>VZTD01001803.1:122598-467709 GCA_013397725.1 Rhagologus leucostigma
CTTCAGCTCTTTCTTCTTCACTGACTTTGGTGTCACTATCATGGTGTCTTTTCATGTGCCTTTGCCTTTCCCTTTCCTCGCACTGGGGAGAGGATTGACATCTGCAGGTTTCATCTCTTCTGGGGAACTTACTGCATTGAAGAAGTTAATCTTACCCGGGCCTGGTCTTTGAACTTAGCTGGTTGGTCACATGATCTCTGCTGGGCAGCGGCCGGAGTTGGTCTCTGGTGTAAAGTTTCAGTTCGTTTTGCCGCACCAGGGAAAAGAGGGGCCATGCCGCCCTGCATGGAGCCATAGGCCGTGGCCCAGCCCCCGCTGGGCCAAGACGGAGCAGGGTCGTGGCCCCGGCCCCGCTGGGCCCCCACAGCCAGGCCCAGCCAGGCCTGGCCAGGCCCAGCCCAGCCTGCCGGGCCGAGCGGGCAGGCCCAGTTACCTGTCCAAGGGCCAGAAGTAACAGAGCGATTCCCGGTCTTGTTCATCTTTAGATGTGCTTTTTACAGAGGCGTGTCCAGCGTCTTAAGTGGCTTAACAGAGTTGTCAATATTCCAATTAGCCAATTGATTAGTTCTATCAAGTCTGGAGGAAGTTACAACAGCCCCTTGCAAAAAACATCACTTCTGTGGCTGGTGGAATTTTCTTCTTAACTAAAACTCCAAGTAATGCTAACCCATGACACTTGGGCAGGATATATTTCTATGAGCTACTTCTAAATTTCAAATGTTTGCCCATACCACTCATGAACTAACATTTCCCTCTAACTTTTATGTCGTGTCATTGCTAGAGTGTAAGGATGCTTTTCACAGGGGAGCATTCCTTTGCTTGAAAATTCTGTGAACGATCATCATCTTTCCATTTGAAGATCATTGAAATAAATTTCTCTTGTAGTAAGCATGTCAAAAAATATTGCAAGGGATCTATATGGATAGAGTAAACTACTAGTCCTCTTTGAGGTCTCCATTTTGCAATAAACATTGGTTCTATTGTTGCTTAGTGAAAGAAAACAAAATTTATATCTTAAAACAATCTATAGTGTTAGAAGGGTTATGGTTAATATATATGGTAAAACACACATAAGAAAGAAAAATCCTTATGAAACCATATATATTGTTTTCATCTTATTATAATTTTGTGATCAATGACATCCAAATTCTGTTTATTGATCTTAAAACCTGAAATGCTTGACCAACATATATATTTTAGATAAAATGCCTTTATTGATGTTTGTATCTCTCTGTCTGCCAAAGATAAATAACTTTCGATGCTTTTCTGAATCTGAAAATGCTTTCAGAGTTAAGATCTGAGGCTTTGTGAGCAGAAGCTTTGCAACACACACTTTTACTTTTAGTGCTCTGGATTTCACTACCAATTAAAAATTGGAAAGATTCTAGGCTTAGCCCTGATTATGCTACAAAGCTTATCTGTATCTTTTTCCTTCATTCAGAGACTGTTGTGTGTGTGCATATATATAGAAAATGCTATATATACATATTACTAGATATATTTAAAAAATACTCAGGATACATAATTATATGTTTATCAGTCTTAAGGAACCAGAGCCAAGTTGAAAGACATCAGTCTCTGCTTTTGATTCATTCCGTGCTCTGCTCTTTAAGTAACCAGTCTCTGCTGGAAACATTTCATGTAAGATTTCTACTGGGAAATAAAAATTTTAAAAATAATTTCTTACAAACATGATAAAAATCTTTAAAATCAAACCAAGGAAAGTAAAGAATAAATAAACAGTCCACTGCTCTGTTAGCATGGCTGAATAACAAAATATATTAAAAACAAAATGATAGGGGAGAAGGTGGGAGTGAGTGAGAGGAATGTTGTTTGGAGTGTTTCAGTAGGAACACTAAATTAGGGAATACCATTCCTGAACTACAACAATCTCCAAGAAGTTGGGTTGATTCAGTGGAGTTAATATTCAAATGAAACCAGTATACCACTGCTCAGATATATACAAATTGGTAAAAGCCTTCCTAGGCGGTTCAGACTCATAGAAAGTTCACTGAAAGAACTTTTGAGCTGTTGAAAAACAAGAAATACCTCTTTCTTAAGAGGGTTTATACCTCTTGAAAACAAAAAAAAAAAAGCTCTAAAAAATCAGATTTGCAATTACTTTCTTGTATAATAATCCAAATGTCATAACAGAAAAGGACCAAGAAAACATCCTACAAACACTTAAACTCCAAAAAGAGCACTCTGGAAAATGTGAGCCTGCTGCTGAATGGGGCAGGGGAACTGGTGACAAAAGATATGGAAAAGGCTGAGATTCTCAACGCCTTATTTACCTCAGTCTTTACCAGTTAAACTGCCTTACAGGCCTCTCAGGCCTCGGAGATCAGAGAGGAAATCTGTAGCTAGCAGGACTTACCATTAAAGGAAGGTCACCAAGCTAGGTAGCCCTTCAACAAACTGCAAAGGCAACCAACATCCTCCTCTACTGATGTCAGCTGGTCCAGCAAGGTGATCCTTTTCCTTTTCACAGTCCTGGTGAAGTGATGTCTGGGATGCTGTGTCTAATTCTGGATACTCCAGGACAAGAAAGAAATGGATTACTGGGCTGAGTCTGGTGAAGGGCAACAAAGAAGACAGTGGACTGGAGTACCTGACATGAGGAAAAGCTGAGAGAACTGGGGCTATCTATTAAGTCTGAAGAAAGTTCAGAATGGATATTATCCATGAACATAAAAGTTTGATGGGAGGTAATGGAGAAGGAAGTGCTCAGTGACAGGAAAAGAGGCTATGGGCACAAATGGAAATTCATTAAGTTTCACCTGAACACAAGAAAACAGAATTTTTATTGGAGAGTGGTTACACACAGGCACAGATTGCCCAGAAAGGCTGTAAAGTCTCCATCTGTGTCTATAGAGACATTGAGTGTGTGACTGGACATGGACCTGAGCAATCTGTTGTAGCTGACCTGCTTTGAGTGGTTGGATTAATTTATCTGTACAAGTCCTTACCAACTCAACAGATTCTATGATGCTGTTAAAAGAAAAAAATTCTCTCCCTTCCATGTGTTTCTGGAATGATCTATGATTGTAGTCATTAGTGCAGTACAATAAGGGAATCTGAGAGAGGAACGAAGCCGATGTTGGGCATCATCTATTTTGTATTTTCTTCAAGAGTACTTTCACGATTAGAAATAAAATATTGGTGTTGATTCAGGAAGTAGACACCTGTTAGTTGCTTACTATCCTATGACTTATAATTTAGATGTAGGCCTCAATATGTGGAACAAATACTCAGTTGGGACTATTTCTTTGTTAAAATCACATTAAGGCTCTGACCTTGCTGCTCATCAGATGAAGGAGCTGAGAATAAAACACAGATGAGATTCAGTGTAGGTACAGCTAGTGTAGGAAGGACAGCATGAACGAACAGCCTGGTACAGGCTTTGCTTTGGTATATTTCATAAGTATCTGAAGTAATTCTCTTGCATGTCACAGGGTTATCTGTGTAATTTAATAATTCAGATTATTCTGTGTCTTGACAATACCATAAAACTGAAGGGCTGAAGGAGAGAGAACCTTTTCATATCTATTCTCTATCAGAAGAATTTGGGGCAAGATTACACAATATCACTAGGACCCCGAGGGCTGATACCTCAGTAGATTGTGTTAAGGTTAAGAAATAAAACTAGTGGCATAATTCATTTGCCCTAAAGAATTTCCATTCTAAAGTCTCTTTCCTGCAAAGCATTTCTATGTATGAACAGGAATCAGATACCTATTGCAGTTTGTCAAAGTTTAACTGTCAAAAAGAAAAGGAATAAAACACTAAGAAGCCTGAAGAAAATGCTATTAACTTTCATTTGTTAAACATTCTTTAAAAATTCAGTTTCATTAAAATGTCTTCTTTTCAGTGGTCTTATATGGAAATATTAGATATATGAATTAAGTGTACTTATATTTGAAACAAAGTACAGTGTTAGAGTCATTTTCACACGAGGACTGTCAAATTCTTTTAGCAACTATAAAAAGTAAGAAGACTGTTTGACAAAGTAAAGAGTAAAACTATTAAAAGTGCATACCTATACATTAGCTAAAAATGCTTTTATCTTAGCCAGAGCACCATGGTAGCTTCTATTGAATCTGAAGTGATCTGTTCCTTTTGTGTCAGGTGTGATAGATTTACACAGATAAAACTTTCCCCAGACACTTCTTCAGTGACTATAAGAGATGATTTAAGAAGGAATCACTGTGTTTGTATTGGAAAGTAATTCATTTTCTATGCTAGGGTCCCAGCAAGGGTTCTGATCCCCTGCAATGATGTACGACGGCTCTGTAATGTGGGCTACTAAGGGGAAAAAAGAAACCCAAAACTATCAAACACTTTCCAAAGCTATGTATCAGATTTTAGGTAGGGAAAAAGATCATGTAGGGCTTAATCCAGCACATCAAATTAGTGAAGATGTAAGATGTTGGAAAAAGAAGACTGGCAGAAATCAGTGCCAAATATAAGCTTTTGTTTTGATGTTTAAATTTAAGATGTGCTAAACATCTTGAAAACAATTATTGGTGATTAGTTCAAACTGCTGGTTCCTGAAAGATGCAGATGGTACAGCACTAATGACAGTAATTACAGTTCAGATACTTTAAATCCACTTGCAATCTATGCACTTTAAAAACTTTTATGAATAAGCAAGATTAAAAGTGTTTGTGCAAAAATAAAACTCCTCTGTCCTGTACCCTGTTCAACAGAGAACTTACTTGAATATCCTCAAAATTAGGCACTTTAAATAAGAAGTAATGTGTCTGAGATATTGTCCTGGTTTCACCTGGGATAAAGTTGGCATGCGATGAGCAATCACATTGTGCATCCCTTGATTTTTAAATAATAATAATAATAATAATAATAATAATAAAAATAATAATATTGCTGTTGTTAAGGTTAACTTTAATGTTAATGTTATTGTTATTATCTTCCTTTTCTGTCCAATTAAACTGTGTGTCTCAACCTACAAATTTTACTCTTTTTTTCTCAATTCTCTCTACCATCCCACTTCCGGAGCAGGGGGGATGGGAGTGTGTTGTGTGGGTGTGTGGGTGTGTGTGTGAGTGAGCAGCTGTGTGGTGTTTAGCTGCCTGACAGGTTAAAGCACAACAGACATACATAGAACGTGCACATAGAAAGAGAATCCATCCCTCAGTACAGTTTCAGTTTTGCATGCTGTTTGTAACACTTGCATACTCAGCAATAATGCAAGGGCCTGAAGACTTTCTACTGTGATTTATAACAATGTAAAAATATTATCTTCTGCTATTCTGATTGCTGTTATTTGAAGCAACAATTCAGACAACATCAGCAATACGAATGTGAGCTGAATAAGTCTTCTGCAATACCTCACATTAAAGAGAAATGAATTACATCTCTATTTTGGCAAGATTTCATTCTCAAAGAGCTTTCACTCAAAACCTGAAAAAAAGGCCTAAGTATTTAGGTTGAAATATATTAGTGGTCAGTTTCGATCACAGAACAAGGCAACACAATCTTAATAAAGACAGAAAGCCAAAGTTAGCACTAATTAGATATACATAGGTTTAGGATCACAGATGTACAAACAGAATTGCTGATTCAGTGCCCATTTCAGTTAAAGAGATCAAAACAATGATTTAGCAGGCTATAGGTTTCCTTGTACAGCAATATGACAATGAGCTATGAAGACAAGTAGGACAGGAAAATATTTTATAGATTTCTACCTATTAATATACAGACATTTATTGAGGGAAGTACCACCAAAACCCAGAATCAAGCCAGAAAGACAAAAATCTTTGCTAAGAAACTCTCAAAGGAAACATAAGCTATTAAGAGTTTACGTTAATGAATAGAAATGTACTGCAACATATTTTATATCTATATTCATCTGTTAAATATGTAAGCATGCAGATAATTTCATTAAAAAATTAAATAAAAATGCAGATAATTTCATCAAAAAATGAAATAAAAAATGGAGTATTTTAAAGGCATTTTCAAAAGGCTATATGAGGTTTCTGCTTAATAACTTAAGTCAATGGGTCTCAAAATATTGCATCAAAGTAGTCCACTCCATTATTTATAAAGTATTGTTTCAATAAGTAAACTCCTGCCATCTATATGATTTTCTTTTGTATTTTTTCCCTTCCAAATGCTGATGAAAATTTAAAGATGCCTACAACAATATAAATGACAGTATGTGTAGAGGAAGCAGTTTCACCTTGAGGCTTTTGTTGTTCACTTCACTCACTTCCCAGCTGGACACCTCATGGGTGGTTTACCTCACCGGTAATTTAACTTCAACAAAAAAGGTCTATTTTTGCGTGCTGCACTTGAAGTTATACTTTATGTCTGACCTCAGGCTGACTCAGTACCTATCTTTTTTCTCCAGAACAGATGGTTCTAAATTGTTGAACATATACAACCTGGCTTTACATCATTGTGTGATAAAGCATAAATGTTCCCAGCACTGGTATTAGATATGGCATTCTGTGTCTACAAATGTGAAACTACTTGCATGATTTCAAGCATATGCAGTGGCTCAGGTTCTGTGTTTGTTCATGTGTGTAAGCTATCTAACCCCTTTTGTTCACATTGAATTAATGCATGTTCTGCTTTTCACTGAGAGAATGGTCTATCTGGTTCGCATGGAGATTTACTGAGGTAAAGGAGAGCTCTAGTGACCTGCCTGAGGCCATCCAGGGATAAAAAAGTATGTTGCTAAAAATACTTTGAAAATTGTTATTAACTTTTTTATTAATTATCACTTTCAGTAGTCAGAATCTACCCCAGTGCTTTGCAGAATTTTTAATTACATACGCTAAAGAGTGTGTGTGTGAGTGGTTGTGTGTAAGGAATGGGAATTTCTGTGTGCATTTGCATTCATGCTTCTTTTTAATTTACATGGGCTTTTTCTTTCACAGATCTCTAGCACATTTTGTATTCCAGTTAAATCTAAACTACAGGAAAAATGTGATTTGATTTTTAAGTTAGGATTGTTCGTCCTGCAAGAAAAAATTTAATAACACCCCCCCAAAAAACCCAAGAAAAAACAAATCAACAAACAAAATCTCTGAAAACCAAATAAGAACAACATAATTAGCGAAGTGCATAGTGATAAAAGTGATTTTATTAAAAATGTCAAGTAGGATCTATCTCTAAGTTTGTATAAATAAATTGCATTGGTGATAGCCTGTAAGGAATTAAACTTTGGGGAAGATCTTAGTGCCAGTAATTTTCACAGGAGTCTTGTGAGTTGTAAGAACCTAGTCAGGACATAAACGTAATATATGAATGTATCTAAGTGATGCTGGAAAGAATTATAGGACATGCATACTTTTACCATCTCACTTTTGAACACACAGGTGGCAAGCAAAGAGCACAAATACCCTGCCTCCCAGCATGCCTATGCACCAGAAATGTCTAAGTAAGCTTCAAGGGGAGGAATAAGAAGTAAATAAATTAATTCTCCAACGCAGAACTGTGTTTCTCGAAGTCCAAGTGCACAAACGAGATTTAGCAGTAGTGGGCAAAAATGACAGGGTAGAACAGTATATTAATGACAAGTTTGTGATGAGTGTGAGCATAACTACACACTGAAGACACTGGTTGAGAGGAGCCCCATCCTTAAGGAATTTAGTTCAGTATGCACTGGAAAAAAATCTGCAGAAAATTATGCATCTCAGCCAAAAGTTAGAAGTGGTAAAAAAATCAGCAAGAGCAAAAGATTAAATATACAGCAAGTATAGTATGATCCAGAAGAACCCATCCAGCAACAAAAATATCCTTGGAATTTTTGCTTCCTGAAAAATAAAGACACTAAATTAGATCTTCTGTGCCAACTTATTTGTTCTTTAATATAAATGACCTTTCAAGATAAATATCAGTTTAAGAAAATCCTCAGATGAAGGCAGATCTATAGCTATTTCCAGACTTCAGGATAAGTGGTAATACAACTCTGTAAAAAAAATTTGAATGTTTCATATAATTTTTCTCTTAAATATAAACAAAATACCTCTTCTGAAATATAATAGAAAAGACTCTGTCCAAAAAAAAATGTTTTTTTAGAAGGAAAACCTTGTTTTGCAAATATTTGCAAAACTCTTTGCAGCACGGGAATTTCAAAGGCACTGTAACAACCAAGCAAACAAGCTTTAAACCTTCTGAAATCAGACCTTATTCACTCTGTGTTAGTTCTTCTTGAGGAGCAAAATAATGGACATTTTTTCTCTATAATTTCTTCTTAATTATGATTTTATAATTTTACTAGTGGTACAATATTGAACCTCAATCTATTACTGAACCATCACTAAATTTATTTAAAATTAAGTGAACATGGCAGCTAAGACTGATCTCAAAAAACTTCACCGCTATTTTAGCTTTTAGTAAACATGGAGAAAAAGAAAGACATTTCTTAATTTTTTAATACTTTTTTACTCATTTTCTCCCATTGCTGTTTTTTGCCTTTCTCTACCAAAGCCTGCTCACTTTTTCTTTTCTTTCCCATTAAGCTTCAAAATAGTAACTCTTAAGTAGTCTATTTGAATTCACAATGTTTGGAAATCAGAGGTATTGTCTATTTTGGTGTTGTAATTGATTAATTCATTTGGACATAGTGCTATATATCTACCTTTTTAACATTAATTTGGAACATTGCTTTTTTTTTTTTTTACACCAAAAAATTGCTTTGGCCTTAATATACACTTCTCACTTCTGCGGGATCCGTTATTATTCCAGTCACGCTCTCTTCAATTTTCTTCCTCCTGTCTAATCAGCACAATGGAGTTCAACCTCTAGCCTGCTTAGAAAGCACCTATATAGACCACATGAAAAGTGTATGTAGAACAGTATCTTAACAAAATACTCATGCCCTGAATACTGCCAGTCATTTCAACTCAACTGGTTTGAATACCCGAATGAAGCATGAATTTCCCACTGGTTCTGTGCAATTGTCAGAGTGTTTTGTGTTCAATCCTCAGAATGGGCCTAGGGGAATGCATCCAGGTTTGCAGCAAAGAGTCCCATAACACTACCTAAAGATTAGAAGTTGTGAGAAGTTTGTTTATCGGTGTTTGTCATTATGGTGAAAATGTTGACTGCAGATCTAATTAAAAAATGAAACAAAACAAAACCCTTGGGAGGATTTGTTTTGTTTTGTTTTGTATTGTAAGACTGGTTTGACATTTGTTAGGTATCTGCTTCACAGTGCAATATTTTATTTGGCTTTATTTTAGCATTTCAACTATATCTTCCAACATAAATACACAGTTTATGAATTTAATGAAGAAAGATCTATAAAGGTTGCTAAGAATAGACATAAAGTAATTGAATAGCTTTTTTCATCCTCAGAAATCTGGGTTCTTTTCTCAGCTCATTCATCATCTTTTTTGATGTATTTTTCCTTAATATTCCATTTGTACAAAATTTTAAGATGTTGAAAAGCAATCAAAGTGGTGACTAAAAGTTTAATCACTTTCACTTCAGTTGCTTTTCTTGAGAAACTATCCAAGAGATGATATGTCTCACTGACAAGAAGATTTTCATGGCACTGATTTTAAATATTCCTTTCAAAAATTCATTCTCTTATATGGCCCCTTTGTCATTACATTAGAAAACACACATAAACTTAAAACAACAAATATGACTAGCTTTCAAATATTTATATGTACTTACATAGTTGATTTAAGTATTTATCTTGAAAGCTTTTGTGCATGCCTGTAGCTTTTCCTTTAGGAGTGAACTAGGAATCAGAAAGATTACATGGTGCAAGATTTCTGTGCATAGGTAAGGTGTGTGCTCCCCAGCAAGGATTGCATGAAGATTCATGAAGATCCTGCATGAATTTAGCCAACTTCTTCAACTCTCTGTGCCTCTTTTGTTTAACCAATGTCTAGTGAGGGGATTGTCACTTTGTGCTCCTACATAAACCTCCCAGGAATAATTCTGACATTTCTAGAGGCTTACATAAGGCAATTTATAATTTGGAATGAAGGTTAAAAGTGACAACATACATAGTTTTATCATTTGTTCAACTAATTCCTTTGTAAGAGGAATTGCTTAGGCTGATTAAAAAAAAAAAGCCATGTGATCTCTTTTCCTAAGAGTACTCAGATTGACTTACTAATTGCATTTGTTGTTTTGAATATCCTTCATGTGCCTTTCTATTCCTCTCTTTAAATAAAAACATTTCAAAATTATTTCTTGTCTCTATAGCTAATAACTTCAATTATGGAATATTTTTATATATCTTTAGAAGAAAGATGCACAATAAATGTACATAAGATATAGAAATGCTTAGAGACATGATTTATATCCATTGTATATTTATGGTTTGATTTTTTTTCTATTTGTTTTATGGGTGTTTTGGGGTTATTTTTGCACCTAGTTGAGTACTGTGCAGTTGTCTTAAAGTTCACCTAAGGAGACATTAAAAGAAGAGAGAAAAATAATTTTTGTTGTTGTTGTTAATCTTTTGTCATTAAGATTTCCTTATGTCTGATTTACTGTGGAGTAGAATCCTCTGTCACATTGTGGAGAGCAACCTACAAAACAAAGATGTTAGGTTGCCTAGAAATGTACACATTTTTTCTAACATAAACCACACCTTTCACTCTGTCTTTACTAATTACCCACATAAAGCAGGACTGACCAGGATCAGATTTTATACCACAAGTAATAACATTTTCTGCAGAATTCAAAAGCAAAATTAGTCTGTATCAGGGACGTCTCTTCAACTAATATGTGGAATTTATACCTGTCTTAGATGCTAGGAGGACCTGATGACATTTTCTGCATGACTGGATGGGTTCAGGACATCCCCCAGAGCCCTGCAATTCTGTGCCCATTGAGTGCAATGACGGAAATGGAAGCTTTTCCAGACTTTTGCTGTTCTTCAGATTACCCCTTCATTGCCTTCCTCGTGCTTTCAGTACATGATGAGTTGAAGGGGTTTTTTAAAGTTTTAGGTTCATTATAGACCTTCCACCTCTTTCTTTTTTTCTAATATCACATTCCACTTCAAAAATGACCAGGTACCTGCTTTTTTATCTTCTTGGTTTGCATTATTATACAGTAAAAATCTTTTATATAAGCTTCTCCAATAAATGTTAATCCTTTAAATCCTCTATTTCACACACCCTCCCACTTAGGGCCCAATTTGCTCTGGCTTCATGCATCGTTTGTTCTTGAAATCTGCAGAAGATCCACAAAATTGCTTAATGCAGCAAAATCTGCAAAGCCGTCAAAGGAGTCTTACTTATTCCCTACATGTGATTGTTTTATCTTTAATTAAGCAATATCAAAAAAGCAAACTTTCTTTACCCTCTAAAGCAAAAGAGGTAGGGAATAAAAATCTAAATTAATTAAATAAATATGTCCTAGTTAGGAAGCAGTTGAACATTTTAGGAGAGGTAAATGCCACGTAAATTTTGTTACATGTGGATTATATTTCAAAATATATTTTAAAATATATTTTTGTATCAGAAATAGTGTGGCCAGCAGGACTAGGACAGTGATTGTCTTTCTGTACTTGGCACTGGTGAGGCCACACCTCAAATCTTGTGTCCAGTTCTGGGATGTCGATAAGAAGGACATTAAGGTGCTGGAGCAAGTCCAGAGAAGGGCAACAGAGCTTGAGAAGGGTCTGGAGTGTAAGCCCTTTGAGGAGTGGCTGAGGGAACTGGGAGAAAAGGAGGCTCAAATGAGACCTTATTGCTCTCTACAACTACTTGAGAGAAGGCTGTAGCCGGGTGGGGGTCAGCCTCTTCTCCCAGGCAGCCAGTGACAGGACAAGAGGAAATGGCCTCAAGCTGCACCAGGGGAGGCTCAGCTGGACATCAGCAAAAAGTTCTTCACAGAAAGGGTGTTAAAAAATTGGAATGCGCTGCCCAGGGAGGTGGTGGAATCCCCATCCCTGGAGGTGTTCAAGAAACAACTAGATATGGCACTTAATGCTGTGATTTAGTTGACATGGTGGTGTTTGGCCAAAGGTTGGACCTGATGATCTTGGAGGTCTTTTACAACCTTAATGATTCTATAATTCTATAAATATATTATTACTTTTACTAGTCCAAGCACAAAATTTTTAAAATGTTTGAAAATATTTTGAACACCATTGCATTTGACCATGACACTTTGACACATTTCCTGTGACAGTTCATGTTGATTAATGATAATAAAAATTTAATACATTAAAATATTAATATATTAATATAAAATACATATTTTTTCAAAACAAGTGAGAGTACCAGAAAATTTCATATGTATTAAACAACATTTTTAATATTAGAGGCTTCAGCTTGTGAAAATAGTCATTTTGCAGAAGAAAGTGGGTCACAGACTGACGGCACAAGTAGCAAAATTTTGAAATACCCATGCACTGTCCTCTGCGTTCCTGCTTACACTTTGCCAAATCACATTCCTCACTCCTTCTCTCGTTCTCTCATATTCAGCCAGGTGTCTACCTTCACAAAGAATACAGAATTTTGAATAACTGTTCTCTGAATTTTCTAATGCAAACACAAAAAAAAAAGTCATTAATATAAAAAAAAAGGACTTTTCATTATTAGCACCTAATTGAAATGATTTCCCAGTGCATTTTATTAAAGACAATTTGGGTAAGATTGTCATTTACCAATGAAGATAGTACTTTCAGCATTGTACCATACCCATGCTGAAATTCCTATTTTGTTCTCTGGATTTTCATTATTTGAATAAAGTAGCCCTTTTCATTTGTACAGTTTAGTTTAATGATAGCATGCCCATTACTTACTATCACAGGCTATTTGTCATATTTGAGTAGAACATAATAACAGACTTTTTAAGTGGAGGTTATGCAAAGCATTCAGACTGTTTCAGAGATTTTATAATAATTTTCTTTTTCCTTGATGGCCTGTGCTTATTTTTATGGCCTGAAAATGTGTTTTAATTCTCTTTTACTTTCTAGGATGGGATAGTAAAGCTAGAGGTGGACTTGCAGGAAAAATTTTATATATATATAAAATTAAACAGAAGCTTTGGCTTTGTCCTGTTTTTAATGAGAGGGTAGAGAAAAGAAATTTCTTTTGAGGCACTATGGGGAATTCTGACTTAACTGAAAACATTTTCTAGTGGTAGAATTGATTTTTTTTTAGAATGGGAAAGAAAATTTATATATTAAAATGGAAGAAGGAGCTGAAGGTCAAGGGGTAATCTGTTTTATACAGCACATGTCAAGATGAAAGTCAGTCCCATGATCAGCTCCACTGCCTGGAAGTTACCTCAGAGTTTTCTTCTGCTTGGTATTACTCTGCATGCTTGAAATGCATTTAAACATTAATTTCTTCATTTTAAAGAAGTCATATTTTTTCTTCTGACACATTCTAGGAGATACAAGACTTGTGAATTTTCTAGCCCTAGGACATAAAGGATTACCTGCAAGCAGGACCTCCTGGTTAGGATCCTGGCTCTCTCCCTCTGGATTGAAAAGGCTAGAGCAATATGAAGGAAGCATAATATCTTGTTTTTTTTTTTTCCTGGGGTGGCCTTCCTTAGAACTCTCGAAAACTCTTGTCTCTTTACAAGATCTCTTATACTTCCCATCATAGGGAACAGGACCAGGACAGATCAATAGATAATCCCAACCCCCGCAGACTGCCCGAAGGAAGATGCCGTAAACAAGTCTGACCCCTATGTCTTCCTTGCTAGAGCCCCAAAACACCAATAAAGTTATTAAAAGGTATTTTGAAGATTTGAATTTTGTATATATTGAAGCCTACCTTTCATATGAGCCCAATGTCTTGGGCTGGTGTTTTTTCCAGTAAATACTAACAATAACAATAATAAGAATAAGAATATGTAGTGTCACAAATTTATTTACTGAGATACTTAAGTCAAGGATTTGTCAAAAGCTCTCATTTTCCAGTCTTGTAAACGATATTGCATTCATAGAATCATAGAATTCTAGAATCCTAGAATGGTTTGAGTTGGAAGTGATCATTGGAAGGGACAATTCCATCCACTCATAGACTACTGATGAAATTCCAACTATGAATCTTTCTTGTTTTTTATAATATTAATGAAAACAGAAGTTTCTTCCCATCACTTTTAACTCACTGACAGTGATAACATTTCCTCAACTGGCATGTAAGAAGCCTTTTCAGACAGTGTGTCACATGCAAGAAAAATTCAAGTGAACTTGAGTGCATTTTTGTGGTAAAGGGTCAATAGGAAGTATTATTCTCAATATTGTTGCTTCATCTTGATGGAATACACCTGCATGCTTGTAATGAAGAAGGAGCAAGTTTTCTGCTTCTAAAACAAGAAGACAGCAACCAATAGATTTAAAAATTCAAATTCATTCACTCATGATATTTTTCTGAAAATATGGGTATTCACATGTGACATACAAGAATGACATAGCTGAATGCCACTTAGATAATAGCAATCCAATAAAAGCTGAATCAAAACTGGAATGAAAAAGAAATCTTCTTAAAACTTTGCTCTGTCTTTCAAAAATTATCTTCATCATTAGCTTCAAAAATCTACTACTGGGATGTGCCTTTGGAGCACATATATGATTTTTAAGATATTAGTGATCAGACATTCATTAAAGGATGATCAAGTACAACTTACTGTTTAATACATGTCATAGAACTTATCTAGAAGTTACTGAGTTTCTTGATACCGTCCTGAATATATGACTTTCAAGCTGACAAGGGCCATTTTATACCGCAGCTTTAGCAATCTATCAATTCAAGGTTGAGTTTTAACCTGGGATTCTCTTCTCCTCCTCATTTTGTCATAAGCATCTATTACAATGAAAAAAATTACACTCCCAAAAATTAATATTTCTCCCTCATATGCTGAAGACAGAGACTCTGTTGCTTACTTGGACTAGCAGTATAGTTAGATGTCCTAGTGTCTCAGTCTTTTGAGCTGTATTTTCAAGCTCCTGGTTATTCTTACCTTTTTTTCATGAGATTCCAGAACAAACAACTGTCAAAAAAAAAGAAAAAAAGTCAAGGAAGCTATGCTACATCTCCAGAACATATGTTTGATTAAACAAAATGTACTGAACTTCATTACTGTTTGATTATAATGCTTTTTTTTCTGCTTACCAAATCAATCTTCAATGTCTTTTTCTCCTCTTGTCTATCTGTCTTAAGAGTTTTAGAATACGGACACCAGAAGCAGGCATGCCATTCCATTAACAGCCTTCATCTCTCATCTTAGAAAATTGCTTTGGAGAAACGAAAAGCATGAAAAACTCCTTAGTCTGCTCCTGCCTGTCTGCCATGTGGCTTGTCACTTGGACAGAATGAAGAACTGCTTGGGAGCAACCAGGCAGGGACACCTTGGTAGAAGACCAGTCCTCACGATCACTATTGCATGTGCTCCTAAGGACACAGCCTGGACCCAACAGAGCCTGGATTTACCCCCATGAAGTCACTGACCATACTCTGCTCTGCTCTTAAACATTGTTTTCTGCTATCTAGAAGGAACACTGTGTCCACTCAACCCCACTCCGTTTATGGACATTCTGGTTCCTTCACTCATCACAACAATTTCTTTTTGATAAAGTAAAGAATGGTGCCCGATACAGTGTGGTTAGAGCTTGTACTAATTAGACTGAAATTATTTTAGGTGTGGAGATTAGTCATTCATTTCCTGAAACCAGCTGTATTACTGATTACCCAAGATTTATATCAATACACCAAAAATCAGAGTGTCCTGAGCCATTACCCAAACATGTTCCCTCTTCGTTGTTAGTTTGTGATACACATCTTATTTTTATATTGGTCCTGAAGACAGAATGATCACAGTATTGTTTCTGTATGTGACTACAAGCTGAACAAGCATTAGAGAAGAGAGAAGGCAAGGTTATCAGACAACCATATTTGCAATCAGCAAATCATACTTATAAATCACCAAATCCTCAGTGCATCTATGCATCTACACCCTTTCACTTGTAGAAAATTATATTTCTTTACATTAATAAAGTTAATGAAGTTTTTTTCCAATCTAGTGAAAACTTTCACATAATCACAGCATTATTAAGGTTGGAAGGGGTGTCTGGAGGCTGCATAATCTAAGTCCCGCTCAAAGAAGGGTGAGCAAGCACAGGTTACTCAAGACTACGTCTGGTTGAGTTTTGAGGATCTCCAAAGACTCAGATTCCACATCTTCTGTGGTGCAGCATTTAGTATAAGGTAGGCTCATTACACTCATAGTGTGTCAGCATTGATTTTCACACTGTCTTTTGGTCTAAAACTGCAACAGCTGGGCAAGCTGTTGCAGTGTTCAACCAGCTTCAAAGAAATAAAGCCATCTTCTGATGTTTAAATGTATTTTTTATTTTCAAACTGACATTTCAGTTTGTGCCCATTGCCACTTGTCCTGTTAGTGAGCACCACTGGGGAGTTTGTCCCCACTGCCAAAAGGGAAACTTATAAAACCTATCAATGTCAAATAATGTCATCACCTAAATCTTAGTTTTGTTTAAAATCAGAAATATACAACAATACAGTGTTCTAAATCCCTTACAGTATTAAAAAGAACCAGACCAATTTACAGTTCCAGAGAGCAAAAATCTTTTGCATCTCATGGTAGCTTCTAGCATGACCTTATCAAAGTCTTTTTAGAAGTTAAATAAATTTGACAGTCACTTTCTCATTTTGCCACTCATATATAGATCCCTGATAAATTATAATAACTAAGTGTTTGCTCCTTGTAATATCCGGATCTTCAGTTGGTTGTTCTTCATTACCTAAATAAGAAAAAAGCAGGTGAGAAAAAAAAAAAACAAAACAGTGATTTTTTTCCCCCTCACATATATTTATTCTCTGCATTCAAAAGTCTCTGAACTTCGCAATAGCATCCAGCATCACATCACAACCTCAGGTGCCATTGCCATCATCCTGCTCCTTCTGCTGACACCTACACCATTACCCGGATGTTGCAGGACCCAAAGACTCCATGGACCACAGTTGCAACCTCACACTGTTTTTTGTGGCATAGATCAGCCATCATGTGAAAAGATGTCTCCTGCTTTCTTCACCCTTTTCATATTCTCAGAGTACTTCCTTTGAGGAAGGACTTTTAGGGAAAGCGGAAGGAAGTTTTAATTTTGCCTCTTCAGGGTGGCTGAACCACCTTGCATTTCTTAGATCTTACTAACCTCTGTCTTATCCTTCTTTATCAGTTCTGACCTCCTCCTTCATTTGCCCATTTTTAGAAGCAGACTTTTCCTTCTGCTTTACCACATCAGTATCTAAAAGTTATCATGTGCAATCACCACTGACAAAAGCCACTGCCCAAATGCTGACCACAGAATGTGACTGGGTCAAGGAGGACAGGGAGGAGGAGGAGGAGGAAAAAGAGGAGCAGGAGGGGGAGAGGAAGAGGAAGGGGATATCACATTGTAAATGGTAGTGTATATAAAGATATATTTTCTTTGCTATTTCCCAGAGCAAGCCTATTCAGGTATCAGAATAAGGTCCCCTGCTGCACCCAGTTGAGAAACAGATCACCAAAGCCGTTCCCGGCTGAAGGTTGAGGCAGAATTCACATAAAGCAACTTTTTCTGTTTATCTTAACTTTTTCTCCATAAGCTTTTTCTCTGAATATTTAGAGTGTCAAACCCCAGAATTAAAACTATGAAATAAAAACAACTGCCTGAGAATCTTCCTGTCTCCCCAACGAGGCAGTGGGAGCTTCTCCAAAACTTCTGAAAGTACCACTGTGGAGCCCATTGCTTCATCCACAGGAAAATTCAGCTATTAAGATTGGCAAAGAGCATGCAGAAGGCACTGCAATTGAAATTGATCACCTTGTGAGGTCCCGAATTGAGAAGGTCCTGTGATTTTTGTACCTGTTTTCTCCACTGATGGGTAGTTTTCCTTTGTGGCTGAAGAATTCTGCCGTAATAATCCAATCTCATGAAGAACTCCTATGTAAAAATTAATGTCACATTTAAGCAGCCTGAGGTGCTGGGTTGTACTTGCTGTTCAGGTGGGACAAGGTCTGTGCAACCTCTAGTACGAATCACAGGGTTTTGGCGACAGCTGCAACACTGTCATTTGCTGTTTTCCAAAATCCTCTTCTAAAGTCAATGACCAGCTCCTGAAATTCTCCTTGGCTCTTTAATCTAACTCAGCAAGCAGCTTGGGTCTTAAATCTGTCTGAAATCCACTCTAAACTGCTCATTGTTGTTCCTAGAGCATTGGGCTTAAAAAAATGGAATGAGACAGAAGTACTCCAGGCTGAAGGAGGTAAAGAGACTCAAGAGAAGTAAGCAGAGGGCAGCTTTTTTTTCTACATTCTTCAGCATCCACAGTGTCCTGGGAGCTGTCCTGCTCACTAGAGAAAATTCTACTCCAGGTGTTTCTGCAATAAAAGAGGGATCATGACTTCATCCTCTGGTTCACTAAAGCCTTTTCCAAGTGTCTAGAAAGGTGGAACATATTTTTGCACCTGCAGTTCTGGATTCAGTTGCCTTTACATCTCTCAACAAATCTGTGATGAATTTTTTGCTTTCCAGTATTTCTGGCCTAAGTAGAAATACCACTCTCATTAATAAAGTAAAAAGATAGCAACCCACTGGTGAAACATGTAGTAGCAGCATTGCTACTTACTGGAAAGAACAGCATGAGAACCGTTCATCAAGTGCTTGCACTGACTTGCACAGAGCCTGATGACAAGCTTAATTTCAGGTATCTGCCACCCCAGAAACTTCTGGTGGGGTGACAACTCTTACCTACCTGAAAAAAGTGCTCTGACATTGCTGGCGCACAGATCTCTTTTGAGGCCATTGCCTTATTAGCTGCTCCTGCCAAAGGTTGAATACCACTCTAGCAAGCTTTAAAACACCTTTCTGGCTAATCTCCATTACAGAAATATGTGTGGAAAGACATTCATGCTGTTTGCTCCATTGTAGTGCTGTATTTCCCCACTCTTTTTCTTACTAAAAGTCTGCCCTTCCCACATTGTTCTCCCTTCCCTGCCCCTAGTCCTGGCCAGTCTCTCGGGTTTTCCCTGTTGGTTCCAGTACCCCGACTCTGCCCATGTACCGCCCCTGCACCCTGAGACCATTAGTCCATGTGCTCTCTCCACCCCCCTCGTACCCATATAAAACCCCAGACTTCCTACCATTTTCGGTCTCTGGTTCTGGGAGCCTGCACGTCACCATGTGAATAAAGTTCTTCTGTGGTCCCCATGCGGAGACCGTTCTCACCTCCTTTATCGCCACCGTGTTGTGGAGCCGACAGCCAGCCAGAGCTTGAGTGCAGGGCTGCCCAGAAGGGCTACAGGAAGCGGAACAGCCACTCTTCCCGATGCAGCCCCGCGGCGCTCTCCGGGAAGGTTTGTGGCTTGCCATGCCAATGCAGAAACTACAGACCGCAACACTCCATTTCATCATTCTTTTGCCTTTGCCTAGTGAAGAAGAGTCAGAAGAAAAAGTAAGGATTCCACATGGGCTGGCATGTCTGAGCTGACAGCTCATTAAGGATATAAACTTGAGAATCCCCCACAGGCTGATGTGCATGGATTGACTCATTGTGTTTAATCGCCCCTGGTGGAGTTCGCACTAAACACTGCAGTTGTGAATTCCCTGCACCTTCCATTTTCCCTCAAGGATTCCATACCCTGGCTAGAAGGTGGTTCTTAGTGTACACATTCTCAAACAAACAGCTGGTGATACACCTTGCATGCCACAGACCCATTTCTAGCATGAAAATGTGGAGAGTGCAAAAGCTCATCAAAATATCTCACTGATCTACGGTGGGGAAAAGAGAGCTGATTTGAAGGAGCTTTTCTGTCCCTTCAATAATGAATTTGTTTTGTTTGTGACAATGATTTCTATTTTCACTACTTTGCTTTCTATATTCTCTTCTGCTACACATATCTGCTATACATAAACTGGAAATAAATATCTGAAAAAACACCCTCAGCATAATTAAAATATGTAGGCCTTAATATTTCCCATCCAATCTCAGACCAACAGCTTAATTGGTTATTAAATCTGTTAGTGAAAGATTCCAAGACAGGATAAAATTTTTATTCTGCTATACGGAAATGACCAAAAATAACCATTCCCAGGTATAATTATAAATCATAATTTATGGAAATAATCAAGACACAATAATTCTTTATTGTACCTACACTAATTGTAAACAAACAGTGAAATAAGCTTCTATAAAGCTATGGGGTTATTTTACTCTTTGGGGGTTTTTTTCCCCACAGGTGGTTTTAACAATATTTTGGCATTGTAGCTAAGTAATAAATCATGGGGTTTCCATGGTAGCCAAGTAAGCTGAGTATCACATCATCTGTCTCTGAACTTCAAATAGGTTTTAAATTTTATTTAGCCATCCTTTTAAAGTTACTGCCTGTCTGAACCATATCCCCTCCCTAGTTTAAGAACAAGTTGTAGCCAGTGATAGAGATTACCAAGAACTAAAGAAATCATGTCATACTCTATTTTCTTCTGTCATGATTTGGTTTTGTTTTTGTTGGGGTTTTTTGAGTTTTTTTGTATGTTTGTTTGGTTTTTTTTTGTTGTTTTAGGTTTTTCAGTTAGATCCTATCTGAGCTGCTGCTCTACCTATGTGGTTGAATATGTTTGCAAATAACCTGGAAAAGTGGGGAAGTGAGTAAGCTTACAAGGTCTGTTGATGACAGTAAGTTTTTCAAGGTGGTATTGCATACAGAATTGCAAAAAGATTTTAAAAACTGAGCACCTAGGAAGTAAAAAGTCCAGTTCAGCTGGGTGGTGATGAGTGTCAAGTGAGGCACTTGGCAAGAGGGGGGAGAGAAAATAATTGCACATGCAAAATGTTGGGCAGATGATTAATATTTTCCCCAAGACCTTAAGAAATGTTAAGTGAAAACATCAGTTTAGCACTCAAAGGTGATCCAAAAGGCAAATCAAAGGTTACAGATTGTAAGGAAAGAAAGAACTTGAAAGATCACAGGAACATTCTACCATATAAATCCACAGTACATCTATATCATGAGTGCTATATGTGCTGTCATGACTTAATGTCAAAATACAACAATACATGGCCCGGAAATGATACAGCCAAGCAATATAAAAAGTATCAAATTTAACTTCCGTAAGAGGAATAATTAATTAAACTAGGAGTTCTCATTCTTCAGAAGAGACAGTTAAGAAATATTGTAAAAGAGATTCACAAATGCATGGGACTTGGAGATGCTGAGAGACTTCTTTTTTCATTTATTGTGTCTTTTGCATCAGAAGAACAAGGGAATATCAACTAAAGGTATAGGACTCAGGTTCAAAAAAACCCCCAAAAGGCTGTCCTCTACTGCTGCAACAAAGCTGTTGAACTCCTTGTCATAGGATTCTGTGTGCTTCATTGGACTCAGGGAGACATCTTCTTTTGAAAGCAATCCACGAAAGGTTATTAAATGCATGAATGAAGATTTGGCCCAACTTTTGTTGTTGGGATGTAATTTATTTCTATCCTAAGTAACTGGAAATGGTCTCGTACAGTGGGATCCAATTTGACCAACTAGATAATCATAAATTATTTCTGATTGCAGTTTAAGAAATTATGAAAATGTGATAATATTTTTAAACTATCCATTTTATAAATTATTTTCATTTAAAATTATATATAAAAAAGACTATAGTTTAATGGACACACATTTATACGCTATCAGGCATTTATACTAGAAAAGGCCTAAAGAGCTGCAGCTGGCACTGGAAGGGAAGGCTGTGGGGTTTATGGCAGTGTTTAGTTCCCATGAGAAGAGAATGTGGCCACAGCTAGAGATGAGCATTTGGGAAATGTCTGTTTTCTGCTAAATGAAGTTTAATTGTATTAAACATTCAAGTTACATCTACAGGGAACACATGAGAGCACAAATGGTATCAACAAAATACCTTTTTACAAATCAAAATATTCGTAATAAAACCTTCTTGGAAATTCAGAATTTTGTTATAATTCATTTTAAAAGCATGAGTAATACTTACTGTAACTCTTATTATTTTTATCATGTTAATCATTTTAGGTATTTGAAAACTTTTTCCATCTGATTGATTAAAATCTGGAAGATTTTTATATCCAGAAAATGTTTTAACTGCTTGTATATATTTTCACAGATAAAAAGACTTTTAAAATATTCTTCATGTTGTGATATTTTATCTCTAATTTTCACTATGAGACTGTTTTAGATCATTTTAGTACTAATTTTTCAGAAAATAAAATAAATTTATCAAGACCAGGAAATTAAAACAGCTCATTTAGAGTCTATGCAATGTCTGTGACATTTCTTGATTACTAGTTATTGAGGTATGTTAAATGGAGAATTTATGAAGCTGATGACATTTTTCTGCTGACTGCGGCTGCCTGCACTGAAGCACATTGATTCTTCCATCTCCAGCTTAGCCTTGCCACTTCAGCCTGACCCCACATCCTGTTCTCTTTCTTGTGTGGAGGAGCAGCACACGTGCTGAAATGGGATCCTTTCACACCACAAATATGGAGGGGGATTTGCCTCTTAATGCTAATCATAGTTACTAAAATAGTCCATAAGGCTATGCTCTCTATGTTAATCTTGCAAAGGCATTCATAGGACACCTGTTCTGGATTAGACTGCTAGATTGATTTTGCAACACAGTAGTTGCAAAAAATGCTTACACGCCATATATAGACATTTGCAAAGGTTAAACGCAGACCATGTTTGGCAAAAATATCAGTCTAAAAACTCTGTCCAAGGGATATCTGTGCACTGAGACCTGTGGGTTAGCTGAAGTCTTTTTCCCTGGTCACTAGCAGATTTATCAAAGGAGTGGTTCATCTGATTAAATGCTGTACAAAATGTTCAGAAATATTTTTGGTTTATAAACATGGATTCATTTTTTATGTGCTTTGCCCATGGTAGAGAGGAGCTAAGTCTGCTATGAGTTGTCTCTCCTTCTGTCTAGCTGTTGTTCTCTCTTTCTCTGTGTATGCATAACAGGTCTACTGCAACTACCAGGTGAAATTTAAATCATATCAGCATATCCCAACATAGTATTATTTTATGACTGCATCATTGGAAAGTAACACAATGGTTAGTGATTCCAAATTTGCCTGTGGCCATTCCCAGTTTTTTCAGCTTTCATGATCGTTATATTTTATGAAATCTCTTTCATAGTCATAAATGTTCAAAAGTTTAAAGACATATTATAGCTGAAGAATCTCACATTCATTGAATAGGTCTAGCAGTTCTAGGAGAGCAAAAACATTTTGATTGAGATATGATCTAACTTTTCAATTTACACTAAGTAAAACAATATAAAAATGTTTCATTTTAATTTGTTCCATATGTCACTGATGAACAAAATGTAATAGGTTTTCCCATATGAATTTATAAAAACATCCAGAGGCTCAGATGCTTCATAATATCCAGATTTCAGATAATATATAATAGGTTATCAGGATTGATTTAAGTATGTATGAGAGAAATTGACCATAATCTTGAATAAGATTTAAGTTATCAAAAACATTCATTTAGAAATCATAAACCATCTACCAAAAATTTAATTATAAATTCAGGCTAAGTTTTTATTTATTTATAGCATAAAGTACACACTATTCCAGAGATGTAGGTTTCTAACAAAGATGTATGAATAATAAGAGAGTGTACTATTTAAACATCTTTGTTAGAACCCCAAATCTCTTATTTGCTCATCTTGCAATTTTGCTGAATTTTTGAAAACATAGTTTTAATTATGAAAGGGCAAGTTGTAGCAGATAATAGGTTATCATAGGCTGCTGAACTAGTTGCATGGAAGAAATAACCTGTAGAACAGATGGTTTATAATAGCATAAACATTAATAATCTTAATAATCAGGCTATTTTATTATTTTTTGTTCTATTTAAAATCAAGGGCAACAACGTAGGTAGGGGCTTAAGCAATTACCAACCAGAAGCCATTCCCAGCTACTTCACTAATTCTGGAGTCGGTCAACAGTCCCACAAATTTGATCACTTCTCTAGTGTTCTAGACTTGGCCAATCTATGTTATTTTTGAGCATTTTCTGTGTAAAGCAAGGAGTCATAAGGGAAGGCCAAAATGAAATCCAGAGTGTCTCTGGTATTTTCCTGTTATAGTAATAAAATTGTTTTGGTTTTGTTGCTTGTTTAAATGCTACTATTATTATTATTTGAATTTTTAAAAAATTACTCTTGCTTTACAGAGCAAAGTTGTTGGATAGAAGAGCCATTTCTAGGAAAATGAGAAGAGATTTTTCTAAAGTTATTCAAACTTCTAATTTATCTGATTTACTTACTATAATTTTAAAGTGTAACAGGGAAACAAATAATTGGAAACAAAATAGTCCAAGGGATGAAAGAGTTAAGTAGTGTAAATCTTTGGTTTTAGAAGTGTTGTTGTAGAGTGCCCATTATCTGATGTGCTTCTGTAGGTGAAATCCAATGGGTTACATTTCTAAATGAGTGTCTGCCTACCTAAATTTATTTCAGACTTTTTCATCCTCAACAAGAAGAACAATTTTATGCAGACCAAATTACAGCTTTGGTGGCATCTTGGTAATTTCAGTGAGTTATGGTAGTGCAGGAGAGCATGTTGCTATGTAATTAGAAATTAAGAGCTCTTCTGGCAATGTACAAACATGATGATGTTCCCTTTTTATACCTGTCTCGATCTTGTGAGGAACAAATGAGAGAGGGAAAAAAATCTATTTAAATTAATAGAGATCATTTTAAGCAAACAGCTATGCACAAGCAGATCTGTCAAATATAAATACATACTTTATTCCTAATCAATTTGTGGAGCAGATTTATACCTAGGCATAACTCTCAGCGTGGACCATGCTATGCCTACAGAAATGACACATCAGCATTAGCATCTTGTCTTTACTAGAACTCCTTGTGTAGTTATATTGAAATTAGCAGAGGAGAAAAGGCTGCAAGCAGGTAAGAAGAGTGAATGGGACAGAAATTCAACTCCATTCTCACATATCATTGTCCAGATTCATTAAGGGATGTTATCTTTTACTGACATATTACATTAGTTGAACTTTTTCCCTGACAGCAGAAAAGAAACAAAGGAGAAATTTATCCTTCGCTATTTTGGATAGTGAAATTCAAGTCATGACATTCAGTTTTATACTACTCCCAAGACACAGTGTCATTAGGATCATATTTCCTTATTTCACAGCTTGTCATACCACTCATACATTGCTAGATAGTTCCCTGCTTTTTCACTCTAGAAAGGTTAGACGGAACATGTGATCAAGTAAACAGTGACATCAAAGCATAGATTAAATACTCTGTACAGAAATGACTACTATTTCACTAAGGCCAGACAGAGAAGTTACAATGAAAAGGCAAAAATGTTGACATTAAAAAAAACCCTGTAAAAATTTTAATATACTTGCAGGTTATTAAAGATATAATGCTTTTAAAATATTTTTTCCTCACCTCTTATTTAATGAGTATATTTTGTTTCTATAGGTTTTTTTTCCAATTTGGAAAGAGATCTCACCTGTTTTCCCTTGAGTTTAATAGCAAACTCCAAACTTTGCTTTGTTGACCCAACGTGGTTGTGTCACCACTGCTTGTTTTCACTATCAGACCTTTATTCCTGAGAAAAAAAATCCACAAAAAACACAAACCAAAAACTGACAACCAAATAAAAAATCTCCATAAGTATTCTTATTATCTATAGTGAGGTTAATTCTTATTACTCTAGTTGTTTCTTTGAAAATGTATTTAGGACTTTAAACTCATGAAGTTTAATAATTCTCAGTGGCTAAAAGGCATTCAGTGTTATCCTTTAGAAAATAAATAACAGTACATTTAAAAGCTAGATTTTGGAATTTCTGAATGTTTGTATTCCTCTTTGGTATCTAGAATCCACATTTTTATTTCATAATGAGATGCTTTGTATGGTTTTCTTTATTTTGGTTTGTATTTTCAGAATTCATTTTATTAACTATATGTTTAGGCGCAAGTGGATTTTGTTAGTCTGCAAAACAAAAGATTCCAAGTTTAGGCACATTTTTCCTGCAACAGCAGATGGAGATCATGAAGAAAATACATCTCTTGAAGTATGAAACAGAAGACAAATAAGTAACAGCAGCAACTGTATTGAGTGCAGCAATGTTTTCCATGAATGCATTTGCTCATCTGTCTCTGCTTTGACCATAGAGGATTCATCCTTTATAATAAACAAAACCAGTGATTTTCTAGACAAATATGGATATTTCTCCATCAGGGTATCTTTTGATGCATTACACTTCATCTCCCATTATCCATCTTTTTTTTTCCAAATAATCACTCCACAAAATAATACAATTTCATGCAAGAAATTGATAGTTCACATAAAGTGTTTACAAATATTTCTAGTTGAATAAAAATTTCTTTCCAAATGTAGTCATTAATAGCTAATTAGATTTTCTAATAACACTGGCTACCATCATGGGGATTATGTATGAAAACTCTTCCATCAGCAAAATTAAAATATAAAGCCCTTCATAGTTTGGTTTGGGTTTTTTTCACTTTTGTCCTTCACTAGTTAATTTTTCTTTCACTTTTTAAAATGAAGACACAGACATTGTCTTTAAGGACAGCATATTAACCATTTCTACACTGTAAATAAAGCAGACAAATGTCAGCCTGGGTGGTTCTAGCTGCAGTTAAGATAAATTCAAAATTTCAGCACACCAGGCATTTACCCAACAAGCTTGTTAAAGCTTAAATGATAGCAATGAAAGATTTTTAGGGTAACTCTTGAAAAGAACTCTTAAAACACTCTGAGAAGGAAGTCAAAGGCCATCAGGGAAATGGGGTCTGTTTGTGTTTTCTTCCATCATTGTCTACTTGTTTTTAAAAACTCTATCCAAGCTGTTTTCTTTAGCTGTTTGCAATACCATGTGCCACCGCAACAAGAATGTGAAACTGTAAGCCCTGACTTCTGGTCTGATTCCTAGTGAAGCCTGAATCTGTCTTGAGTAAAAAATTCAATTATACAAACCTTGTGATAAGTAAAGGGGTGCATTTTTCAATAGAAAGGTGTGATCCTTCTCCTGCAATACTTTAATGTTATTTCTTTTGGTGCTTAGTTCTGAAGCCGAGCAGGAGTTTTCTGGTTAGCGTACAGAAAAAAAGTGTCAGCGATGTTCTTTAGAGTAAGTGAAAAGATACTGGTCTCTGAGGTTTGGTGACTTAATTTCTTAATGAAAACAACAACGAAAAAACAGCTGGATCGATATGTTCCCAGATTGGATGCACTTAAATCCAAGACTGAGTTTTATATACCAGGCTTTTTTCAGGTGTCCAGAGTTTGTTAACTTTTTTTAATGCTAAATGTAATTAAGCATCAACGAAATTTTTCTATGCTTCATTGCTGGGGAAACATCTATACATTTTACAGTTTCTTGACCTTTCTGCTTGTTAGTTCCATGAGCATTTCTGACAGGGTGTTTATTTCCTGAAATAATTGTAGAAAACAAACACAAACATCCCGCTTATGGATTAATTTCTTCTTCTGTCATATCCTACATGTTCATTATAAACACATTTGATGTTTATTACACTTCTAAAAATACCAGGTGTTAGAACCATCTATTTTAAAATGTAAGAATTGAGATTTGGGAAACATATTTTCAAATTTAAGAATGAAAAAAATTATCTAAAAATATAAGCAGACAGCAGCCTTGAAGTTTAAAAGAAGCAGAGATTAAGAAACCATAAAAAGAATATTTTGAAAGTTTCATAATTTTAGGGGTCTGGTACATAATTGAATTTGATCCTTTGTAATGCAAAGAACAGATGTTAGGGAAGCTTTTTTCTTCCTCACTTCCTCTGCCAGTAATTTTTCCTCCTTTGTACAATTATCTCACGTATTTATTTCCTGAATAAGGCAGATCTACACCACAGTGCAACTCACCACCCACAGCTATGGAGAAGTATACCGTCACATGAAAATAAAGAAATGTAACCTGTATCAACTGCTTTCCTTTGAATGAAAGAAGAAATATGTTTCCAACCTTTCAGCTTGACAAGTTATGTATAAACCACAGAGCACATCCCTATTTATTTATTTTTAATTCGTCAGCCACCAAGATGATTAAATTTATACACACAAATTATATAATGAAAAGCAGAAAAAAAAGTTGATTGAAAAGATGGATGCAATTACTTCAGTGCTCTTTGTAATCATCTCCAGACAGGACATCTTCATCTCATGCCACTTAGACAAAATATAACGCTTTAGATGTGGAGATATGCTTATTATTTGCCTTTTCCAGAACAGCTGACAAAACTGGGTATATACATTGGGTTCTATTTGATGTTTGCCTCCACATTTACATGAATGATAGGCTTCTGTTCCTAAATTATTCTACATCGTGAGGTAATAAATGCACTGAATGTAAGACTAGACATACTGTGTCAGTTCAGTGGTCAGTCTTGTCCTATATCTTATAAACAAATATGACAAGGGGTGCAAAATAAGGTGGAAAGCATAATAAAAAAGAGGTGTGTAGAACTATTATTTGTCTGGGAAAACTTTGGTAATTTTAACCAGTAAACTTTTCCAGACAGTATTCACAGCTGGTAAGTACTAAAGATTTTCTGCTGAAGATTCAGGCTTTTCAGTGCTCCTATCTTATAATGAAGAGAATCACTCTCCTCAGAGCCCCATTTATCTCCACTGATTCCACAAAAATGCTTGCGTGTTGAACTTAAGCATAACTAACTAACTTTCAGTTACCTCTGCATTGCTGTGTGAGCTACATTATTGATGCACTAATCTGCATTTGGAAACAGTCTGATATGGTCTTATTTTAATTGCTTTATTTTTCAGAAGATATCAAAATTAGAGGTGAAAGCTACAAAATATTCTAATAAATTCTTAATTACACTCAGAGATACCGAACAGTTACCTGCCTAAACACTACTATGAATATACTTAGTGTTTTATCGTAAATGTTGTGCAAGTGATGTGCAAGTTATCAAACAAACAGAAGAAGAGAGGTAATCCATTTTGTAAAATCTACCTGGCATAGTGAAGCTGTGGCACAAGAAACAGCAGAAACTCGAGCAGGTACAGTTGGGCCATGCAATGTTAACAGATAAAGTTAAACAACGATATATTTACATACCTTTGGATCTGAACCTGAACCTGTAAGTCAGAAAGATGGCTCAGCCAGGCACTGGGCTCCTGCCCAGGCAGGCATGGTGCTTCTTCCTCCACTTCTTCTACGCTCTGTCATAAACCTGGGAGAAGCTTTCTCAACTTCTCTACACTTGCAGGTCAAATATGATTATATGATATGTTTCTGGTGGCTTGGCTGAAATCAGTATTAGGGCAGGTGTTAATGCTTTTATCACCACCTGGAATAATTTGCAAGAAACAGATCTCCCCATTTATTTTCATAACTGGTTTTGAATAGATTTTCAAACTAAATTAGTATGCATGTAAATGAAATAGTATTTTTGTTTTAGAAGAGAAAAAAGGACACATTTTTGTGTCTTCATTTTGAATTGCTGCAAAAATATATTTTGGCACATATAAACAAAATTTAAATAATAGAAAGCCATTTTTCAAAAGTCAACTCTGAAAAAATCAGTCAGATGCAACTATGTGTCAGATATATTTTATATATTTACTGAGAAAATAACTTTAAATTTATTCTTACCTTAATAGCATGGTCCTTTCAGTTAAATTTTCCTTTTTTCTTTTATCTGGTAAAAATGTTTATACGTCTAGAAAATGGATATTTGAAGACCAGATTACAAAATATTCATTCATGGTCAGTAATTGCTTAAACTATAAATGGCATTACTGCAGGAAGTAAGATAGCTCAGAGTAAAAAGACATGACCCAACTAGATTGCAAAGCTTTTACTATCAAATAAACTACACTCCCCTGGTTTCTGGAAAACTGTACACACGATATCTTTTTGCATAGTGCTCTGGATTGAATTTTGCCTGCAATTTACAATTCTCCAATAAAGGTTTCCTGATATTTACTAAATCTCTGGTTACAAATGTATTTCACCACTTGAACTTGTGCGTGTGAATTTTCTATACATTTCTTTCTGAAAATATATTTTTTCTTTGGAAAGAGGGGAAGTCTTTAGATGATTGCACTCATATCACCAGCATTTGCTTTTTTTTCAAATGCAGAGATAATCTTCAATTTCATTACTTCTTAACTCAGTGAATTTTGTAGATCACAGAATCACAGAGTAATCCAGACTGGAAGCAAGCTTGAACCCATCTGGTCCAAACCTTTGGTGAAAGCAGGTCTGATCAGATCTAGTTGCTCAGGTCTATGTTTGGTCAAGTCTGTGTTCTGCCAGGAAAGAGAAAGAAGAATTCCTACATCCTCTACTGCACTTCTTCAGATTATTTTAATAATACCTCCTATGAAGAGAAAATAAGCTCGAGAGAAGCTATACAGAGCATTAAGGGCAGCTGCTGAAACGTGTTCATTAATGCCAAAATTAGCAAGAGATTAACTTTTCAAAGTTTAACCCTCTAGTAACTCATTTCAGCATCATCACTGTAATTTAAAGTCTCCAAAAGATGAACGATAGAGACGAGCTCAAACCATGAACAAAGGAAATGAGAACAGTGAGGAAACATCTTCCAGCAAATGACTGAGGCTGTATTCTTGAACACATATGCTATCAAGGTGGCACAAAACCTTTGAACTGTAGCCTCATTTCTCCTGAAACAGATCCCATTCCGTTAGTGATTAATATCTGCTGTCTCTGATACAAAAAGAAAAGTTGTGATGATATTTTCAAGGACGAGAAAACCATGGTGGCCATACATCTTGGTTTCCTTAGCTTTACTGTAATTTTCTTCAGGCTTGAAAAAAAAGGAATTAAGTCTTTTTTTGGTTGTTGTTTTTCTGAATTTCCGGACAAATGACCACTGTGCATGCATAGTTTACCTTCATGTGTGCATACAGCTCACTTGACCATGCCCAGTAACCTGTTCCAGATGTATTAGACTTAGCTATGCATGTGCTGCATGGCACGTGTTCCCACATTTCATCTGGCGATTGTGTGCCCAGAAATGCAGGAACACTAGGCATAATACATAATTCTGGTTAAATGACTTGAAAGCAATATTCCTCAAGGCTTTTTGACAGTAACCTTTCGTATGGATCTCAGTGCTTCATGTAACAGAACAGTCAATCTGTTCTTCATATACCAAAGAATCATAGAATCATAGAATATTGATTTGGAAGGGACTCATCACGATCATTGAGTCCAACTCCTGGCCCTATGCAGGACACCTCAAGAGTCACGCCATGTGCCTGAGAGCATTGTCCAAATGCTTCTTGAACTCTGTTAGGCTTGGTGCTGTGACCACTTACCTGGGGAGCCTGTTCCGGAGCTCAACCACCCTCCTTGTGAAGAGCCTTTTCCTGATATCCAACCTAAACTTCCCCTGACACAAGTTCATGCTATTTCAAGTCCTGTCATTGGTCATGAGAGTGAAAAGATCAGTACCTGGTCCTCTGCTTCCTGTTTTGAGGGTGATGAAGACTACAATGAGGTCTCTCCTCAATCTCTGTTAATATTACCCAGATATTTTGCCACTCAAGGTAGACTTTTAAATGCAGCCATGTGGAAGCCCACAGAATGGTTTGAAACAGAATGAATGTCTCTATATCCTTGCTTCGAATTTTCAATTTTCTTAGAGGTAAGTATTCTCTAAAGCAATTAAATAGGAATTCCTAATATTCCTATAATTTTTTTCTTTCTTGAAATCTTCCTTCGATTTCCAGGAACTAGGTTAAAATATGGTCATTTCTACAGTGATTTTTGATTAATCTCTTTGGTTATGGTGTGTGGTGTGTTCATTTGTTTTTAAGTTATTGTTTTATCTTATGTAAGCATGAGATAAGTTCTATATCACATCATTGAGAGCTTTTGCCTACAACAATTCACATTCAAGTTGAAGTCCTGGACACCAACAGTTCTAAATTTCATGGTCTCAGCTTCCAATAGTTTTGAGAAGGCAATCTCTCACCACAATTATTTTTCAGCGCACACCTTTATTGAACCTCATCCAAGTAGCACAATATGACCATCAAATGTTTTACCATTGACTGCTTTAAAGGAGCTGGACTTCAGCAGCTGTTTACCCTCATTCATTTTCAAGTATCAGTGTCTTTGTAATTCCAACAGCATGGTAGCCTGCTGTTAATTTAAGTTATTATTTTATGTTATTGTTTGCTGTAGGATTTAAGGTTTTCCGGAAGGATAATAGACAGCACATGGAATCTTACAGACAACTGGAGAAACTTCACAAACTGAACTGTGAACAGCCCAAGGGCCATATCTGCAGCAGATCACTCCTAATTCACAAAAGGTTCTTCTAAGAGAATGGCAGCATGTGTGGTTTGGGAAACAAGGATAACAAGGAGCAGACTCATCTCATGTTGCCATGGGAATACTTTTTGCTATATGTCTGGAGAGTGTGGAAGTATTCATGAGTTGTCTCTATAAATCACATAATTAAAATAGGGATAAATAGGGCTAATTGCATGTTTTCTGCAGAAAATTTCTCACTATCTATTATCACAGATAATTTCAGAATATCTGACAGAAATTACCCTTGGTTTACCGCAAAAGGAGCTCAATGCATTTCTTTTAAAATAATCCATGTTTCCAAATGAGAAAGTGCCAAAGAAGGAAAATTACCTCCCAAGTACACTGCTAAGGTCACTTTTCTTTGGTTTCCCATTCTTCCTTGTTGCAGGAAGCAGCCAACAGAGGAAATAGTCAACATGGATTAATGGAGGGAAAATCATTCTTTACGAGCCTGAGAGCCTTCAACAATGAGATGACTGGCCTGCTGGGTATCCAGGGGATATGAATGCTGCCTATATTGGCTTTTGTAAATTTTTCAACACTGTCCTATCCTCATATACAAGTTGACTACTCATGCACCAGATAAGTGGACAGTGACGTGGATCTAAAACTGGGCAAACTCCTGGGTTCAAAAGCTTGTCATTGGTGGCATGAAGTCCAGGTTAAGGTAAGTCATTAGTAGTGTGCCTCAGGGAGGGACACAAGAGCTGAAAATAGTTATTAAACTAATGAAAATAAGTTTGGGTGAATACAGTGAAATTATTCATGAGGTATTGTCCATGAAACCATAGATCCAGTAGGGCAATTCAAACACCTTCTATACACAGATTTTGATGAAAGGCACAACAATTTCATTATTTAGTACTATTACCCTCAGAATTTATTCAAGCTGTTTTAAATAAAGACAGAGTTCAACCTTTTAGGTCCCATATGATTTGGGGAAAGCATGATCTGAAAAGGCAAAACTTGAAATATATTTTTCAGGACTTGCATCCTGCTGTACAGTATTTTGGCATTTCTCCCTCTTCCTAACCCGCTCACCCTTAAAGGTCAACCAAGGTTATGGTTTAAACGTTATTGGAATGGGTGAAAAAGAAATACAGTGGGACTTATTGATAGAAGAATTATAGGATACTAAATTAAGTCGACAAAAATGAAAATATAATTTAGTCCATATTCCTTGTTTATGTATTTGGCACATTTTAACATTCTTTGAGGGATATATAACAGTATGTTATGAGTTAAAAAGTGAAGCCAAGAATAACGTTAATTATATTAAAGAAAGAGAAAAAAATGTGGTCATAGGAAAAGTAAGCTACTAAATCTAGATAACCGCACTCAAGAGGAAAGAATGCATTCAGGTAGACCCTACTGAAAAAAAATTCCATAATCACAGTTAGTGCTTCAGATACAAATTACATGGCCAAAAGTTTCAAATAGCTGTGACAATGTCTACAGCACACTTGACTGATTTGCCGCAGATATAGGCTGTGAAAAATGATGTCTGGGGGAGAGAAGCCTTGACATGTCCTCTCACCTGAACTTACCTTACCATTGTTTTTCCTTAGGAATAAAATATTTTACTTTAACCTCTTCAGTATAATTTGAGGTACCCTTGTGATATCATCCTGGGCCTGATGTTTTATAATTCCCAGCTCCTCCTCTGTGATCTTCAATAACTGTTTCTGCTGTGTGTATAAGATGTATTTTCATGCTTGGGAAGGGGAATGATGAAGGGTTACTACAGTTGCATGTAGCATCATCCATCCTTAGGTTGTCGGGAGGTGAAGCATCACATGTCCACTCATGGTAACTTGTTACTTAGATATTTTGTCTCTGTTCCCTAGATAAACCTCTGCATTACTACTTAACCTCTCTGCTCTAGAGAAAAGAGGTTTCTTGCCTCTTCCATGTCTTTCACATTAGATTAATTGCAATTTTCTTTTTTGAAGGAGTTTGGAGGGAAGGATTGGTGGAGAAGAATAAGAAGGACATCTTGTCTTCATTTCAGTCTTCTGGAATTATGCTCAGTACTATTACTCTTAATGCCTTACCTGGTTGAGTATGAAGATCTAGATGTTTTTCTCAATTTTTTTTTTTGTATCTGTCTCTATCTCTTAATGCACTATAAGATTATTCACTTTAAATAAAAATACAGGACACAATCTTAACTTGCCAAAAATACTTACAAGAATTTTGTAGCTGGGTGTTAGAGACAATGTAATGTCATGTGACTATAACCCTCTATCTCTGCTAAAGGTAGTAGGATGATCCCCACAGTAAAAATGATATCAGAGAGGAGAATCTTCCATGGGATAGGAATATATTGTTGTAAACCTGAGGTGAACAAGGGGAAAATCTGGGACAGTGAGTAACTTGTGATTACAGTCAATTACTCGGCTTCCCTGATTTCTTTACAGAAGTTAAGCTGTAAAGTCAATTCACAGTCAAACCACAGCATCTTGCATCAGCAGACTAACAGTTCTAAATGTTGGTAAAATACAGATCTTTTCTGAAGTTGCCTTGAAAGACTCTCTGATTGTTTAGATGTCCTTGGCAAATTAGTGCCTGCAGGAAATAAATGCCTGCTAGGTTGTGGTTTTTTGTTTGCTTCACATTGTTATAATTACTGTTGCTATTTTTATTAATAGAAATACTCATAGAAAGAGTGGAAACAGAGAAAAGGAGGCAAGAATAGAAGTCTGATTAGTTAGTTAGTTTTGAAGGGATTTCCAGAGAAAGCAAGCTGCTGATCAAAAAGCATTTTGCCCCTGCGGATCACAACAAAAATATCTGTGTCCAAAGTTTAAAGATTAAAAAATACATGTTATAATGAACAACATTTTCAAAGTGAACAAACAAGATTCATCTAGGGTCTTCAAAAGTTATGTTTGTATCCTGATGATGCTTATGCCCTGCTAGGAGTGAGATAAAAAACTGAGAGCATGGGTCATATGAATAATAATGAAAATAAGATAAAAAAAAGAAAAAGGAAGCAGTCAAAAATAAAATTGAAAGATTCAAATTGTGTTCTAATAGTGATTCATTCAGCATGATGTATTTTTTTAGAAGTCTAGGAATTCCTTGCCAGTGTTCACCATTCTTTTCATACTGTCGGTAAAAGTATCAAAGAACGTTATATCCCAACTATTAAGAGATCAAGTTTCAGAAAATTGTGATGTACATATTCTGAATGTTTTTTCACCTTTTACAGCTTTATAGAAGACTCATATCACATTTTAAAATCCATGTTGTGATCAGAGAAACAAATAAATTTCTTTCCTCTTTTTGAAAGTTAGGATGAATACAATCACTTCACTCAGGAAACAGAGCAGGAAAGCTTTTGGCAGGCTTAGCCAAGACCTGCATGCAAAGATGAGGATGAGCAAAACCGTTACACATGTTCATCCATTACAGACAAATGCAAAATTTTGGACCAAAGTATGTTAGCTTGAATATTTGGGGATATTACAGTTTCTTAATACTATCTCTAAAGTGATCATCATTACATAAATTTGCTAAACGTCTCTCTCGTTTACCCTACTTCTGAGGTGAGAATCTTAATCTATAAGACAAAAGCCAGAAGGTATCAGAAAAATTCTTTTAAAATGTGGTCCATAAAACTATTATCTACTTTAAATTACAAGTGTTAGTACTGTTATTTTAACTGCAAATTATTATCCATTAATAATAGTAAAGAAAACTTGACCAGAGGAAACATAATACTTGGCTTTGTAAATCGCTAATAGCATCCTATGTAATCTATCATCACACTCAGACATTTCAAGGTACCTTAAGATTTGTTACAATTTAATTGAAAAACACACCTTTTGAGACTGGTAACATTTGAGATACTGAAGACATTCAGTTTTAATTGAAGAATGAAATTATGAGTCCTTCCATAAGTAAAAACCTCTATAAGAATATTTTTAGTCAGAGAGTGGCAGACTCCCAACAGAATTACCTGTAGTCTTCTAATACTGCTTCAGAGGAACAAGATGTCTTCAGTTTTTTAAAGTATTGGCTATGTGTGATGCTATGCAAGTTCAGAAGTTATGAAAGTTCAGCAAGTGCAGTGGCAAAAAGTGGGACTGAAAAGAGAAAAATTAGTTAGCCTTGCTCAAATACACAGCTATAAAACAGGACATATAAGGAAAACTGCTTCTCAAGGTGCAAACATTTAAATACAGCAGGTTTATGTATAAATTAATTTCATTTTGTCCACATATATAAAGTATTTTTTAAAATCTACTTTTTTTAGGCTTAATGATCTGATGTACTGAACTATTTCTAGTTGTCTTTTTTTAAAATTATCTTTAAGTTACTTGAGAAAATTATTAATTGATAACTTCATATTGTAGCTCAGAATTTATTTTGCAGAACTACCTTCTAGTTTCTCTGCTTTGAGAGGCTGAAAGCCAAACACTGTGAAAGACCACTCTGGGTATAGAGCCAGCTTTACACACCATTTTCTGCTCATAGTAGTGAGCAAAATATACCTCACAGAATAAAGTATGTTGCACTAAGCAACAGAAGTTTGAGACAGTTCTCGAGGTTTGCTGATCATCTGAGATATTGCTTTACTCAGAACAAACACTGGCTCTTTGGTCATGCTGTATCTTCAATAAAGAATAGTGAATACTCTTCAGTAAATAGTGTCCTATTCATTATGGCCCAATATCAGTCTCAGGTAATTTGCATTTTAATTTTAAATTCAACAGAGGGGCAGCTTATTGGACTTACTAGTCCTTAAAATTTATTTTTCAGCTTCAAACATTTTTGCCTTAGCTTCCAGACTCTCAGTTCAGTGATTACCATATATTCTGGTCTATTGACAAAATCTTTGTAGATTCACAGAATCAAAGAATATTATGAGTTGGATGGGACCCATCAGGAACATTGAGTCCAACTCCTGGCCATGCACAAGACATCCCAAGAATCACACCATATGTCGGAGAGTATTGTCCAAATGCTTCTTGAACTCTGTCAGGCTGGTGCTGTGACCACTTCCCTGGGGAGCCTGTTCCAGTGCTAAACCACTCTCTGGGTGAAGAGCCTTTTCCTAAAATCCAACCCAGACCTCCCCTGACAGCACTTCATGCCATCTCCTCGAGTCCTGTCCCTCTCACGAGAGTGAGAGATCAGTACCTGTCCCTCTGCTTCCCTTGCGAGTATGTTAAAGATCACAATGAGGTCTCCCCTCAGTCTCCTCTTTTCCAGGCTGAACAAACCAAGTGACCTCAGCCACTCCACATAACACTTCCCCTCCAGGCTCTTCGCCATCCTCTTTAGGAAGATTATCATAGGCGTCAAAAATATAGAGATGCAAAATTAGCTTAATATAATGTAGATAAATTGGAGAAACCCAGAGGTCAAATTTCAGAAAGTGTTAAAAAATCACTCTCTGAAAAAATTAAGGGGTTTTTAAGTTCTCAAATTAAGACAATGTTTTTATTAAAATCCTTGTTTAAGAGTCCTAATTGTGGCTTGCCTTGAGCTGTGCCTGTCACTCCTTTAATTCATCATACTTCCTTTTCTAGTAGTGGTAGTTCTCCCATAACTACTTCAGCGTCAATTATTTTGCCACAACTCCTGAAGAAGTTTTGAAATTACAAAAAATGCTTTTAAAGGATAATCTTAGAAATAACTGTCTATAAATAGCTGTTAAGAGAATGATAGTCTCAGATTCAGCTTAGTATCTTAGTGTGGGATGTATGTTCGATATCTGTCTACCCTTCTTCTCTAGGAGTCTCATTTCTCCCATAATGTTGTAGTATTTTTATATTATAACAATATTTTGTATATACATATATATATTGCAGTTATTCACTAATACAATATAATATTAGTGAATGATTAAAAATATTTGAAATATAGACCATTTACTACCTGTATATTCTAGTGTTTGTACATTAAAAAAACCCGAAGGGACTCATAAACAATAATTTTAAAAAGCTGAAACATTCCAAGCTATAAATGTTAGACCCAGAGGAATTTGGATTTTTTTCTACCACTTTAGCTATGAATTGTGGCAGGTCAATAGGTCTGACTTATTACTAGCCACGTTTTGAAGAACATGAAGCCTATTTCACACGGGATAACTGATCAGTATTAGAACACTTCAGTTTAGTGAAAAACTCATACATTATTAAGAGTCATGCCTGGGATTATATTCTTGTACCAATCAATAATTGGTTTTAAGTTTGAAACCACAGCAGCTGCTTGGTGTCACCTTAATTTCCTAAATAACATCATGATACAGTCTGTTAGTGATACTGGCACTGTAGCACTAGTCTCCAGTCTTTCCTTCACAGCAGCTGTATAAAAAAATATTGTCCTTCAGTGTAATAATTCCATTACATGTACCTTGGTTAATAGTTACTTTAGTGGATAGGGCAGGATACTATCCAGTCTTGGGATTTGTGCCTCTAACAGGAGGCAGAAACTAATATCTATTTTAAAAGAACCTCAAAAGTCCCTGTAAATTTGAATCTAGGGGGTCAGGGACCTTCTCCTACTTCATCTTTATTCCTTGTCCTCTCCTCTCCTAGAAAAAGGTCTAGGATGGAAAATGCTATCATCAGTTAAAGCTATCTCCACAAAAAAGCATGAGGGACTAAAGGAAGTAAATCCCTATGTTCCTTCTAAGTTAGTGGATTATAACAGACAGTTTGGACTAGAAAACCAGAGATGAAATAGATTGGTTAAAGCTTGGACAAAGTGTTTCTCTTTCAAATCTGTTCAGAAGCAGACACGTGTTCAGAGAAAAGTGCTTTGAAACCGAGGGTATGAGAGCCATCATCTCAAATACTTTTACTCTTTCAACATGAAGTAAATCCCTTTACAAAACCATACAAGTTTGCCTGTATCAACCACAACTTATGCAACACATTTTTCTACCGACCTGAGAGACCAAAGTTTAGCAAAGCAAGTTCACATCTAGCCTTGCAGTTTAGCTGTGTGAATGTCTATCCTGATCTTGGTAAACTGCAGAGCTGTTAAACAGTTGCCAAATTTAACTCCTTCACCAAAGCTGAATATTAAGTTTCTTATGCAATTCTGGCCTTACCAGTCTTCATAATCTTATCTCAAAACATGAAAGACCCACTGATTTTTATAACACTGTAGCTGCCAATTTACATTTTAGAGTCAGCTTTTATTTTAGGCCTTCGTAATTCATCGGACCAGGAAAGGGTAAAAAACTAAAACACATTTTATTTTGAATGGAAATCAGCAACTAAATACTATAATACTTCTATTTATCACAAAGTTCAAGACAATCTCAATATAGCAAAGATCCCTAGCTATTATTTACCTTTACAGGTTACATCAAAAGTCCTGCAGTTTATTACTGTTTGTAGTCTATTTTGTTCTTCTCACATACAGTTCCAGTTCACTCCACCAGTTACTTACATCCACCAACTTTAACCTGCTGTTGGGATTAACGAACAACACCTGCCACAATGACTTCCCAGAATGCCTGGAGCTTTAAACACTTTTATTTTTAAGTAAGTGATACCATTAAGCAGGATAAAAGAAAAGGGATCTGTTGCTGTATTTCACGTCCTGTGTCTGGATAGATCTGACAAAGAGATTTCACATGTAATGGTGACTGCAGCAAAATAAATAAACTTTGATTGTTGCCAAATAGTTGTTGTCCTAGAGAAAAATGTTACCCAAATCAAAAATCTAATATACCTGTACCTCATAAGCAAATTTTGCTTCAAAGTGGCATTATATGTGCTGTATTTGCAAGTAATTTTTACTTTTACTGCAAAAATATTTGCAGTATACAAATTTCCTAAGTGAAACAACAGAACAGGAATATTTATTTAATGCGTTGTGTCTCTGAGCGCTGAAGCAGAGCATGATGGGTTAAAGTAATAAACACACTAGACCTGAATAATGTAACTGATTCCACATTCTAAACAAATTTATATAGTTCCATGCTTCATAAATCAATTCTATCCATTCCTGTTCCAACTCTGAAATCTATTCTTAATTTCAAATGGTGTTTTCTGAGTTCTATATTTCATAACCTTTCCATATAAATTATTCTCTCTCCATGTCCATCTTCTGTATTACTTGCCCTTTATAATTTTCTTAGATTTTTTTTTTTGGTAGTTGAATTGCTATTCACACAATAATCTCACAGACCTCTTATTTTTAAATTGTTTAGGAAGAAGTAATTGAGAATAATCAATAGCGGAGTTTTGAATGTCACTGGTTACCTTTGATTGAATCCATGAGGCACGTAGTTCCAGGAGTGAATCAGCTCAACTTTTCTGTTTTGGTTCAAATAAGTGTGTTTACAAATGTCTGTGAATATATTTCATTTAAACGAACTCTCTGAGGGAACAATCTGCTAGTAGACCCTTGTATGATAATACTCAGTGAAGGGAATGCAGAAAGTTATGACTGAAGAAGAAGAAGAAGAGAATTTTATTTACAATTTTGAACATGCATGCATGGCTGTATTTTTATTATTTTCTCTGTTCCAGCTTCAGCTAAGGAAAAGAGATAAGCCTTTACATCGGATTTTTTTCTGTAGTTGTTGGAATTACAAGTATTGCAGTCTGTCAAGAATGTCAGTTTCCCATTGTAACTTGTCAAATCAGCTTTCAAGTATTATAATAATAAATATTATTACCCAATAATATATGCAATAATCACCAATTCAAAGCTCCATTCCAATCTGTGCAAATAGATTCTGAAATATGCAATATCACATCCCAAGGCAATTCTATATTTAGCATAATAAATGTTACAAGAATCCAAGGTCATTAAGAACAGCCATTTAAATAGCATTAATCCTGGGTTTAAAAGTCATCACAGATATTTGGAATCCAACTTGTCCTGGTATATTAAATTCTGATCAGAGTTGTTGGGAAAAAGTACAGGGAGAGTACATGCAGCAACAAGAATATCTGGAAATATTTCTCTTCATTGGCACAAAGAAGCTGCTGGAAAACTTACAGATGCACAAACGTGAAAAACCATAGACTGTAGAAAATTAAGTTAGACAGCTGGCATTGACCAAGGGCCTGATCCCCGCAACTACAATGCCAGGTCACTGAGATAAATGAGAATTATTTGCTGTGGCCTTTTCCTCATTAAATAAATTAACAAATAAGTTTCTTTTGCCATCAGCTGACGCTACAATGAGCAGAAAGCTTTGAAAAAAAGTTCTGATATGGAGGTCTTCAAAGTTTTCAGAGCCATGCAGACATGGTAATGAGAAGAGCTGATGTGCTTTTTTATAGGATATGTAACATCAGTTTTAATGATTTCTGACACTACAGTCTTTCTATTATGAGATCCTTTGTCAAAAAAAGAATAACGACCAACCAAAAAAAAAAATCAGTTACATGTCTTTTCTTTTAAATCTGGTTCAACTGTTCCTCATTAAAAGCAGTTGAAAGACTGGTTAAAAAGCATGTAGGCAACACCTTTAACTGAAGAAGTCAACATTTGTTTCGGACAAAATGTTTCAAGAAAGCTGTGGCCCAGCTGGAGAAAATCCAGTGATGAATAACAGGTAAGATCAACAGTCTGAAAATCATGATTATGAGGATAGACAGGAAGAGCAGTTACTGTTTAGTCTTGAGAAGGGTATGCAGAAGGAAAATGTAGCAATAGTCATCAAATATGCAAACTATTGCTGCACACAAGGAAAAGAAGGATGGAAAAATCCATTCTCCATATCTCACTTGGGAATAAGACTAGCTAAAGTGATTTAGATTAGACATTACAAAAAAAAATCGAAATATTAAACATTAAAAAAAATATTAAAAACCTAAATATCGAAAAAAGTAATCTCTGGAAGAATCTGGATTACCCATTATTAGAGATTTTTATGAACAAAATTGGCAAACAGTGGTAAAGAATAACAAGTGTAGAGGCAATGCCAATTTACTCTAGAGAAGAATCTGTCCCTATAGCAAAACTCTTTTGGATCATCTGTGAAACGAATACTGTCTCTCTCCCTCTCTTGAAACCGATGCTGACTTTGCTCTAGGTATATAGAGATTTTTGAAAAATCCACCACAACTAGAATAAGGTGTGGAGGAACTTTCTTTCAGTTGGAAGCTCATTTTTATTATTATTTCATTAGATCATGATATGTAAAGAGATAGAATTCTACTGTGTATTGTACTGGGAATATTTTGTGGAATTCAATAGGAAACTATGCTTTGATGCAGACATTTCAAGTAATTTCTGCTTTGATGTCTACTCATGGGCAGTAAAGACTGCATGTTTACATATCTAACTTCAGGAGTCTAAAACTGTTGTGTTAAGTCCACAATAATCAATTTAAGTTCCTTTCAAATCTTTTGGACAGAAATAATCACTTACACAGGACAATCTGTCTTGTCCCAAACAAAATGTCTAAAATACCTAAAACAGGCCAGGCCCGTTTTCCTGCGGAAGGGACCACACATCTCTTTGACTTTTGGGAATTCCAGGAAAATCACCTTGTATTTAAGCAGTAAAATCTTAAGACACCTGAAGTTTTCTACTACTATCCCTCTAAGTTGCATCCTGTGTCTCTTTTAACCACCTCCCCTCTTTGTCTTCACCCAGGTGAATTACTTTAATCTCGAAGTATGTTTATAAATGGTAAAATGAACAGAATGACACATGTTGAACAAACAAAAATTATGTCTATATGAAATCAATTCTAAGATTTTTCCTAGAGGAATGTTTTTACCATTTGCATCTGTAACATAAACGTCTTTGTGGGGTACTCACATGATCCACACATGGGGTGGTCTAGGTAGCCCCAGCTCTTAAGGCAGGACTGTGACTCTGTAGGGAGTGATGTGCACAGAACTGACAGGAGGGGATCTGCTCCACACGTACCATAGAAAAGACCTCTCAGATCACTGAGTCCAACTATTAACACTGCCAAATCCACCACTAAATCATATCCCTAAGCACCATATCTGTATGTCTTTTAAATACTTCCATGGGTGGTAACTCTACCACTTCACTGGGTGACCTGTTCCTGATGTTTGACAACCCTTTCAGTTAAGAACTTTTTCCTAATATCCAACTTAAACCTCCAGTGGTGCAAGCTGAGGTCACTTCCTCTTGTCCTGTTACTTGTTACTTGGAAGAAAACAACAACTAGCACCTGGGTACAACCTCCTTTCAGGTAGTTATAGAGAGCAATAAGGTCTCCCCTGAGCCTTGGTTTCTCCAGGCTAAACAAGCCCAGTTCTCTCAGCTGCTTCTCAGGAGATTTGTGCTCCAGACCCTTCGCCAGCTTCAGTGCCACTCTCTGGACGTGCTCCAGGGCCTCAATGTCCTACTTGTAACCGTGTAACAAAAGGAAGGCCACTATCAGCCAGGTGATCCAGAGAATTAAGGAGGGAGCATTTGCCACTGGCCAGTGACAGTGAGGAGCTACCTGGGGACTGGGATGTGCTGAGGAAGGCGGGGGAGGGTGTGTTTCTGGTGGTGATTTATGGGGGCTGGGAGATATGTAACTGTTTATTAATTCTCTCTAAGTGTCTGGTAGCATGATTTATCTGTTATATTACCAATATTGATCCTGAGTCTATAGTTCACTGTGGGTTAATTACAAGTTATTAATAAATTAATAAAATGTTTCGATTCTGATTCTGGCCTAAGCTATGTGAACTCACTCGTTTTTTCCTGAACTCACTCGTTTTTTCCTGGTGTCTGCCTTTCCTGGGGAAGGATGCTTAGCAACCAGCTAGGATTAGCAGTGGATTATTTGTACACAGCGGAAATAATAAAAGAAAACACTTTGTCGGGAATGATGAGAACTTTAAAATGTTTCAAGTTTTATATCGAAGTAACTAGAAGTCTCACAAAGTAGCCTGCAAGACTTGGGAAAAATCAAAGAAATTACTTTCACGTTTCTCTCATCTGTATTCGCAATACCATCGGACTTGATTTTTTTATGAATATATATTATTAATCCCCAACATTGATATCAACACACACTACTAATAGAAATAGAATTACACTTTTGTCTTAGGCATGTATACTGGTGAGTTTTCTTTTGTATTTCTGGGATATTTTCATTTCCAGTTTTTAAGATAATTTCTCTCAGGGGATGACTTTTACTTGATCCTGTTATTCATATTGCTCATCCAGACTTAGGAATCTGGGATGGGGGAAAGGGGAGGGGGAGCACACAAGATTTTTTTTATTTCTAAAATGAAAGCCAGACCTGTTCAAAGATTTGACTTGTAGTGGAAGAAAAAAGATAGTTCCCCACACTCCAAAGGAAAAAAATGCAATGCTTAAATTGTCATAATGATAATTACTTTCATTAAAAAACCCAAACCGCAAAAACCCCCAAACAAACAAACAAACTCAAAAAACCCCAGTGAAATTAAAACAAGCAGAACAACTGATGCTTTTCCAAACTCTATTTTCCACAAAAACAAGTAAATGTTTAAAGGCAGGATTAAACCCCTTCTGCATTTCAGTTTCCAGCTGTGATAATGTATCAGTCATCTACGTAGATTTTATTTATATGTGCATAATTTGCATACATATTTATATATGCACACTCAGAAGTATACACACCCTGGAAATGAAGGCAGGGGAGAAAGACTGCTAAGTTCAGAGGAAGCATGTTTAACAAATAAATGAATAAATAAATAATCTTCAATATTTGTAGTAACAAAAATGGAAAATTGCTGTGCAACACTTCCCTTACATCATATTTTCCTAGCCCACCTGGAGGTGTTGGTTAAGGACTGCTGTAGATCATGTAAAGTAAACCTTTAGAAAAACCATAATGAAGTCATATTCTAGAAACCTGTTTTACACTAATGCATACTTTGTTCAACTGGGCATCATAATGTATCTAAATAATTAGTCTATGTAGCACTGCAGTAAAAAAGATTAAAACACAAAAAAGCACTTCCCTGACCCTGCCTAGTTAACTAGGCTCTCTAGTTTTGCCACTTCCCTGTTTTCTAATTTCATGAATCAGGACCCTAACTTACAAGAGGAGCTTGAAGATCATGCTTATCTTATGTTTTTCTGTAAATCATACTCCATTAATAATAGTAAAGCAGGCTTAAGGGGGTTTGATTTGCCTCCTAGCTTTCAAAGAAATAACCTTAACTTTTCTATACCAAACACTGTCGTTTAATTATTTAATGTTAAGTTACAAACTTCACTGCTGGACCATTCTCTAAGGCTTTCCTGTATAAAATACAACTTAAAAATAGTACCAGCATGAAAACTGAAGTTCTTGGAGCAATTTTGGAACTAGACTAAAAGAGGGCATATGATTTTTATGGAAGGCTATGTGAGTCACACTTTTTATGTTCCAGAAACACACAAACACAACTCAGAAGAAAAAGACTGTCTGACTCTTTCTCTGATCCTAGGCCTGCGACAACATAGCCTACTAGGCTATCACCAGGATTTATCCATTTTAAAAGATGCTAATGAAGCCACTCAATTTTTGATCAACATGAGCTCAATGATCTTTATTACAATATTTGCTACATATAAAATACATTTGTGCCTGCATCTGTACGGAGCACATACCAAAGTGGTGGTAGATGCCCCATCGCTGGAAACACTGAAGGTCAGGTTGGGTGGGGCTCTGAGCAATATTATCTAGAGGAAGTTTCCCTGCCCATGGCAGGGGGGTTAGACTAGATATTCTTTAAAGGTCCTTGGTAACCCAAACTATTCTCTGCTTCAATGGTTCTATGATTCTAAACCATTTTTATGGCTGTATTAAAGGTTCTGCTATTATTATTAGCACTGTACGCTTAATATATTTATTCTCTGAAACAGCCTTTCCTATGCTGCTCTGCTATTACAACTCAGACTGGACTTTTATACCTTCACTGGTTTATTTTCAAAGTTTTTCATGATTGCGAAATGACAAATCTATAGCACTTGTTCCAAGTTTAACAGTAAGTCCTAGTAGCTTGTCTTCATGCAAATACAGAGGAAAATGACAGTCCCCACTTTGGGAGAGCTTTATATATACGTGTGTGTTTGTGATAATGCTATAACATCAGCATCCTTCACATTTCAGCAGTTACAGAAAAACTTCATGGACTTCATCTGGTGTAGTATAGTGGCTACAACTATACGTAAAGGCAGTCTTTTTTTTCTAGAACAAATGAAAATCAGGAAAAAGAGAAAACAAGTGTTTAGAAACATTCACACTGTGCTTCAGAAAACATGTTTTCACCTTGTGCTAAGAGGAAGCACAGGGTGAAAAAAATGTCCAGTATAGGTGGGTTTCAAGTCCTTGTCCGAAGGTGAGCTCTAGAATCTCTTGCAAAAATCTAAAAATCAATCTATGAAGCTCTGGAATTGTTATTGTTATTGCTGCAGCAGTGTATTAAACCTTCTAAGTCTTTCAATTACCATTACTGATACAGTTTATTTCCTCTAAGTCTATCTTAAAGGACAGATATACAAATATTTTAGCTCTTGAGTGGCTTTGAAATATTTAAAAAAAGAAAAAATACAAATCTGGGCGAGACTATATAAAAATAATGTAATATATAAAAATATATAAATTAAGCCTATAATCAACCTGCACCCATTGGAAATACAATCTTTGTATAATAATGTACTCTTCAAATCAACACTTTTTTTTCTTTGTTCTGAACACATGAAATGACAGCTTTCATGAAGATCCAGCTACAAGTGGACAGAGGCTATTGAAACACGTCTAGAACAAAGTTTTCCTGGGTAATATAGTAAACATAATTTAAAAAAATAAAGCTAATTTAGTAGCATGAGTTTGGAGAAATAGTTTTAATGGTAAGTAACAAAACTTATGTTTCATTATTGATATTTTGTTTTTTTACCTTAAGAATCTCTTTTCTCAGTATTGGTGTGTTCATTTTGGTTTTTTTTAGGGAAAGAGGTGTTTATTTTTTCGTCCAAAATATCATGGTTTACAATATTTTTTTCTTTGAATTCCTCACTTCATCAGCAGGTTTCCCTGTTCCATTAAATACTTTAGACAACTCAGACCAAACTTGACATTTAAGGTGACCTTATCAATATCCCTGCTTTCACTTATTTAGTTATAATCAAAACTTGTTCTGGCACATGAAAGATGTTCTCATTATGCAAAAAATATCTGGACTGGCATAATAATTTGAAAGACATCCAACAGCTCTACCCTGTTGCTAACACTGAAATATCTCTTCTCACTACCTTGCTGCTCGATTCTGTGTATTTGAGATTCAGTGCAAAACCCGCAAGGGACTTGAGTCTTGCTCATTTTACCAGTTTCAGCATCCTATTGATAAATCTGTAACACATCAGTCAACTGATAGTTGCAGTATATACGATTTTCTTCTAAAGAAGAGGAAGTAAACCCCCAAAAGTAAAGATAAAGGGACCTACACTTCCTGAGAATGTAAGGTACTTTTAAAATTCACATTTTTCATTTTATAGCTCAAGTTAAATTTCCATTCTTAAGGATCCACAGCCATTTTCTTGGTAAATCAGTTGAAGTTTTATGAGGGAGATTTTACTTATTTTCAAATGAGAAGTTATTTAGCTCAGCATTTCCAATTTAAAGATATTCAGACATCTTCAAGGGCATGATTATAATACATTATTCTCCCCTTTCTAAATGAACGGTCTTTTCCAGAAGTCATGTCAATAGACACTTTTGATATCTTTGGTTATGGTTCAGTTCTCTAAACAATAAACAAATAACTGTGGGGAAAATATTCAAAGACATTTGGGTATCTCATTTCTACTGATTATCAAGTCTAAATGTGTACTGTCAGTAGTTCAGTGATGCTATGCTATGTCCAGAGAGATAAAATTTGTATTGTCTGAATTACAAGGCCAAGACTTTTAAGGAATCAAAACATTTTGAGATCAAACATTGCAAATTTGCACCCAGAGTATATTTCTTGTTTCACATTACCTCAGTTATAATGTTTACTATTTTAATATACAATTCAACATAAAAGAAAGAAAAAAAACCTCTCACTGAGTTCACAATGACAATAAGTGGCAGCCAGAATCTACATAGCCGAAAGTGATGCCCTACAACTGTGATATATGCCCAAGAGTATGTAAAGATTCTTCATCTGGGCAATGATATTGGAAATGTATTTTATCCAGTGCTAGAAGTTTTTCTGGAGCGACACAGAACAGTTGTGTTTATCAGGCACATGGCTTCATGCAGTGAGTGCTCAGGGAGCCACTTACCATAAGCTCACAGTACAGTCTTTTTATGGTAATAGAGCAGACTTAAAAAAAAAACCAAACAACTAACCAAATAAACCCCCCAAAAAAATCTTATCCTTGGGTCCTTATAGGAAACAGATGTGTGATCTGTTGTTTATACCAGGATTAAACTTCATGATTGTGGACAATATCTGGAGGGTTCATTTAATGTGTGTCAAAAACCTAAAGCTATACAAAATTATTTTCTAATAACAAGTTTTACCACTTAGTCTGAGATTGTACTGTGTCAGTGGAAACTCCCGATAGGCTGGTCAAAAAACAGTATTTAAATGCTCTAAAAATTAGCAGGGAAGGATGTTTATTTTAATAGGTTATTTCAATATATTATGCAAAGATTTTGAAATAAAAACTAATAAAAATTAAAGCAGAAATTAGGATGCTTCAGGATGCTGAGCAACTTAGCGGCTTATTTCAGTTATCCATCATTTTATCTGAACTTTTACAAGTAGTATGTTGGATATTTTCTATTGAAATTGAAATGTTTCCTCAAACCACATTTTTCACCCCTCAAAAAAAGAAAAAAAAGGAAAAAAAAAAGAAAAAATACAAATATTAAAAAGAGGATAGAAAGATTTTGTTGGGGTTTTTTTCTCTCTTTTTTAACATGTACAATTGCATTAAAAGCCTGACATATACTGATCAAGGTAAAAAGTGTTGTGCACTACATTATTTTAAAATTTTCATATATTGAATTAAGTAACCTAATTTTACATACTGTCATATAAATATACTCACTAATCTGCCACATGTTTGTCATTTGAAGCAGTAAGTTTCACTGAAAGTGTTAAAGATGGGAATGTACAATATAATTATAGGTATATACCACATATGGCAACTCCTGGCAAGTTATGCATAAGGACTTCCAGGTACTTCCCAGGCCAAAATATATCTTGTGATGACTAATGTCTAATTTGGATAGTCATAAGTATTTTTAAAATAATTTTTGAGATCTTCTCCTATCTCTGATACACTGTTATCAAAAACTACTATCCCAGAACACATTGTCACCAATAGCAACTTATAATTTATTTTTTAAGGAATTCCAGGAATTTGTGATGTAAAATGGAATCACAGACCTAAACACAAGACCCATATATCTATCATTCTAAAGCTTGACTACATACTATTCTCAAAAGCTAAGAAAAAGTTTATGGTCTATGGAGACAGGAGGGCTAACTCAGAAAACGAAATAGGCCAGTTTCTTTTTGATATGTAGAAACATTCCACACATCAGCCCTGTTAGCCTTCATCTGTTTTACTTCTTGGATGAAACATTTGTTTGTAATGTTTTCTTTTAAAATAATTCTTTAAAGGCCCTATATGAAAGGAAAATAATTTTTAAAACAGCAAATATTTGTAGACAGCATATGCTACATTATTTCAGCCAGACATCTGGTCAGAAATGCTTTATTTACTTGGTCAGAAACACTGATGGAGCAAAAGTAACAGGGGGAAAAAAAGTGAAAATATATCCAAACCCAACAAGTTTCAGTGTTGAGAGGACTTCTCTTGACAAGAGTTTTTCAGCCCCCCTATCTGATATGGGTCATACAGTTGAACATCAATCTTTGTCTTCTCCAGAAACCCAACCACTAGGCTATGCTCTTGCTCTGCAAATACATAGTTAGATATTCATTAACTAAGCAAAAGAGTGAGTTTGACAACAACCTACCTAGTAACTAAGGCTTTCAGCTATGATTCAAATGATCCAGGCTCAATGTGCAGTTCCAGAGAGTATTTATTATGTTATTACACCATGTTGAGCAATTCCAGCATAATAAGCTTTTACAATGAGAAAATACTCCATAGACTTATCATCAAAGAAAATAGCTTTGCTGCATAGACCAACATGTCCATTTGATGGACATCCACTGAAAAAAAAATTTACAGTCTACAACAGATCTTGATATCTTTCACCTGAAATCAAGTCCTGTCTGAGATACATTTAAAAGAAAAGGACCCATTTTATGTTCATATCCTAACTTTAAGGGTTGATATTTCTTAATACGTAGCTTGATCTTAAAATGTGCTGAACATTCTGAGTCAATTCAACAAATCCCTTAATAGATGTACAGTTTGAAATAGATTTCTCATATATTTCCATGAAAAAAAATACTGACTTTTCTACTTTTCTGATTTTCACTTACTGACAAGTTGGAAGGGATATGACATTGGCCTTGAAGACTTTCTAAGACTTTCCCTGAAAGTGAAATTGCTTCACCTCAACCTTAGATAGAAGATTTTTGAGAAAAACCTAATGTTTTTTCTTTTCTTTTTTTCAAAGTTTAGGGTGATTTTTTTAATGGTATGATTTAATGGTATTTTTTTATGTATGATAAATCTAATTCTGAATGACAATTGCACTCTGAATATATGACTTATTCTTATGATTTTAATAGGAAAATTCCAGCATTTTTCCATCTCATTGGCTTGGAAAAAGTAACTCACTTCTTTGTAGGAAGGAACCCACAAACTGTGCTGTAACATTAGTAAGAGATATAAGCAATTAACTGTGTAAACCATAAGAGACACTGTTTAGTTCAAGCTAAAATTTAGGAAAGCAGCTAATCAAAAGATAAAAGTTCCAACACTTTTGTATATTTTCTTAAATACTATGCTGAATAAAGGCACTGCATAACTTGGTAACTGAATGTAGGTTTTTTCTCTTAGAGGTGTATGTTACTTTTCATGAGGGATATCACTGAAGGCCATCAGAAGTCTTCTTTGATAGGCTGGTAAGACTAACAGGTTTTTCAGTCGTATTTTTGTTAATCAGAGAAAAACAATCAATAATCCCCCACAAAACAAATCTACCTCTTTAAGGAATTACAGCTGTAGAAATACATTCCTTGTGTAAGAAAGGTGATTTGTGAGGTTTCTATTCTACACACAGAGTTTTCTGTAGGATTGTTAGTAAATGCAGGGTATTCTTCATAGAATCATAAAATAGCTTGGGTTGGAAAAGAACTTTAAGGTCATTGAGTCCAACCATTAACCCAGCACTGTCAAGTCCACAACTAAACCATGTCCCTAAATGCCACATCTACACATTATTTAAATACCTCCAGGGATGATGACTCAACCACTTTCCTGGGCAGCCTGTTCCAATGCTTGATAACCCTTTCGGTGAGAAAACTTTTCCTAATATCCGATGTGAACCTCTCCTGGTGCAACTTGAGGCCATTTCCTCATTTTGTTATTTGCTACATGGAAGAAGGTAATCAGGCTTTGCATACTTGAAAGGAAAAATACCAGTAGATAAAGCCAGCAGACAGATAAAGAAGCAGTTTTGACCTTGTCAGCAGCCAAAATTTAGTTCAGAACCATGAGAATATCAGGACTGACAACTGAAGTGAGGAAAATTCCTTGGTTTTTTTCTTCCTACTGTGTCGAGGTTAATAAACCATCTCATAAAATGAATGAGATTGAGTCCTAGCAGAGTTAGAGCTCACATACTCCATCTCAACCAAACCCAGTGTTACAAATGTTATTATTTACTAATCCAGCCATAGCATAATACATGTAATATCTTGTTTTTCAGTAGCTTAGAACTTTCTTAGAAGTTTAGTTGCTTGTGCTGAGCAAGGACTGAGCCCATGGTCAGGAATGCAGGGAGGGTACAAATCAATTTCTAAGTTCAGCAGTATCACTCAGCAATCTAAATGGCATCCAGAACTATGTCAGACACCTTTGGGTAACCAGTGAAGGTTACCAGACAGGCCATCAGATGTATAATAGAACAGTAACTCTCTGGATTGGCAAAATCCCTTGGGCTCGATACCTTGACACCTCCAGGGCCTGCAAGGATGACCGTCTATCTATAAAACTACCATAAGCAATGGAGATCTAGTCAATAAAGTCAATGCCAAAGAGAGAGCAATGAAGTTCATCCTAAGGTTCATCATGGGCCCAGATCAATTATCTGCAAATAGATCTTTAGGTGTATCTGAATGCCCCTAAAAAATTCTCAAAGCTCCTCAAGAAGTCTTAAACTGAATTCCTCTTGGCATTGGCTAAATCTCAGATAGGCTTACTAGGCAAAAACCTGACATGGGAAGCAGTGAAAAGAAACAGGGTGAACCAGCAGGTGATGTAAGAAACAGGGATATCAGCAGGAAAGTTGGAACTGAGCAGGGTAGACAGAATGAAAAAAAAACCAGACAAGATGGGTGAAAGGTAAAGACACCAAAGGGATTAAGTATTTTTGAGTAAAGAACTGTAGCCTAAGAGAAAAGATTAGGAAAGGGATTAAATTTCAAATAGAAAAAGGTAATGGCTGAACAAGACAATTGACGCTGGTGATACAGTGAGGAAATAAAAGTTCTAGCAGAGAGATTGAAAGTATAGCACATACATCAGTAAACCTCAGAAGGTGGAGCATGAAATGGCACCCTAAGTTGAAATTTTTCATATTTTTTTTCTATTTTATAATTTTTCAGCAAAGATCTATGAAATATGTTTGGCAAATTTTTAGTGCAGTGCTGGCATCTACATAGGGGACTACCTGCTGCCATCACATACTCCATTACATGGAGTGTCAGAGGTCTGTGACATCCATCCAAAGCTTCCAGCCAAGCTTTCAGATATTATTGCATGATAGGCTTTCTGTTTGCCCTTTTTTTAAAATCGAACTTTTACACAAACCCATCCTCCTCTCCCATCCTCTGAAAACACTATGAAGCTCCAAAACTGTCAGAATATTGCATTTTGATTTTTCATTTTCTTTATGTAAGTCTAAGCAATTAATTTGAGCCGAGCTTCTCACAGATGGCTATTTTTTTTTCTAGTCCTCATCATGTGGATGAATGTACAGCCACCTAGAAGTCACATGTTATTTTGAAGTACTCCACATATTCTGAAAGACAAATCTCCAACACCTTATCTCATTTAGTATATGATTTGTTACACTGTTCCTTCCCTTCTTCTCTTTGTCTCAGTTTGTGAAGAGTGAAAGTGTCCTCCTTGCTAAAGAGTATTTTGAAAATGCATCCATGTTTTAAGGACCTTTGTCTGTGATGTATGAGGAACTTTCATGGTTTGTTAAATCTCAGGAGATGCTTCTGGTACTGCAGAGCACGCACTGGGGACTGTTCATGCCACATCACCTGCAGGGACATCTGGTGAGTGTATCATGTACAAGACTTGTGTGAATCAAGCATGGAGCAGTGCCAGCAGGGTTCGTGTGGCCCACACCTACCTGCCATGGTTACTCTGACCTGTCTGACCTTGCAGAGCTGACTGGCAAAACACAAATGGGGGGAAGTGGGAGAAAAGCCATAACATCACCTTGCTCATGTCAGAGTGACGTTAACGCTACCTCAGGGGCTGAAAGGCAGGAACCTGTGTGGGTCTGACAATTGCTATGTGGGACCAGGCAGGTCTGAAATCACTCAAGTCTGTGTTAAGATGGATATTGCAGTGAGGACTGCCACAGGAGAAGAAATGAGCAATTCTGCCTTTAGAACAGGTTTTGTAGCAAATATGCAGTGAGTAAAATTTGGGCCTGTATATTCAGCACGAAGGAGAAAAACCAAAATATTGAACACTTTTCATTAATTGAGCAGTATCCCCATATCCATCTGTGCCTTAATGAAGATGGTTCCTATGCAAAAATAGCATGTGATCATGTAATTAAAAACTGCACTGAGTGCCTAATGGTTGACAAGAACCTAAGATTTGTATACACAACAAACACTCTCAGTCTCACGCACATGCACATATATATGACTGCACATTTTTCTGTTGTGATCTTTCCCCCGTTCATAAATTTAATCCAGGATTTTAGACACTGGGTGAGACTTATCTGATCAGATAGATTTATCTCTATCTGTCACATAGAAATCTAAATGTAAACTTGCTGCTTATACACTTCCTAATTAGTGGAGAGAGATAGAGGCTTTTGATGCAATCCACAATCTGATCTAGATATGTATATTAGGGAAAGCACCCTAAAAATATTTAATTCCATGGCTTTGACTATAAAACAGTCTGAATGGCTTCTCCAAACATAAGCAGTGTAGACTACTAAGATTAGATAACATGAATCTCATGCTAGATATTTATTTCATGCCACAAATTCCTACCAATAAAAACATGCATTGTAAAATAGATGACAGGTAATATTATAGCAAGAAAGAAATACACACTATAATAAATCTGTCTGGGCTAAGCATCTAAAATTTTTACCTACTCCAGTGAAAAAATACTTAAGATTAAGTAAAGGGAAGATGTATAATTAGATCTTGAAATGTATACTATGCTTTCATAAACTATAACATTCAAAAAAGAACCTACAGTGAAATGAAAGGAACAACTGAAATAATTAGTCATTGGTTAGTAGGATGTTGAAAAACAACACACAGAGAAAAAATACATTTCCAACATGCAATTATCTAGTTAGTCAGAACAATTCATTACTTTCCCCCAAATCAATATTACAAATGCTCAATATTTTCTTCTGTAAACTGAAATTAGATATCAGTCAGATGTAAGTACCAAGCAGAAATGATTTGTAGCTCTAAAAATTATGCCTGCTCAAAATCTGATTGTGAAATTGATTGTAAGCATACAATTTGACATTTTACCAATTATATCACATTACTGCATGTGCTAGTAAAAGTTCCTGGCATATGGTGTAATATAGGCAAACTATATGTGAAGTGACAACACGAGCAAGTTATGTCTGACTTCTACAAATGTAGCTATAATTTTTAATTCCAGACATGATGATGGAGGGAAAAACCAAAGCATTTTCCATTTTAATTTAAATTGTTGATGATGACATAATGCATGACTTGGCTACTTTTAATATCCTTGCCAGTGTTCAGAATCGTATGTAGCATGCATAAAGATGAATAGGTTTTACTCTGTTTATTACTTAACTCATAAATAATACAGCCAGATTTTGGGGAAGGTGATGGGCACTCTGGCCCAATCGAAAATGAAATGTTTTCCTTCTCTTTTCTCTGATTTAGTTTAAAGATGAAATGCAGTAATAAAACAAAGCAATAGTGGTTGGACTGCCGATCTATTGGAAAATTAACCACCATCCTGTGTTCTGTGTGATCCCTTTAAAGTTTCACATGGAAAACAAAGCTTTTAGCACACTGTTGTGTTCATCTTAACTATGTAGCAGAATATCTGAGGCATTATTGTGACAGACAAATATACTTCTAACACTAGAGGTGTTGTTCCGTATTTAAACTTAATTAGGCATCTATATGTTGATTATATAATGTTTAAAGCTGGCATGGATGTTTAAGAATACAAGCAGACAAGTGTTGTCCTCTGACACATAGAGGTGTAAATTATTGTGTCAGTGGCTATGAATGCAATCCAGTAAGATTTAAAGTGGTTTATACATACGGCAAAAGAAAATGAACTAATGGAAAATTTTAGTTCCTCTTTATTTTTGGCACATATTAAAGCACTCCACATTTTCTTTTAAAGTATTAATGTTTGTTAGCTAGTTATTTGCATGCCATTTTACGTGGCAGTCAATATAAAATTTCCATCCTACATACTTAATGAATAAATATATACTTAATATACTGTAGCTATGACATGCAGGAATGGTGTCCCATCTGGCATGACACAGCTTCACAGGGAAATTGGTCATTGAGAAGATGATGTCCGAGCACTCGATGTATCCTGTAGTGGAAAAACTGTCATTGATGTTGGAGTGTTGTGTGAGGTCCATTGGTCTGGATTACGGCACTGACTTTAAAGGGCCGTACACTGGTGCTGATTTCCATAGTGCCCATGCAGCACTATCGTGGTTACCTTCCACAGGCGCCTTGGGACTAATGACATTAGAGTGACTGCCTGACTATATCTCTTTGTTTCTGTTTTCTAAATATAGGCCCAATTTTACTTGTATCTAAGGAACTCACACACATAGCAACTGAGTAGTTTCAGATGTGTCCGGCTTAAGTCTTCCAACTGTATTATAGAGTACCTTCAAACAGGCTATCACTATACCACACAAAATGATTTTAATTATCTCAACAATATTGAGATCTGAAGTCTGTCTATCTTAAAGTTGCTGTTGTCCAGCTCCTGTATTATTTAGTTGAACAACATCAGGAAAATGTTTCAATCTCAGAGTCTCAATTTCCTTCCACCTCTGCTTCCCTCCCCACCAACACACCCCGATATACCTCTGGCTTACTAATCAGTTCAATTTCTAAAGGCCGTTTTTTTGAAGACTGGAGGGATTTTTCTCCACTGCTCAGACAGATCCCTCTCACCCATCTCCTTTTCCATTTTCTCAACGAAGCACCTCAATTCAGATAATATAGGTGAAAATACCTTGGGGGGGAAAAAAAAAAGGACATAAACCCACAATTGTTGTATTATTGTATTATATTGTTGTATATTTTCATGCAGTGGTTCAGGTGTTTGACGAGGCAATGTGTTCTGGAGATAAGTTCAAAAAGGTAGGAAAAAAGATGAAAAGTATAACTACATTTTAACTACTTCTAAGAATAATTGTGATTAATTTTCCCCACCTTTTCTTCAAACATGCCTATTTATTTACTTATTATTTGTTTATTTGTTGGAGCAAAGGTAATGAAAATCAACAGTATCAGCACTACTTGAAGCATACTTGGTAGCAAAAAGACCTATGACTATTCTGAGACACATAACGAGCAGATTTCACAATCATTTTCACATTCATTTTTCAGTCTTGAAAGGCAAAGTTTCCATCATAGCTTTTGTGCTATTTTTAAATCAATCAGTATAGTCCATATAGTCTTTTAGAGAGCAGCAAGGTCAACGATTAGGAACAAAAAAAATCAAAGTGAAAGGATCGTTGTGTTAGACATATGAATATCTTCAGACTGTATAGTAAAAAGGTATTCAAAAATTTTCTATGACATGTGGTTGGGTTGATCGAGCTGAATGCACTAGAAATAAGATTAAAACTGAATTGTGTGAATTATACTTGTCAGTCTTCAACCCACTTATAACTTGCAGTCAACACTCCTCCAAAATAAGTATTCTGATAAATATCCTTGATTGAGAAATAATTACAGTTTCTAGAATTAAACACAAATTTGAAATCAAGCTATTTGATTTGTTTGTTATTTCTACTTGTAATCCTCATCTCACTTGGTAGTTTTAAACTGGAATTATGCTGGAGTAAGTATCAGAGAAGAATGGCATCCACAGAATTAGTGAGAAGATAAAAAGCTGTCAGAAGGTGGTCAATTAGTTAGAAAGAGGTTAAAAATTGTCAGGACTGACTAAAAACAATAATGTAAAAATGAAAGAAAAACGTAGAGCACTGAAGACTACAAATTCTGTACGAGACAGTTTAGAGCTTCTCTCACTAATTCAGCAGAAAAGAGATATATTTGTTTCCCATTATTTTTCATTGTATAACTTTTCCATCTGAAACCACGTATTAAATATTTTTAGTTTCCTGTACTAATTATCCTACCGGAATACAACATTATTTTCATAGTGACATACATGGTTATAAAATTCTGAAATCTTACCTAATTGAAAATGAAAAAAAAGGCAGGTAAATATTGCTTCCAAGCACATGTTGAATAGTTTGCTAAATATACTAAATAAATTGCATTTTAACAATTAATGTTGTGCTGTAGGAATATTACTTCCCAATTCAGCACCACCATCGAGACTCCCAAACCAGGTACTTGGTCTCCACCCTTCACCTTCCAGCTTCAAGGATGGAGTTGGGAATTGGAGGCACAAAGGTGAAACTTTTGGATTGATAAAAAAAAAGGTACTGTAAACAGCAATGAGAAAAAAAAAATGAACAGTAACAGGAACAATATTAATAAAAAATGGTATAAGACAAAGACAAAATTTACGTGGAAAGTAAAACAATACTAGACCATTTCTTTTTTTTTTTATTTAATGAGTAATGAATGAAAAAAATACAGTCCAGAGTCTTATTTAGATTTTTCTGAAGAGATTTATTCTCAGTCTGTCTCTTTCTTTTCTTTTTTTTTAACTTCTTTTTATAACTGGCCTTCTACAGAAGCAATCAAAAACAAGGACTTCTGCAGAGAAGCAAAACAGAAGAATGGCATCACGGGGGACACTGCAACCAGATGTTTCCAAGGGAAAACAATTCTCTCTGACAGAAATTTGACTAAAATTACATGCTTCTTATTCCTGCTGCTCTGAAAACTCAGAAAGGAATTATATAGGTATTGAATAGAGAAAATAAGGAATCTGGGACTTTTGAAATACTTCCCATGTTGTTGAGAGGCTTTCCTGCATTCATTCTACTCTGTCTCCACAGCCTCATTACACACTAACAGTAAGACTGGGCCATTTTATAATCTTTTCCGCATAGCAGTCCTCTTTACCTCTCTTTCCACATCTCTTGCCATTTAGTTAATCCCTTCTCCACAAAAAATAATCAAAACTGCACGTGTCATATAACTTTCATCATAGTTTTGTCTTGTTTATTTAAGTTCTTTGGGAAAAGAAGGGTCTACTTTTTTTTTAATTTGGTTTTTTGTTTGCTTGTCACGAGAACCATTTAGGTTGAAAATTCAGAGTTCACTGGATACAATGAATTTTAGACATCCTTCTGTATTCAGATTGTGTAGTACGATTTATATCATGTATGAGACACCATGCAGCTTTTTTTAACTTGTATGCTAGATACAAATACAAAAAAGTTACAAAACCTAGTAAATAGTTTAATGAAATCAAACAGTTATTCAAGACAGGTATATTGAATCTAATTTTAAACACTATTGACATCTGCATTTGAGCTAATCGCTCTGGGCTATGGTCAGGCAAGAGAAATTGATATGCCTTCTGGTGTGTAATTCATCTCAACCAAAAGCAGGCATCTCATACAGGTCTAAGCAATTGCACCTTAAATGTGCCTATTTCTCTACCTTGGCTACAATGGGAGCCTAAAGTGATTAAGAACTACACTGTAGATAACTGAAGTCAGATGAAATGTTTTCCACTCTCATCAATTTCCATGCTGTCTGCAAGATGCACATGTTTTCTGAAAGTTATCAATAATGTTACTACTATTCTGTCGTGTTATTTCCTGCAATTCAATTAAACCATAATTTTTTAGAGTTTATGAAAACATTCTAAAGATCTGTACTTTTACAGTAGTTAGGAGACCAACTTTTTCTTTTTTATTTTGATATTAGTTTCTAAACTCCAGTATCAAGCAATTGGCCCTTGGGTTAATTTGGTTCTTCTCCAGGATGTATAAGAATGTGTGCAGATTCCTGGGTATCAGGAACACTCACCCATAGAAACACGAACTCTACAATATTAAACATTTGATCAATATGAGAGTTTGAGAGGAGAAAGTAGTGTTAAAAGTTTATTCATTCTGTGCACTCTTTAGAGATGATTAACTGTCTTTATTATATTAAAGCAAACCCAAAGCCATCTGCCAAAGGCGATTGTGTCCAAGTAGTGAAACCATTTCATGTGAAAACTCATTTTCAGGCTCCTAATTATTTTTCATTATAGTGGCAGTGTGGAATAGATTGGAATTGGACAGTAATTGCCAGGTCTGAGCAGTGCGGACCATTGCAATGTATCAGTTTAGATGAAGTGTGACAAGGATACATCTAGCTACTATATAACTTCCATTAAGCAACTTCCCTGTCCCTGATCATGTAACACTTCATAGAATGTGGTCAGCACAAGGTCATAATAATGGCTTTCTGTCTGACTTCAAGTATTTTGTATACGCACAAGCTGTTAACCCCCTCTGTTAGCATCACTCTAACAATGTCCAGTTATTTCAGATGTCAAGGATATTTACCATATTCCTCTAGAGGGAATAGAAGGACTTTAAAAGGTTGCAGAACTTATACGTGTATATTTTAATGCTTCATGATGCTAAAATGTCCTGAAATTGAGAAACAAATTACCCAGAAGGTAGTAAAATGTGTTTCTACATCACTTCATGTGTTAGGTCCTGCAGTGCAAATTGGAAAACAAATGATCTTAGGTTCAAGTTCTAAATCTGTAGACATTTCTTGGAGCAAAACTCTTCTCTCATATGCCAATCTTTCCTTAATTTCTGTCTCCTTCTCTTTTCCTTCTCAGAACAAAGGGACTATGACTTGATCTGTCAAGTAAATAATAACGCTCACACTGAGTTTGCTTGCCTTAATTAAATGATCTGAGATACAACTTTGCAACCTTATACTTTACTTGCTAATTTTGGCTTACATGGCTCTATTTTTCTTTCAGTTGATATTTAAAAGAACGTATTCTCAGTTTTGTATGTCTCTGTTTCTGAATGCTGTCATTATTGCCTAAGGAAGATCATCCCACATTGGAGTAACTGCATTTAATGACCAATTCTGAAAATATCCTGACTTCAGTTTTTATTCTCACTACTGTAATTCAATGGAAGCATCTTTTGGCAGCAGCAGCACTAAGGAGAACGCTGACTGTCCTTTTCATCTAGGATGCCAAATACTATTACTCTGACTGTGTCAGATATTCAATCAAAAGTGGTTGTTCATTTTTTTTCAAAGGTGAGCCGACAATTAATCTTCTCTTACATATCTAATCTGTACTTTTCACATGATGAAAGCATGTGCCTTGATACTTTTCTAAAGCAAGAAAATTGTACTGTATTCAGAAATATGTCATAATGTTGCCTTAGCTATCTTTTAAAGGCATAATATACTGTATGGATACACACACTTTTAGAATGATTGTGTTCCCACAGTTTAAGACTTCGCCATTTGCTAACTGAAGAGCTGTGTAAAATGCCAGCTCAAGCTCAGGATGATTAAAAAGAATATCGATTTTCTCTTCTGTACACAGTACTAATCTTCCAAAATTCCAAGGATGATAATATATCACTTTGTTTTCCAATGCCATTCACAGCACAGGCAATTTAAAAGCCTAAAAAGGAGTGGAAAAAATATAATTAATGAAGTAGTCTGTCATCAATAGACCTGCAAATTAAAAATAATATTAAATTTTCTGGAAGAGTAAGGAATTCATAATAAGGCATCCTAAAATAATTTGGAGGGTTTTTGTTAGTTTGCTTGTTTTTATTTTGTTGGAGTTTTTTTGGCAGAATTTTTTGTTTTATTTTCTTGAAAGAATTTCAGCCAGTTAATTTAACTACAGTAGTATTTTCTGACTTTCCTTCTGGTGAAAGTTAAATTTTGGGGAGGAAAAAAGCGAAAAAAAAAGAGACAATCCTTGCCACTAAAACTGAGCTATGCTTTACATATCCTCACAAAAAAAATATTTTGAAAAGGCAGTCTGTATCTTAACTTGGTATGAAGGAAATACACTATGCTAACTACCAAAATGAATCATTAAAATAAAAACCCTTATCAAACAATTTTTTGCAAAAACCCTGCTAGATCTACTATCTCCTATGGAGATAGTAGAAACTATTTTTGTAATATACTGGAACAATGACAGTTCTTGTTTTTGTATATGGCAGTTTAAACAAGATAATTATTATTTTACATATGCTATGTCTCTGATATGCATGAGTCATGTTGACTTCATATCAAGACTGCATTTAAATATCAAATATTTCTCAGCTTCACTTCTTACAAGTCTGGATATGTATATTCAAAACATTGGGATGTAGGCACAGGCTCCACTGGTATGAAAATTTCAGGGAATTGAAGCTGACTCCACTCCTACAGGCAGGATGGGAGTTTTAGCCTTGGCCCTGACTCGGCTGGCCCAAAGACTTGCAGTGATATTTCAGTAGACATTGTAACTTCCTCCCTCCACTTTAACACCAATTTGCCACACACTGTGATGGGGCCTCTGGCTCACGAGTTAAATCCATTGGCAGCAAAAGGTAAAAAATCCTTCTAGGATACCTCTTATGTAATATAACTGGATTAAAAAAGAAAACATAGTTATATGAAGTGCTACAGAATGCCATGAGCAATGAGGGGCAAAATGCTTCAGTGAAAAACTTTTGTTCTGACAAAATTTCTAAGCATCCATACAAAGCCACAGCATAAGGCATTACCCATACAAGAAGTTTTATATGTAAGTCTGCACGCATATGAACAAGAAATTTATCTGGAATTCTAGACTTTTTAATACAAGATTGTAGGCTTGGGATCTACTTTGACTTTTATGGACATCACATCACATCAAATTTGACCATTTCATAGTGAATAAGATTTGTGTGACGGAAGTGTCTACCAGTTCACAGATAAATCATAACTAATTTTGAACTGTGTAGACCTCACCTCTACAGCAGAAGAAGATAGAATTTCAAGAACCTATATCTGAGACACTTGTGAACAACTTCTGAGTCCAAGGTTGTTGACAAGTCAGTAATCTAAGATGTAGTTTGGCTCTGAGAATTGTTCTGACAGATCCTAGATCCTTACAGTTTTCCCCCAGCATGCTTTGGTCTATACTTACACAACTATGATAACTAATCTAACGAGTACATGCAATGCTTGTATGTGGCTGTTATACGGGAAGGAATATACCTGAGCTAGAACATGCATGGGTTTTTTTCACATGTATTCATTGACCAAGCAATAAGTGAGGTACGAACTCCATGTTTGGCAAATACAAAGAGAAGGCCAGAAGAGCATGACTTCTGTTTTTCTGTCCCATATGTGATCTCACACTTTGAGCTTCCCAATACACCCTCTTCCGCAGAGCTCCAGGCAGAGTTCATTCAAACCATTATTTACAAGAGATGTTTAGACTTCAATAATCTATTTATATGCTCTAATAACTTGGATAATGCAATAAAAAGTAGATCTTTTAAATTTTCAAACAACATGAAGAGAAGCATGTGAGGCAGGCTAGAGGATGAGATGAGAATTCAAAATGACAGGATGAAGAAAAAGTATGATTAAATTTGTTAGGCACAAATGCAAGGTGAAAAATAGCTGGGTGAAACTGCAGAAAGAAAGATTCAGACTAATAAGTGTTTATGAAGGTAAAGTTAGTGACAGGATGAAATGGATTGTCTCAGGAGGTTGTGGATTGAAGAATCACTGGATTCTTCAGAAATATCCATAAAGAGTAATGGAGGCAAAATTGATCTGCCTGTAGTAGGTCTTTCCAGACCGACTTTTCCATGATTCTTACTTTGCACTGATGTGGTACAAGTCACCAAACACACAAATGTGTAAGTGCTGCAGTAGAAAATGGCTGTATCATTGCCAGGGCCCTTGCTGCCTGGGAAAAGCAGACCTAGTCATCTCTCTTCTGTGTTCATGCAGAAGGAGTGCAGGCACATGCAGTCATTTCTTAGGAATATTGTGGTCCTAAAAAAGTACCCAACAACATACATCTCTAATTGCTGCTTCTCATTTATCCTCGGTCTGAATGGAATATTTCTGGCTTTGTAAAAGTATAAAATAATTTTAAAGACTAAAATAGAACTTCAGTATTCATACTAACCCATAACAATCTTGAAAATCTCTCAAGTGTGCTGTTGTATTTCCCCATCCCTTTCCTTTCCTCACCAAATTGCCTGCCGTTTCCACATGCCTCTCCCTTCCCCGCCCCTAGTCCTAACCACTCCCTCGGGTTTTTCCTATTTGTTCCTTTACCCCGACCCCGCCCATGTACCACCCCTGTGCTCTGCGACCATTGGTCCGTGTACTCTCTCCGTCCCCCTCTTCCCTAAGTACACCGGAGGCTCCAGGCTATGTGCTCTCTTTCTGCCTCTCTTTGTCTCGGTGCAGCAGCTCCTCTCTGCCTTTGGGAACGATGTAATAAAGACCCTCTGCAGTCCCTGTGTGGAGAGCCTTCTCGCCTCCTTTATCGTCACCGTGTTGCAGGCCTACAGCTAGCTGGAGCAAGCGAGGGGCAGCCTGGAAGGGCTACGGGATGCGGAATAGCTGCTATCCTCAAGAGACCCCCTCTGCGCTCTCCTGGAAGCTGTGGCATGCCGTGCCACTGCAGGAAACCGACACACCGCAACACTCAAGGACATTGTGATTGAAACAGCAAGCTGAGGTTGTCTTCTTTCGGAACTGGCAGGACAGGGTCAAAATGTTTGTGTGAATGAGCAGGCAACTGTCCAGAAAGGGTGTGTATGTTGGTACATATACCAACAACAGCAAAGCCTAAATACAGTATCAAGATTTTATGGGCTCTACCCATCATTATGTACTGAACTTCAGCCTGTGCAGAAAGGATCATCTGAGCCAAACTCCCCCTCATTAATTTTTTCCTCATCTGTGTTGTTGCCATATGTCTTTGGTCTCACAGCTGACTGCATTCATTGAGGTGACAATCACAGAGGTGCCTGACACTGGAATACAATTTAGACAAGCCAGTCCGCTCAATTGGCCAGGACGTGAACAAGGATGGCACAAACGTCTGAGCATCCAAGGAGCTGGTGACCTGATGAAATGTCACAGAGTTCATGAAACACAGGCCAGCTAGGGGCAGCAATGTTGTAAGGAAGTGGACTTGAGCATATGTAGTGGACACAGGGACACATAGAGCTGCTGAGTGTCTTGGCATGGATTGGCCGCTATTTTTTGCCAAAATGTGAAAGAATATTTAAATACAGCTAACACAATCTGTTTTTTGTGTCCATTGCATGGACACTTGTAGTTCTAACAAAAACACTTGACCTCTCAAATATGAATTCACCTGTGGCTACCAAAAGTAGAGAAGATACAGGGAAGGATGCCCAGAAAAGCTTACAGGATGTCTCTTAATTATTTTTTTTAACTTCACCTCAATGCCAAAAATTCTGTCATTGTAGTAATATTTTAAATGTACATAACTGGAACAAAAAATATAATTGTCTTTTTTCTTAATTAGGAGAGATATAAAAATAAATTTAATTATAATGTCACAGTCTAGTAAAATATTTTAATATAGGATTCCAAGAAAAACATAAATTAAGAATTATATTTTTCTGTGCTATGAAAATTAGACTGCTTCAACATCAGTTAATCTAATTCATAAATGTACTAACATAATGTAATAGTCATAAGCCAAGTTATTTTATAAAGAAATACATTAAAGAATTGGTCTCTTGACTTCACTGGCAACACTTGTGATCATGATGACTTAATCTAATTAGGATTTTTCACCTCAAAGTGTATTAAATATTTAAATTTTTAACCACAGTTCAGTGTAGTAACTAGTGTTCAAAAAGTCCCAAATATATATCCTTCACAGGAATTTATAGACTAAAATCCACCCTGCTCATCTAGCCATTCACTGCTACAAAATAAAGAGAGTTATTCAGTCACAGAATAACTGGTCAAAGAATGTTGCTTTGAACAATGAAAACTGATTGTCCTTGAAACTTTCTTCTCAGTCATGTAATTTATACTCTTGCTATTAAACATCTCATCCTTCTGGAACTGAATTAAGCTCTGGTATAAATGGGGGATAAACATAAAAAGTGATTACCTATTGATATAGTTGAAAAATCACTGTTATTATTGTCAAGAGATTTAAATGTGCCTGAGCAATGCCTTTGGATTGTATTTAAACTGTTTAGGAAAATTAGCATAGTGGGAATTTTTTTTTCGGTGTAGAATGATGTCTAAAACTGATTCTCTGTTCTTCATTTTTAGTAGGAATCTTTTTGCTTTTGTATAGCCACTCTTTTCTATTATTTGACTAACACGACAGAAAGAAAGAAAAAGGGGAAAAAAGCTGGGGGGAAGGGAAAAGAGGACAGTAATTATAGAGTAATAGAAAGGTTTTGAGTTGGCTGGTCACTAATGGAGTTTAAGTTCTAAATATGTGTTTGTTACCTGTGTCAAAATATGTATTTTTCTTAAAAAATATGTATATACCACTTTTACATATTCATATGCCAAGTATAATAAGAGGATTTACCACCCCTCCCCTTTCCTTTTCACAGAAATCCTCTTGAATTCGATGGCAGTTCTGGACATTAAAGGCAGAGGAACTTTTATCTTACCTGTCTTTCAAAGATTTAAACAGTATAAAAGTTCACTCAGGGCTTAGATAGTTTTATCTAGTTTTATTTTCTACAAAATAGAAAAGTAGAATTTTCAGAATATTAGGATCACGTTTGATGCAGTTTACTGTGCTGTGTGTGATGTTCCCTGCTCTTTTCACTATGTGGTGCCTTGAAATGAATGGAACAATCAGCCCTCTGGAGTTAAAAGAGAAGCACAAAGGAAAATGAGAGAGGAAATAATGAAGATCAGGTTCACTAGCCATGTATTGTATAACAGCTGTCAAAATGAAATAAAAGTCATCAGACTGATCATATTAGGGGGAGATCAGCTCTAACCACAGTCCTCTATATCAGCGTCAATGCGGTATCTGCAGAGAATGTGCAAAAGTTAAGCAATGAGAATTTCCTAAGAATGCACTGATCCTTGCAACGTAGTAGTGTAATACATATAATTTATATGAACTATCATCCCTGTGCTCTCTTGACCTCAGAGCAACTGTATATTCAGCCACCTCTATTCAGACTCAATTATAAAACTACTAGAGGGAGTGAAAGAAGAATATACTTTTCATCGGATTTCCAGATGTACCCTGGTGGTTCAACTTCATAACAGATTAAGTTTTTTAAAACAGATCTTTTTATTTATCTACAGATCTAAAGTACTTACAGACTTCTTATTTCTACAGCCCTGAAAGTTCCAAAATCTTTAATGGAAACTTCTGTGATTTGATCACTCATCTATGATAAGTTTTCATTTCACAGGTGAAAATTAGGTGTCTGAGCAGACTGCTCACAAGCTAAGGGTTTTTAACAGATGAAGCCACATTTTTAATTGTGCTTTCATTTTGAAAACTTGCCATGAATACCACATACCTGGTTATTATTTAAACTAGTTGATCCTGCACTGTCAAAACGCCTTTTAGTCCTCATTTCTCAGAAAGATTTCTGCATTTGGACTGGAGGAGATAGCTCAAAAAGTCCCCTAATAAACAGGAATTTCATAGAACAATAAAAAAAAGTCTTCATGTACTAAGGCTCTACTTCTGTGAGCACCTGCAAACATCTGAAAATTATGAGAAGTTTGGGATCTTGCTCGTATGTGACTCTACCACTTCAGCCTATCTGCATGAAGGGCAAGAGTTCACCAAACATTTTCCAACCGTATCAAATGATTCTGTACACTGTTCAAGTACATTTTCCAATTTCCTTCTGAAGTCAGTGGCAGCACATATTGGTGGTCCCTTGTAAGATTTGAGAAGTAGTGTTCAAGATGTTTATATGCTGACTGCTCTGCCTTGGAGTGTACGACTCTGTTCATTATCATCATTACTGGCTGCAGATGGCATCAGCACTCAGGTGTTATACAAGTGGCTAGCATTTCCCAAGAGAGACCCGGAATCACTTCTGTCCTCATCCATATGCATTGCAAACATTTTTGCACAGTGTCTAGTAACTAATGTCCTAATTTTCAGGTTATGGGCTCTGGATGAGGCTACAGATTGCCTAGTAAGTTGGATCTATGGGTTCTCAGTATTTCAAGCAAACAGACAGTATACATTAGGTTAGAGAGAATGAGAACAGAAGATTAGAACCATAGTGGTGAGAAGAGAAAGAGGGAAGGAGGGCGGGTGAAGACATTAGAAATAATTTCATAAACATTTATTTTCAGTGAGTGATTCCTTTGCTCTGTTTTACACATCTTCATTACCACAAGACCTTGCTCACCTTGCTCACCTGACTCACCAGAAGAGTCAATACCTTTCCACTGGATATAAAAATATTTTGGCATAGCTATCTTAAATATGTTTCTTACTCTGGTCATCTAGACTAAACTAAACAAAAAAATGAAAGCTGTCCTTTGTTACCTGGAAGCTAAAGCACTCACTCAGGAAACAGTCTGGAGTCTACTATTTCGTTAGAAGACTTCACTTTAAATAGGTGTCATTATAAAATGCGTCAGCTGATTAGTGTTATCTTAAAAAATGAAAATACATTTTTCACATTTCACCATGAAAATGTAAAGAGGAATATGGGATTTTTTTTTTTTTCGATTAATGGGAAAGAAACAACGAAGAGTTCTGCTAAAAAAGCTGAGAGAAAATGGAAAAAAGATTAACTTTATTCATGGGCTGATAAAGAAATATCATGAGTCAAATTTTAATATTCACTTTGCAGAAGCAGTAAAACGTCCCCAGGGAGAGAACATCCATAGCAACATGAATTTAGCCTGGCACAAAAGACAAAAAAGCAAAGATGGACTTTCACACTCAAAATTGTCAAATTGTCAACATTTTTCTTCAAATGCAGGACTGCATTCCTGGAGAAGAGGAAATAGAAGGGCAGGAAAGGAAGGGCTTTTATTCAGAAAATCGGAAAAGAACATTGAACAACAGTAAGAGTGTTTGGCCTGTTACTGGTGAATAAGCAAAGTGTTACAGGCACCATAAGGCAAAGAAGAAACTAATTCTAGGTGATAAATAGAATGAAATTACTTACAGAGCTAGTCATAAATATTTTGAATCCTCATAATATGAAGATCTGGCAGCATAAAGGATGCACTATTTTTCAGCCTCATCTGAGGAAAATGTTAAAGGACACGAGCTAAAAAAGGTTACTCATTTGCATTGGTATGGCAGAAGTGGTTAGGGCCAAACCACAATGAAGGCAAACAGAAAAGGGTTTGTTTCAGCAAGTGCTGGTGGAATGACAATTTTGCTCAATGTTTAGCATATTAAGTTTTCTTCATGGGCCTTTTGAACTCAAATTTTAACTTCTTTCTTTTGAAGCTCTTTTAGCTGAAAAGAACCTAAATAAATATTTTAATAACTGCAATTTTTTTAACTTCTCAACTTTAATCTGTCCTTTTATACCTAACCCATGCTATTTTAGATACTAGTCTTGTATTTTTTCTGTATTTTTGGAAATCTATTTGGAAATTAATTCTGTATCTATAACATAGAAATTTTAAAATGTTTATTTTGTGCACTTCCATAACTGCTTCCAGAGTCTGGCATAATGTTGTCAGTAGTTCAGCCCTAAGTGGCTGTGGCTCCTTTTATTAAACACAGCCACATTACGGCTCCATTATTCTAGACAGAAGTAGTAGATAGACAGAAAATTGTTTCTGTTCTTATCAGATAAGATATCATTTTATGACAATGAATTCTGTTTATCATTACCTCAATATCAGTTTGACACTATGCTTTTAAATAACCTTCCATTCCACATTACTTGGAATGATCTCTGTATTTGCACTAGCAGGCCATTGTTTCTAAGTCCCTTATTGAACAATACCAACTGTGAGCCTCAGGTACTTTTCTACATGTGTTATAAACAGATTAAATTTTCATTTTCAAATATGACATTATTACAAGAGTTATACTAACAAGCTGAATAACTAACATCCGTACTTCATGTTCATTTATGCCTGCATAAATTTTCATTAGGAAGCTGTACAAATGTTCAAGAATCTACACTATAAGGAAAGTAACAATTAAATATCTGTTAATGCAATTATAACCCAGTTATCTCTCTTAATTAAATGAGTTTTTCGTTATTAGAAAAACAATAATATCTATGAAACTGCAGGAAAGCTTCTCCCAAAAGCTCTTGAAAGGCACTTCTGTTCTTCAGTATCTAAAAGGTAAATCAAAGCTATTGCTTTGTCACTTAGTTAAACCATTCAGTGAATAGTAGAAAACATGTTTGAGAACTGCAGGAGGTGAACTGCCCATAAATGTTCTGGTTCATTAGCAAGGATGTCTGATGAGAGATCAGAAGGTAATGAATTGTCAGCACCTAACAAAACCAGGGAACAAACAGTATAAATAAAGAAAAGACATAGTTCATGGAGAGGCCTCAGGAGAGCCCTTTGTAAGCAAAGGTAGAGATGTAAATGAGTTATTTACAAGCTCATTTGGGGTAACACATTTGAAATATAAGTCAACATTAAAAAAAATGCCCAAAATTCACTCACTGAAATAATGGCAAAATTAGTAAAGTCAGAATTATCTTCTCACAAGTCTATATAGATTATAACTTCAGCATTAAATTGTTGTTAACACTTTCTTTTTAAAATATTAGCAAAATTAGGTGAGGAGACATGGTTTTCATTTAAATTTTGAGCTGCAGAGTACTGTCCTTTGTTTCCCATTCTACTAGATAAACATCACATTTCTGATTTTATTATTTGGTTTATTTTAATACTGCAATGTGTATTGATCAACCATTTACCTATTTTTATGTCACTTTTCGTTAACGCTTCATCTTATGCATCTGCATAACTTATAAAGAGTGTTGCACTTGTGTTGCAATCTTTGCAACATTTTTCTTAACCAGGTTATTTTTACCTATACTTTACACATTACTAGCATTCTCCAAGAAAGTAGGGTAGCATGATCAGAACAAACTATAAGAATTGCATTTCTGTCTTTATTTCTACTATCAGTCAGTTCTGTGATACCTGGAAATTTAATTCCTCTACTTCAGGTACCACCACCTTTTACAGTCTGTATGTAAAGGTAAGTTTCTGCTTAAGCAGAATCTATTGAATAAGAGTTTAAATAACCAGCTTCTGTGTTGTGAACTGTTTTAATGATGGCAAAGGCTTGCAAAAGACTCTTTTAAAGCATCTGAAATCGTAGTTAGAGGACCATTTCCAAACATACAAAACCATGTCCCTAATGATTAAGCATATTTCTTTTTTCCTTTTCTCTGATCTCTTCAAGCTTAAAATATTAACCTCATAAGTCATGATTGAAACTGTACATGCTTTATTAGAAAAACCTGAAGTTTTTCTAAGGTTGATACCAGAGAAAATCCTATTTTATGCTGTCTTGAGCCTGGTGCCATTAAAGTCTGTCCTTATAAGGAAGAATGTTTCATAAACGCAGTGCCCAGAAACCCTTTTCCAAACTGGAAAACACTCATAGCGTTTTCTTAGTTTGCTATTTATATCTTGAGTAGATGAAGACTTAAATTGTCCTTTGATTTCAACTGGTCTTGAAAAAAAAGGTAAGTAGACAAAAGGATAATGGACTGTGGATTAGACAGGTAGGTAGATAGATAGACAGTCAGATTGGTAGATAGTAAATCTCTTATTCTTCAAATTCTTTTGCATTCTAAAGTCCTTTCTGTGATAACTTTTCTTTATTTGATTTTTCTCAAGGGAGTTCTGTGATAAATTTTAAAATTTTGGGTAATTATCATATAGTGGACATGCTAAAACAGAGGAGGAAAAAAGTCACACAAATTTATAATAATCTTAAATCTTATTTGGTTTCTAGTACAAGACATTTCTAGTGGTTTCTTACTTGGTTTGGTTTCTAGTATAAGACATTTTAGACTGTTTTAAACACCTACTATTTCCAACCAGGTGCCTCCAGGCATAGGTGCTCTTTCAAAAGAGACTCTTGTTCTTTGAAGGGTTACAAAAATTCATTCTCTGCCTCTATGGTGTAAGCACCATACACTGTAATCATGGTATTTGGCCTCAGCATAATTGGTGTGATTAATAAATGCTGATGGATCAGCAAACTGTTTGCTTTGTAAAGTTCAGGATTTTGGAGATTAGAATCAAACTGTTGTGTTGTTATTAATGTAATCAGTCCAACACAAAAAAAAGGTGGAGGAGATGGCGATTTGGCAAGGCTTCAGAATAATTCATGGTGCCTTATTTATCCTTTGAGCTCATGCAGGATTGTTGAATTACTTAGCTAACCTCATTTGATATTAGCAAGGGTATAAGATTAATGCAATAGGAATTTCATTTTGATGTTATCTAAAAGTGGGATTAAGCCACAAAAGGACCTTGCAGAAGCCTATTTTTCAGTTGGCTAGATTGGCTGGTATGCCTTACAATCTTCCTTCTCATAGAAAGCAGAAATGTTCCTCATTTTTTCAAAAGACCAAGAGATTTTCCAGGACACTCATCAGAGAGAAATAGAGAATATGGGAATAATAAGGATGACTTCTAATTTTAAAAATTTTAATTTCTCTCCCTAGAGAAGGTAAAGTTAACCGTCCCTAGTGCTTTATCTTGATATCCTTTTCCTCCTTGTTTAAAAGTAACACTCCCAAAGCTCTTTGAAGAATGGGCTATTAAATATGGAAAATTACTGAACTGAAAGTATTAATATTCTTATTGGTATGCAAAATCTTTGTCAAGTGCAGCTTTCTTAGAATCTCTTCCTAATTTCTTTTCTTTCACAAATATGCAGCCATGAAGGCTATAAAATTGATAAACTTTAATCATTTCTATTAAGAAAAGATTTTTAGTAATGTATAATAGCAAGAATATGGGATTCGTGATGCATTTTTTTACGCCCCATATGACATGGGTATTTAGAAAAAGGACCTTCAACTTACTTCCTCATGTCTCAGGGAAGTTCTAAGAACTGCTGAAATGTGATGAGATCAAGTTAGAGCTGTCTGTCTGCAAGTTCCCACACGTTACGGTTTTTATCTCTTTTTGATTGGAAGTGCCTTTTATTCTCAGACTCCTCTTGTAGCAGTTTTAGGCAGATATTTCATAAAATGTCTGTTGAAATCTAATTTTTTCCTTCATCTTTGTCATCTAAACATAGGGGATTTTACTGAACTGAATTGTACCTTATAGCTACTGGTTAGGTTTGTTCCAAAAGGATATAGGTTGTTTATTGCTAGCTTATGTAGAAGCAGCCATCCTAGTGTATTTGCTTTTCTTATGAGAGATAGATCAGTCATCTGTAGAAACACAACTAAGGCACTCAAATTTTCGAAGCAGTCATTTGACAGAAAGGACCAAATTTTTACTCAAAATGAGTGATAGAGTAATTTCTAACAAATAAAAATTTACTCTGGGATTCTTTGTTACCTACAGGCAGCCTGTTAAATTCTGTGTGTTGTATCTCACAATTTAAATACAAAAATGTTAAAATAGCATTAATAACCCTCTTTAGATTTTTAATTACTAGACAGTTTACCACTATCCATATAAGTGTAAATCGTTAAAAAAAATGCATGTTGAGAAGACCATCATAAACATACATCTTTATTCCCAGCAGCTCAAAATAATATAGATTCAATGATATCAACAGTTACACGAACGTCATACTGAGATTCAAGATGTAGGAAAAAAATATATCCCTATCATGTGTGCCCAAACAAACTCAAGTCTAAAAATGGAATTCTGTTATTTGTTTGCTTTTGTGTTTTTTTCTGTATTCTTTTTCAACTGTGGCTGTTTTATTCTCCAATTTTGACTCAGTTCCAGGAACCACTTCCTTGAAAGTATCTTTTCCAAGCCATAGACAAGCTTTCTTCTCAGACTGTTATTTTTTAGGACAATTAGTAAATAAGTTACATTTTTAAGCATGTGCTTTCTTGAGATTAACTGTTATTTCTTTAATAATCCATAGCAATTTTTACAACGGAAGCACAGTCTCTTTGAACTGTGTCTTTCCCACCAGGTTCCTTTGAAACTTCCCATTTTTATAGCTTTTTCAGCCTTTAATGGAAGCTACTCATGCTCAGATTATGAACTGAGGTCTTTTAATATATAGTAAATTCTCCCAGGAGACCTTTTTCTTGCTGCCCTCAGGGAAATACAGATGTCAACCTGTGTCTTACTGCAGTCTCCCTGCCAGTGGCTCAATAGATCAATGGTATGCCTAACAGGAAAACTGCTTTCAGTAATGTGATAATTTTGAATCCAGATAAAGTTTATTGTACTCTCAACATTTGCGCTGCGATGCCTGGGTGCCCTGACTACACTGTGTTGGAACAAAATCAAGTTGTGCAGCCAGCAATATCCACATTTAGCGCCGCAAGTTCCTTCAGTTTCCAGAAGCACTAATTTTGGAATGACTACTAATCTTGTGCTGTTTCAGCTTGTTTTCTGTTCCTTTGTAATGCAGTCAAGATTGCTGCTTACAGCTGCAAACTTTCAGATAGCCTGATCAGTAATGGGAATTAGATTTGAGGGTAATTTTTTTTTTGTGAGTTCCTAGATGAGACCAAACAGAATTCTCTTTCTTAGCATAATATTTACTCGGAGAGCACTTGTATGCAGCTGCGAGGAAATCATCTTCCTAGCTGACCATATTCAAGTTCTTGTTTCCCCAGTCAGATGGGCTATCCTGCACACTGAACAGTAGTTCCAGCACAGGTTCCAGGATGCTCAGCTCTGAAATGTGAATTCACTAGATGCAGAAAGAGGAAGAAAAGAGAAATGGTTTGCAAAGGCAGTACATTAATACAAAATTTTGATGCCTAATGACAGCAAAGTAGTGGATTGCACAGCAAAAATGCTGAACTCTGTTTGAAATATGGGGAAAAAAGCCTAATTAATCAGCTGCATAATTGCACCATCCACTGAGTCTTGTGGCAGATGACAAGTACAGTTCCAATAACTTGAAGATACCACTTCAGTCTCTTTGCAGGCACTGGCCAAGATCAGACTACTTTCAATTCACAGATGTGAAGTTACCAGTGCTGCCAGGAAACCAAGTAACTTATTCTTACTGTGAAGCAGTGGAACGACTTGAAGAAAATGCTGAGATTGCACATGAAAGGCTATATTCTCAGGCAGTTTTGTTGACTACCAAATTAGAGAGCCTAGGAAGAAACCACTGCTACTTCTTCAATCTTTCTTCTTTTTCTGTTTTGTTGTTGTTGGTTTTTTTTCTATTTTGGGGGTTTGCTCTTTTTTTGTTTGTTTGGGGGGTTTTTTTGGTGGGTTTTTTTGGTTTTTTTTTTGTTGGGGTTTGGTTTGGGTTTTTTGGGGGGGATTGTTTGTTGTGCCTGGTTAGTTGAAGATGTTTTATTTGCTTTTATTTGTTTATATTTGTTTCATTTCTTTGTTTTTAATTTGTTTCCTAGTGGAAGTGGGAATATTAGTTCTGAGTTGAAGGCTAGAAAGAACTGAAAGATAACAGTTAATTCAGTAAAGAATAAATTACAAAACTGAGTTCATAAATTGCCTCTATTACATCCAGAAATGGATGCTCCTGGGTAAGAGACACCATTTTTGCAAAACCCCATGTTTTTGCAGAACTGAAAGATTGTACGTATTCTTATTTCTCACTTAATCAATCCCTTTCACCTTCTGTTTCTTTTCTCTTGAATATTCTGTTTCTAACTGGTGTGGGGGAAGGTTTGTCATCCTACGCACCGTTCTTCATCTTTCCCTTTCTTAGTGTGGAAAAGGAAGAACGACAACCTTTTGAACCAATATGATATATCACTTTATTTTCTTATCTCTGCATTTTTGCCTAACAGTTTCATTAGGAACAGATTTGTTTCAGAGTCCATATGGTCATATAACATCTCTGTGAGCACTCAAAGGCTACTGAATGGAATCTTGGCTCCAGTGTACGTGGAACCACTGATTTCATGAGAGCCAAGACTTCACCCATTCCCCTTAGGAATGGTTTATATTTAGAAGTTCCCCAAGCACTTGGTGACTTGTGTTCTCAAAACTGTAGCTGGATTGTGCTGAGCTATTTTTCAATTCTGATCTCCCCAAACTCAGAGATTTAGTTACTGCTTTTTCAACAGAACTTCATATGACAACATCTAGGAGCTGGAAAAAAATCTAAACAAAATAGCTTCAAGCTGCCAAACCCACTCCTCTATTCACACCAAACACACCCCCTCTACCTTGATTTCATACTTCCAAATGTACTATGGACTGTACAAGTAGGACAGTGATTATGAAAAAATTCTCCATTTCAACAAAATGGTACTTTAAATATAAGTGCCTGTCTGTTATTGACATAAAGTGCTGTCAGTGAGACTAAACAGTGAGAAATGCAATGTCGAGGCCTCTTGTGAAGATTCGTAACTTCACTAGGTCTGAAAGATAGATAACAATTATATTTTTCAGTATAAGTTTTTTTTCACATAGATTGCCACTTTAACATCTATAGTATGTAGCTATGCAGTTTGAGTAAATATATAAACATTTAATCAGCTCAATATTCTGTTGCTCTTTAATATGTCTGCACATCATAAGAGTTTCTGCTCTGAAGAAATTTGGCTGGAAATCACTGAGGCTCTGAAAAGACAGTAAGGAGTTCCACAGCATCAAAGACTCTGAAATCTGTCTTTAACATCATTATAAATTTGACATGAACAATTTATCAATTTAGCAGTTACTTCAGAGCAAAAATTTGCTAAAATGCATTCCTTTGGCCCTTATCTAACTAGGAAATAATTCTTCAGGTCTCTGCAAAATGTTACCCACTGTATTTGCCATAGATTACATAGCAGATACTGAAATCATCTTAAACCAGTCAACTGAGGGGGAATTGTGTGACACCAAATTGTTTCTTATCTTTAGAAACAGATAGCAGAAACAAAAGGGAAATAATTTTTTTTTCATAGGTATAATTTCCTTCCTGCTTAAGTTTCAAGAAGCAACCAGTACATCTTGGAAGTTTCTTTTCTGCCCTTTCCTTTCTTGTTTTTTTTTCTTTTCCTTCTCAGAATAAATGTCAGTCCAGACTTCATCTCAGGGAACTCAGGTCACCATTTAATAAATCTTTTTCTAAGAGGCTTAAAGATGCATTTCCCAGACAGAGCTTGAGTATTAGAAGACCAATCATGGCATGATGCTGTATACTCATATTCCACAGAGAGACTTTAAAGCATTTCTGGGAATGCTGCTTTGAAAATCCAGCCTGCCTTACTTTGAGAGACTGTTTCGATCCACATGGCAATGCAGATCCAAAGTGCAGTACTTAAAAAGGTGGTATGACCCTGCATCTTTTCTGTAAGGAACCTTCATATGAAGCTAATGTTTTTACAGAAAGTTGATCTGTTTATTTTTTGGATCTTGTTGAGGAAAAAGCAGGAAGAATGGGATAGATAAATCTTTATATGTGTAAATTATGAGACTGGATACCTATTGTCTCCATTTTTAAGACATAAACAAAGTCCTTACATTTCAGGAAAATAACGACGTGTATTCTTTTATGATTTTGCTGAATGCTAGTGTGACTAATTTACGTATACTGGTTCTTCAGTAAGATTTGGATCACACCAAACCCAAGAACAGTACTAATATTTTAGATTTGTCCTTTTTGTATTTTTAAAAATAGTATACAATTTAGACAAACAAAAGCAGTCATAAAAATAGCACATCTATGCATGTGTAGTTTTCCATTATGCTGCACAAGTATTCTTTAAGGAAGAAGTATGCAAAGTCTAAAGAAATCTGTGGGATTCCTTCATATTTTGGTGGGGTTTAGAAAGAGATAGAGGCATGAGCCTTTAACATAGGCAGTTCCAAATGCCCAATTTTTTCTTTTCCAGTCCAGACAAGAAATGTAGAGTCCCCCAAATACTAATCAAGTCTAAGTCATCATTAACAAGTCTGCAATATAAAGTATAACAAGTCTCTCTCCCTACTCCTTGCTCTGCCTTCTCAACCTCCATGTATTTTGCACCCATGTTTTTCCACCTACTACATCGTGTGTAACAAAGTCTTCCTTCTCTATCCCTGATCCTGAGCCATTAGAAGCAAATTCAGTTTCTTAAAGGAAGGATTTTACAGGAAGAAGTTAAATGGCAAATTACAATGTTTATGATGAAAAGACATCAATATGCAGACATTAAGAGTAGGACTACATAGATTTAGAGATGTATGAGAAAAAATACTTTACAGGAAAACTCGGGTCTCAGTTCCTGTCTTTTTGAAGTAATTGGAAAAAAAATCTTTCTACACTGAAAGAAGGATCAGACCCTTAAATATATTGCTATAACTCTTCTTAAGACTTCTAAAGCCTGCGTTAGGATCTCAATTCTTGTGCCTACCTCAGGAATAAGAAGTGTATACTCTCAGAGTGGTTGAATGTATATTTCACTGATTTAGAATGTGTTTTGCAAAGCTGTCCTTGTCACTTCTAGACTGATATATTTATATGCACTTTTCCCTTCCAAAGTCTGTTTAGATAGCTGTAAAGAAAAAAAATCTGTCTGTACAGCACATTGTGTATCTAGACATAATTTTACTCTTGCCACAACCTCAAGACTGTTTACTGAGAGCGTTATGAAATAACAACTTTTATTTAATGATTCAAACCTTGACAATAATTTAGGGAATGATTGAAAATACCTAGGACAGAAGAGGCACAACCACAGCAAGAAAAAAACAAAGAAATCAAACAACTACTCCACACTTAAAAAATATCTGGAATCTTCTTGTGTATTTTTTTTTTTTTGTACCAGGTAATCAGTATTATTCTTTTTTTTTCTTTCAAGCTGTATTTTCAACCTCCTTAAGAAGACCTGCTGATCTTAATACCTCTTTGATAATGCAAGGTAAATAAATTTTAAAAAAGAATTCATTCAGTATCCATAAACAATTCTTAGTTCAAATCTGTTGTCTTTGTTCAATGTGTTAGACAGCATTGATTAAACATGAAAAACGACGTTAGAAGAACCAAAAGCAATTAATCAGCTATTGTATATTTTCTTGGTAATAAAGTGTAACAGAATTAATTTATTAGCTATTTAATTGCTTTAAAAGAAATGTGAGGTTTTCTAAACTTTGATGGTGAACATGAGGTGCTTGTCCATAGATAACCCCTGGAAACTGAGAATATACTGCACTTCACTTGAGAGCTTGATACAGACACTATCAACACTTCTTGCAACCCCACAAAACTAACACCCGGTGTGTGCTAGGCTTTATTTCTCTTGCTGTAATTCTTTTTATATGTCTATAAAACTCAACACAAGGAAACCATGTGACATATTTTTCTTTCTGCATATATATTAATTTGAAAAATATAGATCTAATGAGTAAGAAGTTGTGGAAAGGTCATATTACATTACCAAACAGATGAGTTTCTGTTGGGTAGCATGATTTTTTTTCATAATTCCACAGATCAAGCACCTACCACAGCAGAAATAAATACAGCAAGTTTCTAGCTATCTCCCTGTCTCCTGCTATTCATACCCTGTGCTTTTTCCATCTTTGATATGCACTGTCTCACCTTTTTTCCATTATTCCCCAGTTTCCCTTTGTTGTTTTGATAACAGTGGAAAAGTTCCCTTTCAAGTTTTAAGATATAATCAGCAATTATAAAAATATCCCTCTCTCTGCCATTAAATTAAAGGGCAGAGGAACATTGTCTCAGCACCTTGGTCCACAGTTCAGAGTTTTAAGCTGCAGTCACTACTGTGAGTTTGAGCTTGTGCAATATACTTCATTATTTTGATCCTCTCCAAAACAGTGATTGAAAGTTTTCAAAAGCTTTATAGAGATTTTGGTGGAGGGAACAAGATACTTTAGAATGAGAACATATCTTACCTACCTTGGAAACTTCCTCATTAACCAGGATTCCTAAGGGGATAAAATCTGGCACCTCACTTTCTGCTCCTACCTCCTCTAGAGTCCATCAAATCAAACTGGACACTTAAATCCAACAGACTGGGTTTTCTTTCCTCTCTACATAGCTCTCTCTTTTTTTTTTTTTAATCTTTTGTTTTCTCTTTTTTTTCTACTCTTTAATAAACAAAAGTGAAAGCTACCCAATGAAACTTGAACATAATAACACAGTTCTTCTCTTTAATCTTTCTTTGGACACATATATGGTCAAGTCAGAGGTGGATTTTGCCACTACTAATGAAAGCAAGCTGAAGCTCATAGCTCTTTTTTGAGCTAATTTTCAGCATGTCCAAAGTGGTTTTGCAGGTATTTGTTCAGCTGTCAATACATTTTTTTCTCTAGCTGAACTGTAGTTTATCAGGACTAAACAATTATTTAAAGAAAAAAAAATATTTTAAAAGCAAAAAAAAAAATCCAGGGAAAAAACCTTTTTATTCTTCTTTCACCATTTTAAATTTTGATAGTCATTGTGAGATTAAAAAATATTAATTTAGAAACACCTCTCCAAAAAGCAATGCTTGGGGAATATTGTGCTATTCAAGAACAATATTTAGCAAAAAGCTTGCTGCCAGGAACTTTTTCTGTTGCTGAGGAACATGAAATATATTCTAGCAACTGTCAAACAAATGTACCATCCCAGAACATCCTTCGTAGCTCTTCCAAGTTCTGAATATTACCACTAGTGGTTTAGGAAGCAATTACAATTTTGCAACATGGGTTTAATTTCTATTTTCCCTGTTACTATATTGACAGAAGAACAATAAAACTCCATCTGGAACTTGAAGTAAACTCCTCTGGTAGAACAAAAACATTGCAGCTCAAGGGTGCCCCCATAGAGAAATAAAATACAACTGAGGAAATGTTAAAGCAATGTATTTCTTCACATGTGCAAGAGATACTTTGACTTCCTGGAAAAAAGCAATTATTTATGCATTGGAATAATAAATGCAAACCGCCATTATGTGCATTGCCATGAAAAAATAGCCTACCATGGAATACAACTGGGCTATTTCAGCAGGTCAAAGTAGCTGCTTCTTCTGGTTTGGAGTTTTTTTGTTGTTGTTGTATGTGTGGGTGTTTTTGTATTTTGTTTGTTTTGTTTGGGTGGTTTTTTTGTACCTGGTCTATGGTACTGGACTTTGAAGTCCATGACCTTACCATGTTTCTCACCAACTTGGATTTTTGGAGAAGTAAGATGTAGTATTCAATGAAGGATTGAAAACCTTTGGAAATAAGTATATAATAACTTGAATACAGGACATGTTGGATGAATTTCCAAATATCAGGATTCACAAAATTATTCTTCCATTATTTTTCTGCCTCACCAATTGTAATAAAATACTTATTTAAATTTTATTGTTGTATTTCAGTAGCTATCAATTAGGTCTCTAATTGTACTTTGATTTTAGATAATTTCTATTTATAGTTTTCATATGTGTGATCTGTTTAATATTATTTCATGTTTTGCTCTACGATCCAAGCCTCATAGGATATTTCCTGACTTGAACATTTCACTCTTTAATTTTTAAAAGAAAGGCTGACCATACATTTTTGGGTTTTCAGATATGCTCAATGTTTAATCAGTTTTCAATTTCCTTGGGTCAGAGGTTTAAGATACTCTTTTTTTGACAAGCAGGAAACAATTCAAGTCTTTTCTCCATTTAACACTTAGTTGGCTGCTCTGGTAGAATTGTTTTCTATACTGTTTTGTAAAACATATAATTGTCAGAAGTTTAACAATTAGTCTAAAAATATCTAGTTCTTCAACTGGATCTGAATTGATTGCTACTCTTTTCCCTTCCTGGTCCAAACCTATCATGAAATAACACAAACATTTTTTCCCTTCAGGATTTCTGTGTATCTTCCCAAAGCGCATGACAACCTTGAACATGCGCTTTAAATTTCTATTTTCAAGTACCCAAAATCAACCCTCTGAAGGTTCAACCTTATCATTCGGATCTTTAGATAGTGGGATTTCAAATAAGTTTCCAAACTAGCACTACATCCAAACCTGTTGATATTATTCACTTCCTGTGTCATAGGCCACAAAGAGAGACATTCAGACACAGAGTGTGGCATAGAACATCATTTGGGTTTTCTAAAATGACTTTATATTATGAGCCTAAACTCTCAGCTGAAATCAAATCTTCAGAGTCAGAAATATTTAGAGAATACACACATATATTTCTACTATTTTTAAAGTTTAGGTTATCTTCCTGTCCTCTGCCTTCCTCTTAGAAATGCATGGGGGTCACTTGTGGATCCTATGTAATATCTGCCAGATCTACACAGACAACTCAGGTGCTCTGGGGTGTTTCACAAGTCAGTAAACATCATTATCTAGGTAACTTATCTGCAAACATACTAGTTAGCCTATTGAATCATCTTCTAGGTTCTCTAAACTCCATTATATACAGAGTATTAAAAGTCAATATGTCTAATGTCAAATCCTATCAAAATTGTAAAGATGAAGTTCCTGATAGTGAATGTTTACAAGAAAGTGGCTGATGGTATCTTCACTAAATTTCAGTCTTTTACCTTGACTTTCAGCTAGTTCTGATGAAATGAGGAGTTCGCGTGAGGTACGAGGAGAATGAACCTCATCCACATCACTGAACAGGCTTTGTACTAAAGTGTATGAAATTTAACAAACCATAATTTAAGCCTAGGAATTACAGTTAACCAATCATTCAATTAGTATGTCTTTAATTATTGATTTAGTTAATGATAACTATTTACTATTCATTTGATATTTTAATGTTATTTAATATCAATACTCTTTATTATTAACTAATACTGATGAATTCATTCTAAGAGAAAAAACTCAAACTGCAATGTAAATTTTGTCAAGCCTGTTGTTACACGAGATGGAAACCAAACGCACACACACAATTTTATGCTGGGCTACATAATGAAGGGTAGAGGATATTAAATTTTGGACTGTATTGGGCAATAATTATTTTCTCTCTAGTAATTTGCACAATTTTTCCAAAACCCTTACATGACTGTTGACCTCAATAAGATATGTTCCATACTTTCCTTAAAGATATTAATTTTTGCTTTGCAGTGTTTGTTTTAGATTTAGCGCAGTCTTATGGTTCCCCTTTAATAGCAAAGGTAATTTTATATTGTGTACAAGATTTTGAAGCAATTTTAGCGTTAAGTTCTACTGAAACATATGGCCCAATGTTTATCTTGTCTTATGCAACATCAGTTCTATATAAAGCATGCTTTCCTGAAGCTGTTAATCTTATGAGACACTGCTTATTTTACAATTTTTTTTTTACTCCAACATTTTGGGAGTGGGAAACCAGTTCAACATGAATCTCCATACTGACTGGGAACAATTGTTACTTTGCTGCTTGGCAAACAATTAGGCTGACACTTTAGGATCAATCCAGGACAAGACGTTTTCCTTCTAAGTCATCATTAATGGTAAGGAGTTTGTTGAAAACAAGGATTGTGTTCCCAGCCCAAGGCAAACATAAGTGAGTTGTGTTATAGAACTGTTGAGAATCTTACCTCCCCTGTATCACTGAATGAGACAAGGTCACAGACCATCTATTACAATTCTTTTCCAGCAACTTGAATAATTTTCTATGATAATAAAACATAAATGATAAAGAACTCACATATTTGTTTCCCATGGCTGAATTGCATTTAGGTTTGTGTTTCATTTTTTGCTTTTATAAGACAAAATCCTTCATTTTCTGGTTGTTGGCAATTAGTGCTGCAGTGACAAAACTTTTTAAGCATGTACAGAAAAAAACCATGGAAATAGCATGCCAGGTTCTCATCTAAATTAACACTAGCACTACCATACAGGTGGTTTTATTCATGGGATTGAGTCCTTTAACTGTCAGTACTACTCTGTATGAAGAAATCCAATTTTGGAGACTCTTTAAAAGGCAAGGTTATAAACCTAAACTAGCAAATAATATGCCATTTACTATATTGCCATTAAGTCTGATACACTGTTCTAAAACTATAAACTCATCTTTTATTTTTAAGTACACTGTAGTAGATGAGGAAATCAGAATTATTTTTTCGAAGTTAAAACCATAACCACACCATCTTTAGTGATATGTACATTCAGAGACCATCTATGCACTTTCCTAGTAGTCTATAGTTAGTTAATATCTGTAAATTTAGTTCAGCTGTTCTTTAAAAAACATGCGCATATTAATCAAAAGATAAAACTAAGCAGACTAATTTTTGGTTTGTGGGATTGTGTTTTAAAAAGCTGCACTCATGTAAAGAAAAAAAATTATTTTCATTCTGTCTCAAATTTCAAATACCATTAGATTAACATTTGAAATATTTCTCATTTTCTCATATCTGAATACTGTACAAATACCAGAGACAGCTTAGCCATTTAAATGTGGTCAGTGTTTATTATTCTATACATATATTAATAGCAATAATTAATCATAATATTGAGAATCTTTGGAAGATTCCAAAGGAATCTAAAAGGCCCAGTGAATAATGTCATATTCTATATATGGGAATTGGAGGCACAGAGGGGAAAAGAATTTGTCCAGAATCTCACAGTAAATCAGTAACAGCGTGATAACTAGAACAGAGATTTCCTGAGTCATATCTCAGCTTTAACCAGAAAATGATCCCGACCATGTGAAAAAGGAGTTTGAAACACACATATTTAATATACATATTTTCTGTAAGCAGAATGCTTTGTTTAAAATTATGGAATTTTGGAAAAACAGGTCTTTTAGTAGATAGATTCACTGTAAAAAATGGGAGCAAAGGTAAAGAAAGAGATATTTTTATTTTTAGAGATTTATTTCTCAGTAATGAACAGTCTAGAAGGTTGAAACAAAAGAAGTCTATCTTTAGCCTTTAACTATTAGCTATATTAGACTACACAACAAGTGAATTCAGGTGGATGACTACATATATGGCAAAGTAAGTTTATCTGGAGGTAAGACAAGAATGGCTGAAAGAGTATATTTGAAATTACAATTGTATTGTTTTTAAAAATATTATATCCACTCATTGCCTCAAATGCCAAGAAACAATGAATTTATTTCCCTCTTCACTGGAGACCCATTTGTAAGAAATATGGTGGCACAAACATCTCTCAATTTTTCTTCAGAATTGGTCCTTTGGGATACAGAATTAAGTACATGAAATTTTGTTGTTGATTTACTTCCAGAATTTACCCTGTAGTTTTCCCCTGGAGACCAGATACTGACCCAAACTGAAAAATCCATAGTTCTATGATTAAATTTCCTTTTCAAAAAATATTTTCTCCCATAAATATTTGTCAGTTTTCTTGGACCCAGGCATAAGCATTTTGGAACAATCATTGTAAAAACGGATTGTGATACAATGGGAAAGTTTTTACTGACTTTAGTGGGCTTTTCAAACCACATGGCTAAGGTTTATTGTTGCCCATCAGTTTTGGTGCTACTTTCACCCTCTGTCCTTGTTCCATTGTAGTGCTGCATGTTCTCTTACAGACAGAACCTTTTTTTGATGTTTATTTCATAAGGGTAAGTGTAAGCTTTTCCCTTTTTATTTATCCAGTTAAACTGGACTCTCATCTTCCTTGACCTTCCAAGAGGTTATTAAGTAAAAAAAAAGAAAAAAGAAAAATATAGGATATCTGTTCTGAAAAATAAAATCTAAGAAGTGGAAATAAATGTTTGTTTTTTAATTTTTAATTAAGCAAGAAATGCTCTGTCATTTTTGGTTTTGAATGTTTCTTCGTATCTCAGTGCTGTTGATTTACCCTGAACTTGGCTTTTTGCAATACAGGGAAACGTACCACATCATTTCAGAGAACCAAATGCTATAAGAAAAGAAGGAACATATAATTCTTGTACATGTACAGCAGCATTGAACTTATGACACCTTATCTAACTTAGTCCACGGCCACACTTGAACCATAATTAATAGTTAATGAAATTAGTGACATGAGGAAATGTAATTGCAGTATCTTCTAATTTATGTAGAAGACATAGCTTCTGTGCTAAATATTCAAAAGTTCCTAAATAGAGGACTATGGGTAGCGTTGGATGTGTTGTTCCAGCTGTTGCTGATTTAGTTCGAGAGGTGACCACAGCCTACTGAGAGGTCCTCATCACCATCCCACACACTGCCTACTGCAGACTGCCAATAGCACCCTCTGAAAGTATAACAGTGGAGGTAGCTGCTTCCCACATGCAGTTTGCCTTTAGCAGTGTCATTTTTTGCTTGATGCCAATTTTGTCACGACCAAGGGTAGAGATGAACATATCAGGATGTGTCTTAAGACCTTATCTGAATGAAAATCTATGCTTTTTACTAGTTTATTTGAATGTCTGCTTAGTTAATTTAGCGCAGAATACTGCACAGACTTGTTTTTCCAATCTAAACCTTTGAAGTATGGACTGAACGGCTTTATATCAAAGGTGTACGTAAGGGGACTCATGTCAATGTAGGAGTATCATATGGGCTGTTGGATTAATACATCATACATTTGGCTAAAAATACTTATCCAACATTATTGTAAAATAGATGAATGGGCCTGTCTCAAACAGGCAGTTGATCCCATTCCAAAAAATAAGGCATGACTATTATTCGGAGGTCAGATGACATGCATTCCACCATTAAGGTGCTGAAGCTTAACAAGTCACCAATCTTTCTATGGTGGCTTTCAACAAGATGAAATTTGAATTCTCTTCCTGAAAACAGAGGAAACTTTTAAAAGGATCTTTATGCTACAAACCTAAAGTTGAAGTACATTCAGGGCATTTAAACTGAGTGAGCTGAATCTCACTCCTAAAATTTACTACTATATGCTCATTTAGATAGTATGTTACCTGTGCCTGTTGACTACAAACGGTATAAACAGTGTATCCCTGAGAATGTTACACAAAAATAATGAATATTCACTATCCAACAATGTAAAAAATGCTGATATGAAGTTGTAACTAAACGTTAGTACTCCTGCCCCTTAGGCTACTCAGGGTGTAAAACCAGAAATCCCCTCCTGCCGTAAATCACCGAACTCTCAACTTTTGTAATGAGCACAAGAAAGACTCACTCAGTTTAAACTAGACTATGATGTTGTTGTGTTTCTCATCATTTTTTTAATAGTGAGGTGTAGAGGATTCATCCAGAATGATGTCCAGAGATTCTCCTCTCTTCAAGGCAACAGACCTGTAAGTCTCTATACAAAGCAGTGTCTTTTCTTAGCAGTGGGAACTAGAGATTAGTTCCTTGATGGCTCAGACATTCCTGAAGAATGTAAATGCAGTACTTGCATAAAGTCACATGCAAAAAAAAAAGGAATACAAAATATAAAAGGGGCGGAGAGGAAACTGCTAGGTCAGTGAGTGATTTTGAGAATCTAGTTCAAAGAACTCAGAAAAACGAAGGGCATGATGTGCTCTGGTTGCTCTTTATAAATGTAGAGGAGTAAACACAGGGGAGGGAAAACAAAACAGAAGTTCCCAATTGAGCCAGTTTAAAATGTGGTGAGTAGAGAGCCTCCTTCAAGACGGATGTTAAACAAGTCATAGGACATCAGCTGTCAGGAGTTAGAAGCTAAAGAGTTTTCTGAAGCTACACCTGGACATTCATGTTAAAATATGTATCTGCACACAACTAGGAACAAGTAAACACCACAAACCACTGACAAGAGATACTCCTGCAGAGTACTCCAGCAGAGATACTTTCCAAGGAAACTGTATAAATTTTGTACAGTTGAAATTGACCTGAGCCTTTTTTGCCCCATTTTGACCCTAAGGGGATATGTGTTCATCCTAAAGAAAGTTGAGTAGCTGGCCAGCCTTGGCCCTAGACTTCTCAGTTTGGGCCAAGAGCTGGAAGAAACTGTTTAGAGAGGAAGTTAAAATTGTTCCTTCCCAGAAGGAGGAACAGTTGAAGGATCAGTCATGCTATTGCAGTGACATGGTTATGCAGGCCCTGATTACTCAGATTATATGTTGTTAGATGATATAATGACAGCCTGATATAGACAGATGTAGTGAAAACATTGTGCTCTTATCAAAATATTTGTCTAAGAGGTTTTATTTTTCACATGAAAATTATACTAAAACATAAAAATATTGTCTTTGCCAGTAGCGAGATATTCTCTTGGCAAGACTAAAGGCCAAAATGGAAATTATGTGACAATCCAGCACTTTCTCATAGTGAAATGTGGTGTCATTTCAGAATACCCTTATGACCTTTGAAACATTACATATTTTTGCACTAATTTGACTGGTATACTTTCATTTATATGCAGTACACCTTCATTTCATTCCACCACTCATGTCTCCTAGAACTAGACTACACCTTTGTAAATAAATTGTAGAAGTTTAAGCAAAGCCAGGCTACATTATTTATACATTTCTTTACAGTATGCAAACCACAATTATCATTCTGCTTAGCTGACCTTAGTATCTCCAGGGTCATTCTGAAATGACCCTCTTCTAACCTGTCCTCTAGAGGTTGATGGCACCTCCTTTTGCCTTTTCTTTTTTCATGCCTGGGGCACTTGCTGCTTTTCATATTATCTTTGCTCACCTGCTGTGAAAAGTCTAAGCATAACTGTTTAAAAAATAAGATTCTCATTTTCGGTGTTATGCACAATATCGAAGTCAAACGTTGGATAACCTCAGCTAAGTGCCAAGTCTCCTCCTTCCTGGGTGATTCATTAGTGGAATCAGAGGCCGTGAGCTCTCCTTCTCCCCCAGGCAATCACCCACCTTTGTCCATATGGAGAAAGTCTTTCTGAAAGTAAATTTTTTCTATAGGTAGAGCAATTCAAACTTGACAGTGTCTTTACGCACACTCAAAAAGAGGAGTTGATATTGAGTAACTACAGTTTGTGACTAATCAGGAAGATGAATTTATATTATGAAGCATGTCTCAGCCCTCTGACTGCTAAAATATCTCAAATCATGTCAGTTTTTAAACCTTTTCTCCAGTAACGAGCTTGCAATATTTTGTCAAGTTGCTCCATTTATCCAGATAGAATGACAGTTCCCTCACAATATCCATTGTAAGTGCAAATAAGAGACTAAGAGGAACTTGAGTTGCTAAGATGTTAAACTCACTAAAAAACAACATTAACCGTTTTAATTTTTATATACCTTGTATAGCTGAAAGGAATTACAACCTATATGACGTCTGAGGGATCCTTTCACAGATTCTTATTGCTTATAGATTTTTGCCCTCAGGGACAAAAGATCTCAAAGATATCTGAAATCAGAAGTGAGTTGTAATTGCAGTATCCTCTAAGGTCATGTTTCATGAGGAAAATCCTGGTAGAAAGAAGTATTACATTATTTTCCCTGAACAAGTAATCTAAAACAAGTTCAGTTGCTTGCTGAGAAGAGTGGTAGCCATGCCACAGTTATTTAAAAACTTGTCTTCACTCTGCTGCCCAGTAAATCAAGCAGTGGTAAGCAATCTAAAAAGGAAAACAAACACTTTATCCATGCACACTGAAAGTGCAGTGTAAGCACCAAGCTGGTAAATTCTAGTGTCATTAATCTTTTCCTACAGGGTTCCCTGTCACTGTGTCTGTGTTGGCAACACATACTCAAGTCTGCATTGAGAATGAAGAGCAACTTTGCATTGTTTTGAAATCTGTCTAGCTTCATGGTTGTAAAAATTCTCTTTTTTTTAATGCTGGAAAAATCAAAACAACTGGATGGTAATAGATCATACATTTAACTACTAGAATGTCTTTCACCCCTCCACCAACCAAAGTATTGTAGTTCCTTTTTTGTCTACCTCAAAAATATGCACTCTGACTTTATACAAACTTACGTTACAGTTTGGCAAGTCTTCAAGTAAAACTTTATGAAAACAGAGGTACATCTGTTTCATTTCCATTTACTGTATGCATAATCTGGTGCATACCCTTTAGATCCAAAAGCCTTCTTTCCAGTTGCTACTACTTAAAAGTAATACCAATTTAAGTGCTTCATATCCAGCCTTTTTAACTATCCAGCTAAGTGACAATCAAATAGTGTGAATATTTCAAAATGTAGCCTTTTTCTCAGCCCTCCATCAGGCTGTTCCATTCTCTCCAAGCATGGCCCATTCTGCTCTCCCCAGTGGAAAGACAACGTAAATATAACAGAAAAAACCAACAGCACAAAATGTGTTAAAATCCTTGAATTATACCTCCTGGTGGATTATCCATGTAGAGTACTAAATTTCTTCTTTTGTAATGTGCTGTCAGAGTTAACAACATTCAAAAACAAATTAATTGAAGACAGATGAATCATAGGATATAAATTATATTATGCTTATCGTTGGGTAGGTAACCTGTGCATCACTGAGTCTTGAAGAAGAGACTATTATTATTATTCTTACATAATAAAAAAATGTGCATTAAAAACTTAAAAGCTGAGTACCTAGACTTCAGAAAAACAAAAAGAATCAAATCCTGGTAAACTAAGTCCATTCAGCCATTAAAGAAGGTAGAGGGGCTTTTCCTTTCTCAAGAGGTATATTCCAGCTTCATCGTGAAAAAAAACCCTAATTACAAACATAACATCAAGTCTGTCCATTACTGCAAAAACATATTGTCCTGGAGAGAGAAGTACATGGTGAAACTGGGTAAGTCCAGAAATTCTGAGGTTGTGGAGAGGCAGCTGATCTATCCTCAGCTTATCACTAGAGACATACCTGGGTGTGAATGAACGAAATCAAGTTAGTGAAAGACATCCTTTAGGTAAAACTTGAGAATATGAGAAGTCATATTGATACTTCAAACTTCATTTGATACTTCAAACTCTGGAAAGATAAACAAACAAATAAATAAAAGCTTAACATTTGACAAGATCGGCATTTTGCGTGTGTGTGTGTGTGTGAAAATGCTTATAGATTAATCAACTTTAAGACAGACACTAAATACAAAGACAACATAATAATTTATTTCTTTCAGTATGTCCGATTGAGTGTAAGCATCCAGAAATCCAGAGAATATTAACAGGATCAACAACACCATGGCCTCCCATTTTTTGGCAAATGATTCTTCTTTAATTTGAATTTGTACCATGAAACATTTCTTTATAAATATATATTAATTTCTTTATAAATATATATGGATGTATAAATATATATGAATATGGGTTCTTCATGACTGACAAAAATTCTTAGCTTTTGAACCTTTAAAAATATAATCAGCTCGTAATCCAGGTGGATGCTATATTGTTTGTTATATCTTTAATTAAGATATCTTAAATTAGTAGAAAGAGAAAGAGAATATGGTTGGAATACTATATAGGAGTTAATCAAGTAAAAAAGAGAAGGCTGACAATAAATATCAAATTAAAAGTTCAGTTTGCCTGAGTTACCAAACTGTCTAAATATTTCCCATCAAAATAGACATAATACATCAGCTTTTTTAAACTTTTGTTTAAAAATAATGAAATAAAACAATGGAAATAAACATCAAAATATTCGAACTATTTTCATATAATTCAAATCAGATATGTGTCAGTTTCCTACAGTTTTCATTAAAAATAATTACTAACTATATGATAATGCTTCACACATACATATCCTAGCAAAATTCATCTTTGATTTGTATGGAAATATGACACATCTTCGTGGCAATGCAAAACAGGAAGTAGGTTTTCATTAAAAATATCAAGAGTTCACAGAGTTAAATGATAATAATGACAGCTCTCTTTGTAACCATCATGAAAACTTAAAGAAATATAGTTAATGGGACTAGGCCAGACATAGTCTGAAGTAAGCTCACAACATAGGGAATATCTTACACAGTGCAGAACACTGAATCAAAGAGGCCACCATAGAAGCCAAAGAAGAATTTTTCATTTTTCCTAACTACCATGGTATTCAAAATTGAAATTTAAAATAAAAACATATTCCTTTGATTAAACTGAATTTAAAAAGTGATTGTTGTGCACTGTAATCTTCATCGTCTTAACATGGTTAAAGAGGGAGAATAAAATTAACTGAATAATAACAAGATGCCATAAAATATATTGTCAGGGAATTAGGGCATACATCTATATATATATATGGTTGGATGCAAGATAGTATTTAAAAATGTCATTCTTTAAAAAAATCATGGTGAAATAGTTGCAGTTAGAGAAATGCTTCAATGAAGGTAAGTTATAATGGTTCATTGTGCTTTATGATATCTTTTTGTAGAACATAATTCTAAAGAATGAAGAAAATTTTTTCTTTATTATTGCATTACTTTTTTCCTCAAAAGAGGTCTTATAGTATTAAAGAATGTTAAATTAATGTCCTGGATATTAGCCCGTGTCACACCATTGGTGGAGCTTGGTACCAAAGCCAAAGTGTGTGGTCAAAACCAGCGCAGCCAAAGAGCTAGGTGTGTTTTGACTGCGAACTTGACTTGTACCCAAGTGTAAAATCTGCTCACATGTGTGCATATGCTTTGGTCCTATTCTAATGCATAGAAAACTGGTTTATTTGGTGTCTGTGTGGAGGAAGAGCTGGTTCACTGCTAAACTAATGTACAGTTGCAGTCTGTCCTCAACCACAAGACTTATTGAGAAATTTCTGTTCCCTTGAAACCTGAAAAAAGATGGCACATTTGTTGTCCTGACACCTTAATTCTTCATACATAAATCTGTAGACAGTTTTTATTTTGCTCTGTGTTCAGATTTTCCATAATGAGGCTGAATAACTTCATTTTGTGGATAGTTCTAGTTCAGTTTGAGCACTTAGCTGTACTGGTGATGGAGTCTGCATCTAAATTTACAAGAACTATGGACTAATATCTGAAAAGGAAAGGGTATTAGCTGACCTAGTGGGAGCCTAGTCTGAACCTGTAGACTAGATCAGGACCTTTAATTTGGTTCCCTACAAAATGAATCCATTTTATACACTCCATAAAGTGAACCAAAGTATGGAAAGAGGAAATTTGTTTCAAAAGCACACTTCTGATGGGAAACACTGCATTAAATGTTGATATTTCAACATGTTTGTATGTGAAATTGAACAAAAAATTAGAAATCAGCAAATTATGCAAGTTAAAATCAGCTAAAATATTCCAATTAAAACATATATCTGAGTGCAGCCTGGCAATCTAAAATCTCATACGCATTAAAATTGTGACTTCACACTGCTCTGCCTTGTATACTCAGTCTATGGATTATAGATATAGAGAGTATATGGATTTTATTTTCTGAGTAGTCTATGTAGTCTATATTTTTCATGATACAGATACTAAATTGATTAAATTAGCTCATTCAATATGGCAGCTTCTGCAGCTGATAAAGCAGTTGGTAATAAATCAAGTTTAACTGCATGTCATGCTGACAAATCCGACAAGAATTTTAAATTTTGGCTGATCCAATAGAAAATGTTACTTCTTGGCTTTGTTTGCATTCTGACAGTCTTTGTACATGGAAAACATAAACTTTTGTAAAATGCATTTAAAAACTTGCATAACAGCACTTTATGTTTATATTTTTAATTAGTTTCATTAATTAATTAAAAATTTCAATTTTTAATTGATTTATTCCTCATTGATAACCAATAAGTTTTTGCCATTTTAACGTGATAAACAGTGAAAACTGCTAACATCTTTCTTGAATAGGCAATAAGTTCATTCAACAGGACATGACTTCGATTTAATAATAGTAAAAAAGTCAAGTAAGTGAGTTTGCTGGAAAATGTTAAGAAAACTTACATATTAGTTGTACTTGTGCTTTCGAAGGACATGCTGCCTAGGATTATATTCAGTTTTCTTCAGAATACTAACTTAAGCCTAAGATTGTCAAATAAACTTTTTAATGAATTGAAATAGTACATCTGAGTTGGGGAAAGTATGCCCTTCGACTGGCTGCCTGTTTCACTTCTGGACCCTTCTCCCCAGCTGCTCTCTTTATCATACTCTCCTACCACATCCCTAGTATTTGATTATACTTGAGTCAAAGAAGTTATATGTCACTTGCTGTGAGCTGGTAAGTACTGCAGGTGTTATTGATCTTTGTGCAAACTCAAATTTGTGGTGAATCCCACCCACAGTGAGGACAAACCAGTCCAGATCTAGCGGGACAGTGTGTGATTTTAGGATAAAATCCATATGCACATGGATGCATGGAGGCACAGCTGCACAAAGTTCAACCCCAACAACTTGGAGAAATGTACCTTTAACATGGCTCTTCCCAGGGCATCCCAGGAGGGTGTCAGCCCCAGGGGCTGGGCATGACACTCCTCATCAGGACAAGACAGTTTAACAGAGAACCTTACTGATTGCAAGCGCCTATGGGGAATACATATTCAGCCTAAATATTGGCTACACCTGTAGATGTGGAACTGTGGCAGGCTCACCTCTATTCCACATTTGGCAGCTCCTAACACTAGTTATTAAAATAGTGTATTTAATACATAAAACACTTTGAGTTGTCAAAAATAATTAAAGAAAGCTCAAAGTAAATTTCTGTGGTTAATTATTACAACACTGATTTAACGGGATGTTTGCAATTTTACTTGCTAACCTAGGAACTCTAAAGTATTTTATCCAATACCAGCAAGAAAGTATACCTTTTTTTCTCCTTATTAAAAAAAACAAAATCCATGCATCTTTAAGACTGGCAAAGTACTATAAATAGTTGCTAGTTATGATCAGCCTACATAACCCTTAAAGAAACAAAATCTCTAGAAGCAATGAATGCTGTAAGATCAGTTTTACAGAGTGAATGATAGTACAGTTTGAAAAGATGTTAAGTTTAAAATTATGTTAGGGATTCTGGAAGATGAATACTTAAGTTAAATCCCTCAATGTAAGGTGGCTATGAAAATAGTAAATGCTGTTCCTAGACTGCATTACACAAAAAAGCTAACTCTAAATCAGCCAGAAAGCAGATAAGAAAATAGGACTCCCACATCTCAAATAAGATTTTTAACTACAAGTTTTTCTAAAAAAAAACCGCCTTAAATCTTTGTTATTGGAATGAAATTATTTCTGAAACAGAGTACCAATGATTGAAACCTCCAAGGACACAGAACTGAAAAGGAGTTTATCTGTATTTCCACACTACAGCAAGGAATGTTTAAATATTCATAAACTTTAGAACAGTGTGAACAGAGAAAACATAGAACATCTCTTACATGCTCAGACTGTGTACCTCATAACTTCTGATAAGTGGGAGCTGTGGTTTCATTTTTCCTCAGGCAGAAATGACACTGTGGCTCGCTGATAATTTTTTTCCTAACACACTGCTAAAAATAGGGTGTACCATTCTGTATTGTCAAACTAATGCCTAATAAGGATGATTATCATTTTGCATAAAATTTTTGGCATGCTCAAATAGGTAAATTGTTCTCAGATAACCAAATTATTTTTTTTCTCAGTAAATTCAGAATGTTTTTGATTACCTCTACTCAGAAGGCAGTGTCATCGTTTAGCATAAGTGACACCATCACAGGAAAACTGTTCTTTTTCTCTGAAGATATTATATGAGTGCTCTGAGAGTGATTGCTGTCCTTGAAAGACACATTTTGTTGTGAGAAACTTAGAGAAGCTCCATTTACTTACATCAGAAAAGAGTATGAGATGACTGATCCAGAAGAGTGATCTTTACATGATACATACCACAGAATCACAGAACCTGCTGACTTGCAAGGAACCCACAAAAATCACTGAGTCCAACTTCTGGCCCTACACAGGACCATCCTCAAGAGTCATACTGTGTGCCTGAGAGCATTGTCCAAATGCTTGAACTCTGTCAGGCTGGTGCTGTGACCACTTCCCTGGGGACCCTGTTCCAGTGCCCAACCACCATTTGGATGAAGAAACGTTTCCTAATATCCAACCTAAACCTCCCCTGACACAACTTCAGGCCATTCCCTTGGGTCCTGTCACTGGTTACTACAGAGAAGAGATCAGTGTCTGCCCCTCCTCTTCCCCTCATGAGGAAGCTGTAGACTGCCATGAGGTCTCTCCTCAGTCTCCTCTTCTCCAGGCTGAACAGACCAAGTGACTTCAGGTGCTCTTCATAAAGCTTCCCCTAAAGGCCCTTCACCATCTTTTCTGCCCTATTTTGGATGCCCTCTAATAGTTTAATATCTTTCTTACATTGTGGTGCCTGAAACTGCACACAGTATTCAAGGTGAGGCTGCATAGACTTCATAGGCTGAGGCTGCATCGTGAGGAGATAGAGAACTGTCTGATCTGGAAAATGTGTTAACAGAATTCAATATATGAAAAATAAGTTATAAAAACAAAAATGGAAATGAATGGAAATGTCAAAAAATCGACATATTTTTGCCCTTCAGTGTTGTAACAACTTTGAAAGCAGTTGACACATGCTCTATTACCTGGAGACACTGGTTCAAAGTTGGTCTGTTTCAGTGACAATTTACTGAACCTGGTATCAGCATTCCTCGGTGGAACTTTATATCCAGTACTATGCAGGAAGTCTCCTGTCCTTAAAACCTGAAATCTAAGCTCAATTCAAATTGGCAAGGCAGTAATATTCTTGCAGGGCGGGAGAATATGATTCATATATTGTTGAAATCTTTTCAGATTTATAATATTTCTTTTTCTGTTATGGTAAATTGGTGTAATGTATCCTCCTTGCGTTGTATGTAAATGATCATGAATGCTAGTGGTATCTGGGACCTACACCAGAAATGGCTATGTTACCTATGATATGAAAAATAATGAAAGACACATTTTCTGTCCCAGAAGACTGAATGTCCATGGACTGAATGAGCTGCAATTCACTCAACTCACAGTCAATTTAATAAATTACATTTAAGGAAATGTTTATCTATCCACCTGGGCAAAACAAAATAGCATATACATGCTTTTAATCCTCGATCTCTCAGAGACAACTTTTTATGATATGTTTTGTGGTAGTCTAAAGAGATACAAATTGAAGGATCTTTAAGTATCATTCATCGGGTTCATAAACATCCTTTGTGGAAATTGAAATTGATTTGTCACCTGCTGAACATGGAAGAATGTATTATTTGTTGAGCAAAAAAGAAGTCTTTGTTTAAGGATTAAGACGAGATATATCCCATCTATTTTACTTGCTGGAATAGGCCTGTTCAATGCATGCAATATATTTTGATAACAGAAACATTTTTAACCAACAAGGTAGCTGCTGTTGAAAAATATTAAGCTTATGAATGAAAAAAGTATCAGTTTTACATTATTGGATCACAGTTGGGAAGACTGAAGGTCTACACGTCTGGCTGTAATCTTGAGGTATGAATGCACGCTACCCTTTTGTTTTAGAACACAGGAAAATGCAGGATTTTTGTTTACTTTTCAGCCAAAACTGCATGGTCTCAGGAAGCCCTACATTTTTTCTTCTTTTCCCAGTAAGATACCTATCATCTAGGAACAAATTCAATTGCTGGTTTATTTCCATCAGCCATGAATATGTTTTGATAACAGTAAATGTTGACTCACAGCTGATGGAATCTCCAATTCAGCTAAATTGTATTCCATGCTATTTATTTATTAACCTTTCTCTTTTAATTATTAATGATCTTACAATTGCACTAAGCAAAACAATTTGAAAAGTGATGCAAGCTATACCATCAAAAGTATGATAAATAGTTGGACCAGTGAAAAAAAACAGCTCAGCAGGAGAGTGTGATGACAGATGAACATTTATTTTTGTTAACCAAAATCAAATCGAGTTGTAGCTATGCCAATAACTATCACCAATATACTGGGGCAGAAGAAAAGGAGCAAATACTGAAGAACTCAGAAAACTCTTTCATTTGGTAAAAGAGTTGAACACGTCTAATGGACTATTAGAATCTCTTTTAAAATTAAAACCTGGTTTTGACCTTATGAGACCACATTCTCAATGCTTCAGATTCAATGGAGTTAATTAATTAACTTTAGTGAGTCAGTTGCATAGTAAATGAATATAGATTGGACATTTAAAAGGTATTCTTTAACAACTCATTGTACGATGCAAAGTACATCTAGAGTTAGTGGAATGTCCTACAGAATTGAATAGAGTTAAAATGACGAGGTTTTGCATAGATAATTAACTTTTACAGTCTACAAAATTTATTATGAGTTTGTGACAATTTTTAAATCTCCATTTTTTAATTATAACTTCTAAAATTTTCATTATAAACAGGATATTTGTGTCTATAAAAATGTATAGGGTTTTATAATAATATTTTAATATTATATACTATAGTCAAATTATGTTAAATTAATATATAATAATTCATAACATAACATTGCCCCATTTTTATGAGAGAATAATCTCATTTCTGTTTGACAAGCCAAACTACAGGAAACAATTTAAATTAAGGCTTTTTCAAGACCTGCAAGTCAAAGCCACCAAAGTATCCAACTATTCTCACACAAATTGTACCTTTACACGTCAGTTTTTTCAAGACGTTTGCCCAGGAAAAGAAATACAAAGGGACAAACCTTTGGGCCTCTATGGACTGGTTGTGCCATGGCTAACATAGCATGACCATGCAAAGGATGTCACAAAGAATGCAAGAATGTCAGACTAGTCACAAAATAGTTTCCAGAGACAGCCTTTCCAATGTTCAGTGCTTTATACAATTGGCACACTAATATTTGCATTTTTAAAAAAGTGAGCATAGATCATAACCAATATTTCTAATAGCACATATTGAAACCTTGAAACCTCTGTAGATGAATAATACTTTCCTCATCCTATGTCACAGAAAATCACCACTGTTTCAAGTTTTTAATAAAAATTATGTATGCACATTAAACCAAGAGTGGCTAAATAACAGGAACTTTTGATAGAAGAAGATATAACATACACTCCTTCCATTCCTTCCTTTATAAAGTCACCAGTCTTTTAAACCAAGCCTGAGATACTTCAAAAAAGTGAGTTGAATGTTGCACTCTCTTCTTTTTTCAGATCAAGAAACACTCCACTGAAAAATATATATTTGCAGAGGAAAGAATAATCTTTGAGTCTTTAATACATTTGAGGTGCTCTAAATAAGGAGCTTTTTAATATAGATATGCAAGTTGTCTCTTTTTGACAAATTTAAAAGAAACTGTATCCAAATTCTAACAGAAGGATGCTTTATTAAATGAGCATAGCTGACATCCTCAAGATTGAGTCCTTCTGCGGGAAAGTAACTGCAAGACTTCCCACCATATGGAAAGCGGACAGGGTTTAGATGTAATCTTATCATAGAGCTAGTGACCTATCTCCTGCAGAAGATTAAACACATGGGAATCTTTGACTTCAGTGCATCACAAAGCCTAATTTCCACAGAGATTGGTGGTTGATTGACTTCTTAACTGAATTAAACTTCAGCAAGAACTCATATTTCCCGCAGCCTCTTCTCACTGCAATTCTTCCACCTCCTCCAATACCTTTTGTTATTTTTCCTAGAATTCCTAGCTTCCATCTACATAAACTATCGTTGTAGTGCATAAAAAAGACAACACTAGTTTAGGCTGCTGTTACGCGTCTTTACTGGACATTGTACCTTCCTTGTTGATAAGCTGAATGCACCCATGAATTCTGAGACTCTGCAGCTCCAAGTTTGTTAGGCTGCATTTGTGTACTCAATGCAGGCTAGTCACAATATCAGACCTTTGGTCACTTGAACAAACCTTAATAGGGAAAATGGATAGAAAAAAGTAGGCTGCATGACTGCATAAACTACATTTTATTAGGTGAAAAAAAATTTGAGACACTTAGAGGGTCCTGGTACTTCCAAAGATAGTTAGCAGCTAATCAGCATAATTTGAGAACTGCAGTTTTACACAATATTATCTAAATTTCATTTAAGTCTCCACAAGGTCTTTGTTTAGGATCTATGACTCAGCTGCTTCTAGGAATGTGCTGTATGGCTTTTATGGCTTTTAGGTTATGAAATTTCTCACTGATGTCAGTACTGCTTCACCTGCAGTTACACCAGTAACTGTGGAAACACTAGTACTTCACAGCCCTCACTTGTACTTGACCTGTGTAAGGCAGGCTTTACATTACTCCAAGGCCGGCTTCTTTCTAGTCCTGTATTTCCTGAAGTTCTTGTCCTATGGAAAAAAAAAGTGGCAGCAGTATTCTGTAAAGTTGGCTGAAAAGCATAAAATGGATATTAGTAAATTCTGGGCTATTGAAACTTTGTGGCAGTGAGATTTATTATAGAATCACAGAATTGTTTAGGTTGGGAATGACCTTTAGAATCATGAAGTCCAACTGTCAACCTAGCAGCACCATGTTCACCTTTAAACCATGTTCTCAAGTGCCATATCCACACATAAAGAGGATGAGGCTGGTAGACATTTAAGGATCCTTTTTTTTCCAGTGAGTTACCAATAAGACTTTCTCAACCAAATGTAGATGCCTACAATGTGCATTCACAGGAAACAACTGTGCATCATGCTGTTATTCAGATGATTACACAAGTATGTTAGTTGTGCAAGGATAACCACTGTTTTGTTAAATTTAGTGCAAAAGAGTTTGGATTACTTCTTTCATCCACAGCAATAAGAAAATCACAGACAGAAGGTATTTCCTGAACTGAATGAAAACCACTTATTGCTATAGGAGACTATTCATGAGTATGTCTATACCTATATATTTTCTTGGCAACATTTTAAAATAGAGAAAAAAAAAACCTCAAGGTTTATATGTTTCCTGACATTTACAAGTTCATTCTTTAATGTGAGCTTTTAAGGCCCTATTAAAAGAACCTAGTTAAGAGAAAAATTTAATAGAATGGAAAAAATGGAAGAGGTAATCACAAGCAGATGGCTGAAACAGAAGCACTCTGGTGAAGCTAAATACCCTTCCAGGATTTCATTATTAGCAGAATAATTCTCATAGTGGCTGTTGTGGCTATAAGGAATCCAAATTATATCCCTGCATGTTTCCACCATGAAAGACAACATTTAAACAGGATACACATAAATAGAAGTGAAGGCACTCAACAAATGCAATCTTTCCCAAATTACCTCCAGTGTTGTCCTTCATATTTTGGGCTAGGATTTTCTTGGTATACCATGAGGTGGATGGACGGTTATCTGGTAGAAAAAAGAGAGGGACATGAACAGTAGATCAGGTCAGCTGTGTTTACCTGAGTCTTGAAAAACTCCAAAACCAGAGTTTCTCCAACCTATGTGGACAACCTTTTACAGTGATGAATCTTCTCCCCCACAGCCCCCAAGAAATTCTCTAATGTTCATTTGGAACCTTCCAAGCTGTTGCGTCTGTTGCCCCTTGTTACCTTATTTGACACTTATACAAAAAAATTCTCCTACATTGTCTATTTTTTCATTGTTTTTTTTAATTCTACTTTTGAAACCTAAACCTTAAGTTGTCTGTGTGTTTGAAAACGGTTTATTGTATTTTGATTGCATGGTAGCTCTTGCCTGGGCAAAATAATATGGCTCTTTACCTTGAAACATATATAAAATGATCGGTGCACAAGAACTAAATTTTTACTAATATACTAAATGAGATCTATTTTGTAACTTTGGACCAATATCAAAGTCTGGCTACCTCTGTAATATTAAACTTTAAAATATTAAACTTTCTTAGTGTTTAATACTGAATGTCACCAAATACATAAATGTTGGGAAAGATTCTGTGATCTGTCTGGACTGTGCCTAAACAGAGCTTGAAAACTGTTTGAGAATGCTACATATGTTGACACCCCTTAAATCATCACATATTGTTCTAGGAGTCAGGAAAAAAAAAAGGCAGGCCTGCCCTAAAATTGATTGTAGATCTGTTTAGCATTGGTTTATTTACATAGATACAGGCAAAGCAATCTGCTTCTTAAAATTTTTACTTAAGGCAGGCAGAAAAAGAGGATAACTGTTCTGTGTGTGAATTAATGCTGCTAACAATGGCTGTCAAGGTCTACTTGTGAAATCAAGCACATAAGTGCAAGAAGCTCTATTCTCAGATTAGAGATCAGACATTCTTTGTTCATTTCTCAGTTTTGTCACTGACTTTGAAGAAGTTACGTCATGACTCCATACTTTAGTTTCCCCACATATTATTACTTCTGATCTTTAATTTCAGGACTTTCGTAACTCTCACAGTATTGGGTGATAAAACTCTCCAAGACACCAATAGGAACACAAAAGATGTTGTATACTAGAAATTTGCATGATGCCAACAGTCAGTTCCAGAAATCCGTTTTTTTTCTTTAACAGGTTTTTTTTTTATCATTGCATAAATAAACAACAATGCTAACATTATTTGCAATGACCACGAGTGATTTTTCAACAGGATATTTTAGTATGATAGCTTCTCAGTCTCTAAGGAACATAAAAATCTTGCCTTTAGAAAAGACAAAATGTGTGTGCCATGCAAGGACTACATCAGAAGAAACCTAAATCCTTCTCAAGAGAAGAGAGCAACAATAGAAAACTTTCCAGCACGTAAGAGAAAAAGATAAAATATTTCTTTCAAATACATAGGAGTTGAGCAAGTGGGAAAAAGATTATCTCATCACATTGACAAGGATCTTACCAAGGAATTTCAAGAAGCCAGAGCTTGAAAACTATCCTCAGTGGGTCTCCTTTCTCCTTTGCTTACTGATGTGTAGCACCAAAGGAAAACCAAACAAGATTATTCATTATCAGTTGTATGAAATGTGCATGCAGGGGAAGATTGTTAGGAAGTTTTCCTATTTTCGTGGCTTCTGTGACTAGCTCCAAAACTGTGTGCTTAGATCTAGAGATGTGTCTGGGATACAATCTTTTCCAAGGAGCATTTATAGGACACTTTTCGTTTCTGAAGATGAACTTGAGGAATGAACATTAGCCAAATAATTTATATTTTGAACAACAAAAATTCTGGTTCTGCAACTTCATTTTACACCAGATTTTGAAGCTTCCCCTTTGTGTCTTGTTCATTTTGCTGATGGCTGAACATAATTCCTCCCTCCCCCAAGTCTGGTAAATCCAAGTAATATTCCTCAGGGTTAGTAGGGCCAAAAAAGTCTATAATAAAACTGGCACAATATTATTAGAAACTGGTCATTTCTGAACATCAGAAAAGACGTAAAAACAAAGTGCCTGTTCAGGAAATTGAACCCAGGAAATTTAAAATAAATAAATGTGTGAATAAAATAATTGAAAATGTGAGTATTAAGATATTAAGAAAATAATCTCATAAATTAAAACGTACTGGAGAACAGAGATTAAAAACAATCCAAACAATATTAATGACATAAGATATGAAGGAAAAGAAGTCTAATGTAATAGAACTATCTGATAAAACTACAGAAACCCTAAAAAAATAGAAAATTGAAAGCTAATAAAAACATCTAAAACCTTACTTTAAAGGCAAGAAATATTGTATGCTTTGACATGAATGACGTTGTCAGGACCATTTGTTCCATTTACTGAGCACAGATGTAAAAACCAGACAATGGCAGAAACTAGATAGAAAAAGGTAGAATGGTTTCATAATTAGTAATATTAAACTAGACAGAATTATTGCAAGTGCTACGATACAACTGAGGAGTGCAAAGAACTGTCATTTATTCCAATTATAAGTATGGAGAGAAGACAAATAAATCTTGCAGTCAAGTCTTCCATTTTCAAAGGGATAACAGACAAACTAAAAAACCCCATGATTTTACCTATAAAGCAGAGGATGAACATGAAAGCAAACATATCTTCTACGTTGTCAACATGGACGTTGAAATCATATAAGATTAATAGTCTCAGAGATTCCAGAGCCAACTGAGAAAGAAAATCCATAAATTCATTAAAGAGCCTGTGTTAGCTCTTGGAAGTCTATAAATTCATTGCAAAGCTTACAAAATTAATATATGCAAAAAAAAGGTGAAAGACACACAAGGCTGGTGGTGTGTTCATTTTTGAGGAAGAATGAAAGGATCCTCAGTACCACATCTACTTGACCCTTTTGTAAATTTAAAGCACCATTTGTGTAACTTAAAGCCAAACTTGATGTTGGCTTATGAGGGAGATTTTAGATTCTGTCAAGTATTAAAGCACAGTAGTGTAATGAATCCAGTCTAAATTTTTAAAAAGCAACTAAGACAGTATAATTTCAATATTTGCTTAAACATGTTGTAGTATACAGATGCATTTTTGAGTCAGAACTTAGCAAAAGAGGCAAATTCAAGAACGTGTAGAGTTGTGAGAGTTCGCGTGACATTTTCAGAATGCTCTGCTTATAACTGTCTGCTCCGAGGTTAGATATGGAGAAGGACTTAGTCCCCCCAGGTATTTAAGTTTGAATTTCCTTGGGGGCCTGATAGTATTTTAATTCCCTCATTAATTACAGAGCAGAAATGATGTGATGTGTTGACATTCTAGTTCTGGTACTTCCAGTTATGTCATTCTAGTCTATAGAACAATCTTTCTTCCGAGGCTGAAAATATTTTCTTTTTAATCATTCTGTCTGGAACTTGAATCTTGAGTGTCATTCAAACAGGCACTAGAACAGTTATTCAGAGATTAGTTATTTCATGTCTATAGAAAAGGAAAACTCTTCTGCACTTGACCAAGCACTGAATCATGTCATGGCAGCCTCATTTCTAAGTGTGTTTGACAAAACAGGCCAAGCACCTCAACTTGAATATTTATTTACTGGAAGAAAACGTAACACTAAGAGTTCAAAAGAAGACGCAGCTTTCAGAACATCAAGGTAGCTACTTAGACAGCTTAAAGGTGTTAATTAGGTTGTATGATACTTGTATCTGTAGAATTAGTGTTAACCTCATTTCTTGCTTATATCTGATGTGGTCTTCAAAACACACTCTGTTTGAAAAAAAATCCAATTTTGGATTATTCATTCACAATGCATTAACAAATAAGGAAGTGTGACAGCAGCCAATAAGCAACATCCAAACCTTATAATACAATTTCTTTTTTATGTGGCAACCACCCAAACAAATAGAAATGTCAGGTGAATACATACACAGTTTACCCATATAGGGTCTTTAAGTGATACAGGAATGCAGCTCCATGGGTAGCTAGAGAGATGTTACTTTTAAGTGGCAGAATGCATGCCATAGGTGTGTAGAAAGGGCAGGTAGGTAGGTATTGGGTAGATAAATGTGAGTACATTCTACATGCCCAAACATTTCCAATGTGTAAAAGTTTCCACAAATAAATGCTTCAAAAATATATGAATAGGTGTATGTGTTATAATTCACACTTCTCTCATTACTGGAGGGAGTTAATTCTTTTAATTGGATAAAAAGCTATGCTGAGTGTTATTTCTGTCTGAAGAAGAAAAACAAACACAATACAAATCAGCAAAAACTTAAGACTTAAGCAAAAAAAGCTGTATGATCCTGACATTATGTAACATATTACCTACTCACCCTTTTACCTGAGGTTGCTTTTTGAAGGGTACCAGCAATGTTTTGTGATAAATCTGCTTTTACATTTTAATTAACTGGTGACAGCAAGGCAGCAATGTTTAAGAAACAAATTGTGCTTTCTAACCACATCAATTAATGAAATCACCTCTTCTCCTAAGAGCGCATGATAAGAAATCAACACAATTAACAAAAGAAGAAAAACTCTTTTTATATTGTGAAATGCTACAAAAGTGCAGGTAATAGGAAAAACTGTGCCATTCTAGGGACCATCCAACGTAAGTAATACCAGTACTTGAGTATGAAAAATCAATTAGTTTGAGTGGTTTCAGATTTCAGGCTTTTTAAAGAGCTCTGTGCTTGCATTTCTAGTAATTTAAAGACATTGCCAGTGGCACTCTGAAAGGTAGTGTTTAGTATATAATCATGATTTCAGTGAGGAAAACAAAAAAAAACTCACCGAGCAGATCAGCTGAAAATGAAAAGGAAAAACGAGGAAAGAAAATTCTGCGAAACATATAATCATCCAGGAACTTTCCCATTACAGATTATTACATGAAGTTTCTGGGGAAATATCAACTCTGAATATTTTTACAATGTCTTTGCTGATTCTTCTACAATCTTTTTCTTTTTCTGAGAAAGCTCGTTCAACCACCTTACTGGAAGTAAATACTAGACTGTTCATGCCCTACAGGTTGGAAAACCTGGAGTGATAGAAACTTGTTTTTCTTCTTATTTTTTGACTTGCAAAGTGTATTACAGAAAATGAAAAAAGGAAAATCTGGATTTCCTATTTCTTCTTCTTCAATATTTGTTTATTAAATTTTAAGGCTCTGTGGATCCAGATATTATGGGGGATTTTTGGTCCCTCATGCAAAATTTTATGTTCACCTATTGTAGTCTTCATTGTTGTTAGCAAATGTGACTTAGGTGCTGCCTTCATTACACTTCTAATCTTTTACAGCTGCATGATTTTTGATAAGAAAACATTGTCACAAGAAAATCTTGCGATTTGTGTCAGGCTCTGGATTTTTCTTGACAAAAGGTGTTTATAGAGCTGGCAAATATCCACAACAATGTTGATTTTCCTTTTAGTTCATGAGTCCAAAACTATGTTGAGGCCTAAAGTTTTATTCTGACTTAGCAGTGGTTTCAGGTATGGTGACATCTTTCACAGTTTCCAAGTCACAGAGGAAGAGACACGTGGAGAGAAAGGAAGCAAGAATTTTAACCTGGTGTTCCCAAGTTCAATGACCATGTAGTCATTTCCATGTTGCCCCATGGAAATTTAAGTATTTATATGACAATAGACCTCCAACAGGCATGATTAGAAGAGCAAATAAATAGTTTGGTAATTTCCTTCAGGGACACTATGTTCCCATAAAATGCTTTGTTTTTCAAAACTCCCCATCTGCTAATGAAAGTCTGTGGGTTTGGAGATGCTTTTCCCTCTTTTGTTTTCTTTGGCTAGGTCTAATATTGTTGTGCCATGCTATAGCTACTGCTGTTGAAATTGTTGTGTTGCAGAACCCATAAGCATAGACTATATTAGACACAGAAGTACCATCAAGGTTTGCATGAGAGTGGTCTGGCATGCTTGAGGCAATGAGGGATAAGTGGAAACAGAAACTTCAATTGCCTATATCACATCCCTGGGGTGTTGTGAGGCAAAGCACAGCTAAGCCATGCCTCCGACACCTCAGGATCTCAGGAGTATGTTATCCAATTGTCTCATGGCAACCACCTCTCTAGGGCTCTGTCTCTGCTATTAGGAAACACTTTGATGGTGTGTGGAAAAAGATATTTTTGGAAGTGGACGAAGAGGTTGTTTAGAAGAGAGAATTGCTGTAATCTGTGCATTGTGTTGCTAACTTGGAAAAGAGAGACAAAATGTTGTTCCAACTTTGTTGGCTTCTGTAGACATTAAGAAAATATGCTTCAGCACCAATCTCCCCATATTTCAGCAAAATTCACACTAAATTTTCTTGTAGAAGACTAAAAATGATTAGGTGTCATAAGAAACTGAGCAAGCTGCTGTAGGGTGTTCATAAAGTAAGCTGTGTAAGTGATTTAGAGCTCAGCAACTTTTCCTACACTCCCACCCTACCACAACTGTGATGCAACTTGCTCCTCTCTCCACAGTAGAGTGGGTTCTGTAGTATGCAAGATTTACTGCTGTAAGATGACATTATATTTTACCACAGTAACAGTGCTTGTTACCCTCATCTTAACATCAACAGTTACAGTCTTGCTGTGGCAGGGGGATAAAATTATGAAAGCCCACACACATTTCTGGCAAAGCACATGTACAGAAACACTGATGCAGGGACAGAACAGGTTGGGACTAAAAGACATTATTATTGGAGCTCAGCCTCCCCTTAAACATGAGGAGAAGCAGATGGCAAGAGCTGCTCCCTACTTTGTCAAGGCTTCTGAGCAATGCCACGGTAAAACACCCAGGGTGCAGACTATATCCACATAGACACAGGCTCAATTTTAAAGCAATGTCCCAGCCACTTTACAGTGGTAGTGGTGGTCCCTAGGTGCTTACTCTGTCAACCAGTGAAAAGCTTTGTTTCTTTCCCCACCACATGCAGCAGAATTACTTGAAGAGAAAGTATGACCTCTGCTTAGATGCTTAAGGGTGGCAGAGAGGTGGAGCTGACAGTAACTTTAAATCACCTTTAAAGATGATTCACCTTGTCTCATTAGCTATTGTTCTCAGTTGCGTAGCTGGGTAACTATGAAAGATTATTGGAATGTTGCAGCTTTTCACATTATCCACCCTTTTTTCCCCACTTATGTTAGTGGCAATGCAACCTATCTCAAGGAAGTCCAGATTGAAATCCAGATTTGGCTCTGTTTTCTTACTCTATGAATTTCCTTCTTTTTTGATATTCAGTAACACTGGATCTTCTTACTGAAATTTGGATTTTTGCTTTGGGGACTAAATCATTAACTACTCTGCTTATTTCTCCATTCAAGAGCTGGATACCCTATTGTTGGCCTCTTGCTAAAACAAGCACAAATCTCAGAGATACTGAGCTTTAGAAAAGTTTTAGTCAATAGATTCAAACAGACCTTTTCCTGATTTGCTTGAGTATTCCTCTCGTCTTTTAAAGCAAATTGATCCTGTGGGATCCAGTGACTACCTGTAAATTATGTGCTGCTGCAGCACCCTTAGTTACAGCTCAGGAGTTTCTGAATGTGAATAGGAATCTAAACTTTCTTTCCTCAGAGCCACAAAATATGCAGCTTCAAACTCCTTCTGAGATTCAAATCCCTGTTAGAGCATGGGACAGCTATGAAGAAGAATGCAGAAGGCCCCTTGTTATCATGGAGCCAATTATGATATATGCTACATAGGAACTCTTGACATTCCTTCTTGTCGTTTCCATGCTCAATAATAATGCATGACAAGATTTAGACTGGCACAAGTATATTGTCGGTCAAAGGCGCTTCACGATTTTATTTGACTGTTAGTCAGCTCACATTACTCCAGGGTGTTTGATACACAGAGCACAAAGCAGCTTAACACGGTTGCTATTAATGTTCAAACTGCACTGAAAACACTTCATTAAACAGCCTACTGCAGTGTAATTGTTTAATAATATTTTGATTAGGTTGTTTAGTAGACAATCCTTGCTGTAAAACATTTTCTTTCCATCAAGCGACTCTTTGGGAAAAGGTAAGGTAAAAATGCTCAGAGTAGTCTTATTTTTTTAAAGCTAAAGTCAGAAAAGTTCAACTTTTTTTTTTTGTTACCTTTTATGCTATTTGGTTGTTTTTCTCCACAGTATTTATGAAATCCATTAAACTTTAGTTGTTGTTAGAGAAGAGCTATTCCTAGTCATTAAGAAAGAAGTACAAACACAGACTTCTTCAAACACAGACAACAAATAATCCAACTGAACTGTTCAGGAACCTTGATCCAAATTCATTGTTCTTCCAATAATAATGTGTACAGCATTTTCCAATGTTTTCAAGCCTGGCAGATTCCCTTAGGAGTCATGGACTTCTTCATGTTCTTAAAATAAGACAAGGTTCTGGTTTTTCCTTTCAGTAGGTATTTGGATTGATATTGCCATAACATTAACAAAAGTACCTGACAACATTTCCCATTGTTAGCAATTTCCCAGAAATTACATGAAAGATTATTCAAGCCTCAAACAGAATAAAGTATAAGGTAATCAGAAAATTGTTTTACAAGCAAGAACTGAAAATCTTGATCTTGTTAGTCTAGCAAAGGATGTAAAGGGGTGTGACTTCCTCATGTAAAGTACACAACAGATGAAAAAAAGATAAGACAGGGTGGCATAGGAATAAATTGATATACACTGGGCAACAATGGGCTAAGAATGAGAATATTCTTGAGCTTTAGTAAAGTATAGATTTGGGGTACGTATTCAATAAGTCCAGTGCAGACAAATAAACAAACCAGCCCTTCAAGAGCTACAAATTTAAGGAGACAGTTGCAGGACATGGTGGCTGTGACAGCAAGACCATGAACTTAAAGACCTAAAATGTACTTTTCTGTCCTGTATTTCAACAAAAGTGAGACCAAAACATGTTTAGAGAGTATAACAGCAGAGCTGCCAAGACTTTGTACATAGAGCATTGAAACCAATCATCAGGAAACTGTAAATTCCCTGCATTTCCAGAAATATTTTATAGATCATGGTGGAATAAATTGTGGATTAAAGGTAGGTAGTGCACATTGTTATTGTGATATGCCTGCTAAAGAGTTAGAGACCTTTAATTTCTGTGACTGACATTTGTCTCCTTTTAAGAAACGCTAACTTAATAAACAATGATTTAAAAATCAGCAAAAGTCTACTCTGTGGTGTGGATATAGATTAAAAAAATATCCGTTTCATTAAGTAAATACTCTCTAAACATTACTGCAGTAGCTTGCTTCCTGCAGTATCTGGGGAACGTATTGAAATTAGTGGAGAGTGAAGTGCCAAGAGTCTTCCAGCTGCCTTCTCTCTGGCTCTAGCAGGGCTTCAGCTGCAGACTAGAGAGCTCCAACAGTACACTGGCAGCAGGTAACGGGTCAATGTAGCTGGCTTTGATATTTTATCTGTCCAGTCATCTGATATTGTCTTTTCTGAAGCTGTGCATTGGCACAGTCTAATGGAAATGTCCCTAATATAATAAGGCATTATGGCTAGTGTTAAAGGAGACATCCTTTTGCGCTGCTCAAGTTGTAGTACATCAACAGTGACTGCCATTTATATTTGAAAAATGAAATTTCTAAGTGAAGCCACACACTAAGTCCATGGAAAAAATAATTACTAGATTTTAGTTCATGGAAAAGTTCACCGCAATATTTTACTTGCCAGCTATGGAAAGTCACACCAATAGTTTTAATTGTTTCTTCCCTGCAAGATACCTGTAAAGAAGATAAACTCCTATTCTGTGTTGTTCCCTCTTATGACAGTTTTGGCCAGGAGATATGGAAAATATATTCTTTTCATGCTGTGCTTTCCCTCCAGGATTCACAATCAGAAGAGGACAGAAGGCCAAATATGCTAATTCTCTGCGAAAGAAAGTGAGAGTCCTGGTAGTTTATCCTAAAAAAAAGTAATATAAACATTATGCCATGTTGCATCAATAGAAATTCCAAATTATCTTGAGTGGTAGCTCTTTGTGAGTTCTCAGATGCCATAGAAACAATGAATGTAGTAAAAATATCTAGAGCTGATGGGGAGGACAATATCCTCATCTTTACCTGACAAAGGGACAGCTGGGGCAGACGAAGTCTATGGCCTAAGAGGTTGCAGTCTCTCAGGCTTACACTGGGACGTTTAAGGCAATCACATTCTACCAGGTGAAAGCCTAATAATGGAATGACATTCAGCTTTGACCACTTTTCTGTGCTACATCTATTTTACTTTTAATTATGGTATTGATTTTTCTTTTCAGCTGCTGGCTTACCTGTGAGACCTTCCTCAGAAATCTTAAAAAACATAAGAAATAATTTCACTTAATGCTGCTAACTTTTGCTACATTTGTCATATACATCATAAGCAGATTCCTTCAAGTAATAAAACACAGAATGCTTCAGTTTAGTGCAACAGACAATAATACATGCATCAGTTGTTCTAAAAATGCTTACATTTTCCTAGTGGGAAATTGAAAGACTAAGAATATTTCACTGAAATATATATTTTATGTGGAAAGATATATATATATAAAAAAAGATATATATTGTTTCTTACATATGCAATGTATTTTAAAATAATTTTTTATTTGCATATAATAAAGGCATATTATAAATAAAAATAAGGAAAAATATTCAACCAAATCTGTAACTAAAATATCTTCTTTGTTTCTCCAAATTTATGAAAACTGGCATAATTTTAGTAACGAATAGAGATGGTAATTATTTAATTGATCTTGGTTAAAGTGATCTGGCCTTAGAAATGGGCGTAATTTAAAAGTATTTGATAAAAGGAATCAAAAAAGACTCTCCATTTTGTACATAGAATTTGGAGTGGAATTGTGAGGAATTGTTTCCTTGACTGTTTATGTAAAGTATAAATTAAGTATCCTGTGTAAGATATGGGAAGGAAAATTTCACTCAGCTTAGAGTTCCCAAAAGCATCATCAAAGATTCAGGTTGAGACTCACTCCATAATACGTGTGTGGTGGTCCAACAGGTTAAAAAAATTGAGCAGTAGGGAAATGTAAAATTTATGGTTTTGCAGTCTGGAAGAAGGGGGTCAAAAAGAATCAATGGCTTGATGCATGTATGAAAAATGGTTCTGGAAATGGTACTGAAAAGTGTGCTAGACAGCACCATTCATTGATAAAGAACAATTTGGCCTGCTACTAGAAATAGTGCTTCTTACTATGAAGATATTTAATCCTTGAAAATGATTGCCAAGTAATGCTGCAGAATTTCTGTTCCTGGATGATTTTTTTAAGGAAGAGGGTGCTGAAATATTTGTTAGCAATTACTTTTGCAATGAGATGGAAAAATTGATCTCTTGTAGTTCCTTCCTGTTGAATATTGTATAAGTTTCTTCATCCTTATCTCCTTAGCTCTTTGCTTCTTCCCATGACTGATTTCTTCTCAGCTTAGCTGGATTGCCCCTTAAACCCTGGACAGTTCTAAAAGATGAAAAATATATATAACCATGTACAACAATGAATACCACACTGGATAAAAATGTGAATTAATTTTGGTCAGAACTAATTTGTATAGTATTAGTACCATATAACTTCACATTCCTGCATTGCTATCTTATTCTCTCTGTGTGTTAGTCTGAAGTAATCTTCACTAAGCACAAAGTAATCTAATGTGCTTAGTCCAGCCTGGTATATGCACAATTTTCACACTATAAACATGAATTAATTATAAAAAAGTAACAGTGCGATGACATAAATGAGTGATGTCTATTACATAGATTCAAACTCTGATTTGCAGAGGAGGGTACTACTTTATAAAAAATCATTATTTGTGGTCAACTCCTAAAAAAGTTAAAAACATTTCTTAAAAAACACGACAGGATTTTGTGTGTATGTTTACATATTAAATTACACATTTAAGACTTTACTCATAAAATAGCCAGAGATACAATTTCACTAATATGTAAATTCATTCAATATTTAATAAAATAAAATTCCTTCCTTATTTTCTCATTGCTTTTGTAAGTGGGCACCCTTTTAGACACCCGATGTCTACTAGCAAAATTTTACAGGTGCTCTATTTTTGCCACTGAGCTTGCTCATAATAATCTCAGACTGCTCCACTCAATTTTAGACGATTTTCTGAGAAAAATTAGGAAACAGATTATCAATTGGTTCTCCAATGAAAGTTTCTGGCAGATAGAGTGGAAACAGACCTGGCTGTTAGTCACCTACTCAAACAGTATATCCCTTTGGTTTGAATAACTCAGCTGGAACACAGGGCAGCTGGACTTCTCTAGCCAATTTCGAGAAGGTATTTGAATGTATATATACTTTATATCACTATTCTTTAGAGGAGTCTGCAGACGTGAGGTCTTTGGTTTGAGTTGATTCTTTCTATAATTTCATTCAGAAAATTTAGCTTTTTTACTTTGTAGTTTCAATTTGCATGAAATACTGATATTTTTACTGGAATAGCACTGACAACTTTCCTACCTGCAAAGAAAATAGAGAACATAAAAATTCTGAGGAGCAATAGAATGTTTTTGTGCTCACTAGCATGTCAATGATCTTAAAGTACCCTTCCAGCTAAGTCCATTTATCTAGTTACACTTCATGTCTGTGTCCTTGGAACAACGAGGGTGGTGCCTGGACTGCATTTGGATGAACTGAGCTTCTCAGCATTCTATACAATCCCTGATCATGAATGTTTTTCAGATACTGAGCTTTCATACAGTATAAATTTTAGCAGTAATTTTTATTATGAGAGTGTAGCTGAAATTTTGCTAGCAAACAGTGTTGTGTAGACAATGTAGTTTTCATTTCTGTATGAAGTGGTTTTGACTGCAATGTCAGTGCATAAATAAGAATGTATAGTTGTATGAATAGCTATCCATCTCTGGGGTCAATTAAATGTTGTGTTTCACTAGGCTGTGCACTATGAATGGTCTTAAAAAATAAGTGAGGAAAAAGATTAGTAGTCACCAATGAGTTATTAGACAATGAGGTCTAATCTTCCTCAGTCACACATTCCTAAGCACTTATATAATGCCTATTTTCAATCAGTAACCTCAAAAATCACAGTGAAGAAACAGGGAAGAATGAGTAGCCTACTGAGTCATCTTTTTCAAAAGATTATACAGAAAAAAATACTTTAGAGTACTTGACAAAATTAAACTATTTCCCCAGAATAAGGTCTTCTATTTCCTTCTTTTTAAATTTTATGTAATTTAGGTGTTAGTCCTTTTGCCCATGTGGGTCTTTTTTGTCTGCTGTACAGCTGGCTCAAGTACTTCTGGGAGCTATGCAGAGGGGTAGTATAGGTTTGCTATTGTATAGCTTTGCTATTTCCCTCTCATTTTAATTTCCTTCTATGTCTCAATGTCTCCATCAATCATACTTACTCTTTTTGGTCTGTTTTATGGACTTTTTTTTTATTGTTTTTCTTTATTTTGAGTTGGCTTATATGAATGTTTATTGGCTTGTATGTGTATACATTTCCTACAGTGTGAGAAGATTACACCAGAGTTTCCAATATCTAGCTTTTCTGTCAGCATTAAATGTTTCTCTTCTTAATGCCTCAATAATTGTTAATGTTTTATTTTAACAAGAACACGAGGGTATTCATCTCAGTATAGCAAAAGTGGACTCAAAAGGGACTAACAGACATAGATAATTTACAGAGCAATATTGATATTAACCTTTGATCTGTTTATCTACAACAGAAGCCTCATTTTTAAAACAGGGCTTCTCACCTCATGAAAGCTGATCTACTTCCAGCATTCAATCTACTGATTCAAGCTTTTGTTCAATTGCACATTTTGCATTTTACTCATCAAGGAATAGTGAGGGTATGTGTAGAGTATACTTTCTCAAGTTCTTCTATAATCCTTTTTGCCCCTAAATTTTTGACTTGATTTTTTTCACTTTCTCACAGTCTGTCATGATATTTATCTAATTATGCTGCCACATATACATAAAACACATATCTCATATCATCATTTATTAAGAGCATTCACTTATTTCTCATATCAAAGGGCATTAAATTCACTGTATATACACGGAGACATGCATGCACACCACACCCCCACTCCCCTGGTTCATAACTTTACTTTTTTCTTTTCAAGAGTGAATATCTTCCTGTTTAGCATTTCAGATGGACTTGCAAGGTGAGAGACTTTTAGCCATTTGAAGGTATGTGTCTCTAATGCCATTGATGGGTATTCAGTTAAAAAAGGCCCAGCAAACCCCAACCTTGAAATGCAGCTAATGTAGATACAAAAAATTAGCGCAAACTTTTGTTTAGCCAATTTCTTCTGTACATCATGAATTAACCACACTCTTACCTTCCAGGTATCTTCAGTGTTCACTGAATTTCCTATGCTGTCAGATAGGGAGAAGTTTATGGTGTTGAAAGATTTTATTTTTGAAAGTATTTTCTCAGGTTAATGGGAAGTAATTATGGGAGTATGCAGAAGGGAACAACAAAACATAAAGATGCCAAACTTCATAAAGAAAGACTTTCTGGGTAGATTTTGATCATATTGGACATTACTTTGTTCTAAAGGACAGAAAACCTTAAGGAAAGGCAGGCCTGAACATAGACTGTTTACTTTTCAGATCTTCTTTTCTTTTAAATTCTTTTACTTCAAGTTATATTACTCTTTTAAAAGCACAAGTCATAGATATGATATGATTGTTTCTGCAGGGGAAAAAATACAGGTGCTAAATAAAAGATAAACATTGCATGATCTTATATAAAAGTGGCAGCAAGAGAAAAAAAATCTGCCTGAAGAGAGACAGGCTATCTTGAAAGAGTTAAGAGTGATCCTGTAAAGAATGTGTGGAAGAGGTAACACACAAACCAAATCTGACAAAGCAAGACTTGTGATTCCCTCAAGCAGTCTTTGAAGATCAAAAGTACTGTGGAAAATTCCTCATTTTTTCACCAAAACAGGAGAGATTTTCAAGTTGAAGTCTGCGTATTATCAAATCTGTTGGGTCGTCTGCTTTATGGGTCTCAAGTTTGAACTTTATTATTTGCCCTGTCACTTTTTGTCATGGCACCAAGAAGCCAGGTGCAGAAATCCCATCATACATGTCTACTTGATCCCACATTCTCAAACACTAGCATAAAATATATAATTATAATTCAAATATTGAAAAATGTCTTCTTTCTGTCAGAAAAATGGTTAACATTCCTTTCTCTTTATTATCCCCTTGATTTTGATATAATGACCTTAGTAATAAGAGAACAGAACTAGATGCTCAGATTTCTCTGTTACTGAATCGCTGAGCTGTTTTTCATGATGCTTTGACAGTTTAGAGCTAATGGAGGTTTTCACTGAGTAAGGACTGCAGAATTCCGTCTGAATAAAACAAGTAGGCAAGGAATCTTAAGCAAAAGACTTTGAAAAGAAGCCTAAAAGAGACAATAGATCAATTGTACTGGACTTCAATTTCTCTTGGATTTGGGTCCTTAATTCCCCCAAATTTCTTCTGAAAAGCCTAGCCTGCGACATTTCCATGAACAGACCTGTGGAAAAAGTTTCTCTTATGTTGCTTTGCCTACATTATAATTTAGATAACAAAGAGACAAACTTGAAGACATTTGAAGGAACTCTTCACTTGGATTTCTTACACGTATGAGGGATTTCAAATCTTCTTAGTGTTAGGAGCAAAGTAGTTGCTAACCTAACCTAGAAGTAAGGGATTGATCCAAGCCCCGGTGAAATAAGCAGAAGGAATCCCAGGTGGTTGTATGTATTATGATGATCAAAGGGTATTAAAGCGAAGAAATTAATTACAAAACCAAAAATATGCAAACATACAAAACCCATCACAATGAAATAAAAAAATTATTAAAGCTATTTTTGTCTTGCCATTCTGTTTCTTGCCCATCACTTGCCTGTGAAACTTTCTGGAAGTCTCTGGGGCCTATCATATGCTCTTGGAACTTCAGAAAGTAGGACATCTTCAGCAGACGTCTTAATAAGAAAGCATTGCTATCTTAACAACTGGAAGAGTTATGGTATCTCACAGATATCTTACAATGGACAGGTTTCATCAATACATGCTCAAAAGTAATACATTTGTTGTGTTACATTTCCATGGTTCATCTTCTTTTGCTTTATGTTTGGGGTTTCTGTTTTGATTTGGTTTTTTTGGTTGCTGCTTTTGTGCTTTCTTCTGATGATACCTTTTTATTTAAAGCATTTTTCTTTCCTACGAAACTTTTCATCCAAAAATGTCTCTTTTTATCACACCTTCTTCAGAACTGAACAGCCTAAGCAGTCTCTAAACTAAGGAAGAAATCATCTCCACATTAGTTCATGAAGTAAAAGAGTATAACAATGTCAGAACTTCTACATGGGGTTTCTGTGGTTTTCTTTTACTTGTTGATGGCCCTGAATCATTACAGAATCAACTATAAGCTATATTTCACAGGAGGTTATATTTCACAAAAGAAGTGAAGAGGGAACTAAGAACCAAAAAAAGAAGATTTAGAAAACATAGTTATAGATTAATAGTTATGACTTCTGTGTGTGACAAAAATTTTGGGATTAATATGGTGGAAATACCCAATCACTGAGAATCAATCATCAGGATGGAAATGGAGAGTATCCTTCCAAGAAGGGTAGCATGCAGGATTTAGTATTCCTCCACTCCTGTTAGTAACTGAACAATATTTATTCTTTAAGCCAACTAAAGCATCTATAAGAATATTCTTTGTTGAAAAAGGAGAAATTCAGAGTTAATAGCAAAAAAATAGTAAATTGAAAATTAAAAGGGAATACTTTAAAAAAATTGCAAAGTGCAAACAGCAGATGGTTCTGATTGCTTTAGATTTCTAAATTAATTTACATGCTCTTCTAACAGGCTGCACAAATCAATAGAATGGGTAAAATTAATTCACATCTACTATCTATTATTCATGGAGTAAGCTATCAGAAGAACATAGAAATTTCTTTTTTTTCATGCTCCTTCATATTTCTGATACCTCATAATTATTTTACCTTTTCCTAGGTTAAACTCACAGATTTTAAATAACAGAATAAATTTGAAAATTATTGTTTGAAAGTGTATGAACAAACAAGTGGTGTACAAAGCCCCCGGAACTAAAACCTATCCATGTCTTTCTTTAGAAGTGTAGGTACAGAAAGAAGTGCGAAGGTAAAGAAATCCTCTACTTTAGCCCTGTTAGTCAAGTACCAGTAAGGTTTATGCTGGAGTATCAAAGCTGTTTTTTGAGTCTATATATCACTTATGTACACTATGTACGAATCACACCAGTGATGTATGAAGTTGTACCTGAAAGGCAGAGCTGTTAAATGGAAATCTAGCTCTGGTCAGGTTTTGCCAGAACTCCACTAACCCTAATTTCTCTGTGAAGGAATTCCAAGCATGTTCTAGCCTGCAGCTAAATAAAGGACAAGCTAAGAATCAAGAAAAAGGACATGAGACAGGACCTTCATTTCAGAGTCTGGATTCTAATTTCAAAAATGTCAAAGTAAATGGAAAGGGATTTTTATTTAAATAGAACCATGGCCTTGGCTAAAGATTTCATGAAGCAAAGGTGGGAACAGAATGCCAAATAACCAGGCAAGGAGGACAATATGAAAGACAAAAAAACCAAAAAAAACCCCAACAGTTCACATTACCAGAAGTTATTGCAATTTGCTGCATACTTTTTTCAACATTAGGTTGTGCTTTTGTCAAGAGCATTTAATGAGCTTTCTAGGAGACAATCTGTAGATGTATCAGGCCAGACTAAATGACCAAAGTGATCTCTTATGACATGAAGATCTATATTTAATAACCCTGTGGGGTTGTTATTAGACATTCTCAAAGACTGAGCATGTCTTGAAACACTGTACCTTAGAGTGGAATACCAGCAAGAAAAATCAGACAACAAAGGTAATCTGGAATGGCTGACAACCTACAGAGGGTCTTGAGGGGGAAAACATTAAATCTGTAGGTATTTTGTCCTCTCTCAAAGACCCTGGTACTCCTCATTTACAGCAAGGCTCATCATGAGCATCTTCGCCCTGCCGTAAAATTAACAGGGGACTACAGTCACACAATGCACAGCTTAGCTCAGGGTTTGAAAACTCAGGTCGGTAAGGATCTTTGGCTAAAACTCGAAAGATGTGATCTAAAATAATAGTGGAAGAGAAACTAGAAGAAATAGAAGCCATACTGGGATGCCAATACTGAAAGACAAAAGTTTGGTTTTCAGTACTTTCACTGTTTCAATAAGGATATTTTTAAAAGAAACATTTTATTGTCATCAATTGATATGATAAAGATATATCTGAAAGGCATCAGCTATAGAGCATCTCAGTATAGATTAAATATATCTAACAGATCTATAGACTATAGATATATTTAAAATATCTTGACACTGGTAAGCTGGTAATGAAACAAGAAAAGAAAAACTGAAGTGGTTAAAGGGAGACAAAATATTTGGTTGTACAGTTTACTAAAAAACTATCAGGAGAGCAAAAAGATATGCTTTCAGTCTCCATTATTTGGTCTTCTCAAATATCAGCTAAAGGGTGAATGGTTGAGTAAAAGGTAAACATCCATAATAAGAATTGTGAGATTTATATATTGAAATTAAAATCTTCTAAACAATGAGATCCTTATACTGCTGTATTAATTTTCCCCAAGCATATGGAAAATTCCCATTTTTTGATATATTTATTTTTATAGTGGACTTAAGTAATTCTGACAGGAGGACAAATGAAAAAGAGCTAACAAGCTTTTTTCCACTTGTAACATCTGGAGTCAGAAACAACTCCCACTGCTCTACAATTTAATTAGAGATCACTTAAATTATACAAGTGTAAGCAAAATAATGAATCCTACACTTTCCACTGGGATGCACATGAACTAACTTTGGTTCCCATTCTCCTGCTCAGAAAAGGAAATGTGAGGAAATGAGAGTGGTTGAGATGAAAATTTTATTGAGAAGATCTGAGAATGTCTCACTACTGGATGATTGAATCCAAGGCACCATTTTTTTGCCAGACAGGTACATAATCCCCAGGTCATTCACCTGGATGGGAAGACATCACTCATATCAGTGATTAATAGTAAAGGTAAATAATGTGTAATGATAAAACAAATAAATTTCCTATTTAGTGATTTACAGTCGTATGGAGAAGCTGAAAAGGGATGTCAAATTCTTATGAAAGTTAAGGGTCATGGATCAATTGGATCAATCAGAAGCATTTTCAGAGGATTTCTTACTAAGCAGTCATCAGATTCATGACATGCTTATTTACATTGCAAAGTGCTGGTTTCTGAGTGAAATTTAATATCTCTCAAATGAGACAGGTTCTTGTGACTGAAATCAGTGTTAAGTAGAGCTCTGGAAAGCAACTGATTAAATGAAATAATTTCTAGAGAAAGATGTCAAGTATACAAATATTGTTTGCTTTTTTTTTAATTAGGAACAATTTTGGAAGTAAGATTTTGAAATTATATTGCAGTTTATGATTTTAATCTGTTCCTTATTTTTAAGCACAATCAAACCTCTTTGGTTTTGGATAACATAATTTTCTTCTTTGTTTTTTTTCTTTTTTAAATCATTTTGTAGCATTCTTTTGAGGTAATAAAGAGAAGTACTTATCGATTTTTCTTAAAACCCATTATGCACAATACTTCTGAACTTCACCAAAGATATTAAACATAGAAGCATCTCACTTACTTGTCTTCAGTTCCATAATACATATTTACTTTTCTTAAATCATTATGGTCATTCTTCAGAAGAGTTAAAGTTACAGAAAGTGACCAATGATCAAATGACAAATTTTGTGCCTGACAAAGGATTAAAGTGCCTTGGGATAAGAACTGCCAAATATCTATGCTTGTACAATGACAAGGACATTTGGATATGTTCAGGTGCCACAAAAGGAATATAAATTTCTTGATAAAAACTTTTTTTTACCACAGATCACTCTTCTTCAGTGTTTGAAAGGCTATTGGTAAAGCAAACACTGTGTTCCACCATTTGTTCTCAAAAGCTGTTCTGAAATTGAAATTGTCTTTATTAAACAACACAGGGGTGACTTAACTGGTTGTTTCAGAGACAGCCAGAGCCTGCCAGGTCAGTTTGTCTTCACCGACAGAACTAGGCAGAATTATACAGAGCCACTGGAAAATAATAGTGACACGGTTGCAATTTTTTTTTAATTTAGTTTTTTTATTAATTGGAAAATAAGAAGAGAATAATGCAGCAGGAGATTAAATCCTTTCATCTTGGGTTACAATAAATAAGATTTGTGGATGTAGATACTGCTGGCATTTTGGCTCTTTTCCACTGTGAGCAAACTAAAAATTTCTTCTAACATCAGGACTTTAATGGAATTTTGAGGGTATGCTAGAAATTCAGAATTAAGAACACTGGGTAATTAGATTTCTGCTGAAAACAAAATAGGGATAGCTAACATTGTTCGGCAGCCAGATGTAACTAACTCACACTGAGAAAACTAATAGCACTGCAAGATTTTGAAGTCTGAGCAAGAGTCCCAGCTCATATATGCGATAGATGGGTTCAGTTGAGAACTCCCAGTTGCACAAGAAAGCTTGATTTTTCTTCCACTTTGTCCAGCTTGCATCCCAGTGCATTGGCAACTCAATTGTGGATAAAATTTAAAGTGTTAGTTCTACATTAAAAGAATAATACAATGAGAGCAGTAATAGATGCACACTGATTTACCATTGCAGGACAAATAATTCTGTTTCTGCTGACCACTGGAAGTACAAAATAAGTAGAAAATAAACTGATTAAAGCAAAAACTCAACTACTGGAATTTTTCATTATGGGTTTTTTTGCTTCTTAGAAACAGTATTTCTTCAGAACAAACACAAACCATTTTTCACTTTGTGTGACGTGAAAGAAAAAACTGTGAATAATCTGATTAAATTAACATTGAGAAACTTGTTGAGCTTTACTTTACAAATGTGGATCTGCTTGAGAACACATGGGACTCAGTGAACACCTGCAAAAATGAATCACTGTGCTATGTGTGTATTTGTAGATAGTTATTTGACACGTTGCCTCATTGAGATATAAATAAGACAGATAACCCAATTAGATTTTTTTCACACATAATAGTAAAAGCTGTGCTTTTTCCTTTGCACCTGGCTTTGAGTTGTTGCAATTGCACTCAGGTCATGTTTTCAAGCTTTGCCTCATAACCATGAGGACAAAAACCTTAACTTTTACATAGAAGATTGGATTAACACCTAATTTATTGATTCCAAAATATACATTAAAAAATAAAAATAAAAACAAAGGCATAAAAAAAGAAAATAAAAAAGAGCAGAAAAAAAGATAACCTACACAAAACCTGTGAAAGACATAAAACACAAACTGCAACTTCTTACTTTATTGGAATGCATGAGACACTTCATGACTCTAAATCCACCAGGAACTGAGGAAGGATGCAGACAGGTAGACAGGTAGTGTAGTCTCACCAAGATTTCCATTGTTTGATCTTAGTAAATTGTTGCTAAAATAATTGCTCTTAACATTGGTTACCATCTGAATAGGCGAGAGCTTTAAATCACAGTACCTATGAATAAAGAGGCCAAACTACTATACAGTATAAGAAAAGTTGTTTTGCAGAAGCACAATCTGCCTCTAGGCTAATTAGCTCTTCAGAAGCAAGCTGGGATGCTATAGACAAACAGGTATTGTCTTGTAGACTTGTCTTGCAGACTTGAATGATTCTCAAGGTTTGTACATGGAAGACCACATAATACAGGGATGCCTAACAGGGCAGCTGAACAACATTAATCTCAGTGTCTTTGTGGGTGTATCAGCACAAGTCCTTGAAATCCTGAATTAAGACCAGTCTGAAGTGAATCTTACAGTTGTTTTCAGTTACCATTCTTTGGTTCAAATTGCTTAAAAAAATTTAAATAATTGTAGCCTTTTTTACTTATTTATACTATTTTTTATGTCCCATTGTATTTCTCTTTGTAGCTCTACTGCATTTTGCCACACCACAGTATAAGGATGTTTCACAATCTTTGCTACAGATTAAACTTAGATTTCTATTTAATTGATGCCAGTAGTCTAATATATAAAAAAAATTTTCTCTGAGTTCAGTGCTGCTGTTCACCAAGACTAGTTTGTCCTTCTGTTGCTGTAAGCCACTGGCTGTTTGTGCTGATCTTTTGATGGATCACCAGTTCTTCCAGTGGGCAGACAGTGAAATGTAGCCTAATGATTCGGGACTGAAAATAGTTTCATTTGTTTAATCTTTCCCTAGCTAATAACTGCAGTAATAATAGATTAAAAATAGTAGTAACATGTTTTTAAAAAATATTTTAAAATGTCGTTTGGCATTTTCAGAACATTTTATGTTCTGGATTCTCAGCAAAGTGAAGACCTCAGTTCAGAGATTCAGAAGTAGGAGTAAAACATTTCTTCTCTTACTCAGGAGTCCAATATCATTGCAATCATTCAAAAGTCATTCCTTGCACATATGCATTCATGTCCTTGTTTTCCCTGTGGTACTGAACTCTACCTACAGGAGAAAACACTAACAACCTTATTATGAGGTGATCTAAACTGGATTGCTTTCAACTCCTTTTTGCTACTTCTTCACAAGTCAGAAGGAAATACTTTATACTGAACATCATACATTGTTGAACTTTCAATTGGAAGTTTTTTTAATTTACTTTATGTGGGAAAAAAGAAGGTAGAAGACAAGTAAGTCTTTGTGAGACAAACTTTATTTTGTTGTTTGTTGCTATTACTGTTCTCTTATTCATCTGCTATGCTAAAACATAGAAAAAGTAATTTATTTTTTTATAATTTATTCCTTATCTCTATTCTGAGCTCTCTTCTCTGAGCTCTCCTGCTCTTTGCTTGGGTCTTATCTTTGTACAGTGCCCTACTGGGGAATATAACTCGAGCAGCCTCTGACATTTGCACCATTGTTCTGCGACACATCAACATTTGTAATATCCATAACAGAATATTTTGTTGCCCATGGCATACTGTGAGTCTAGGGGTTATTTTGTGCTGTCAGTTGCTCTTTATTCCTTAACTCCATGATGTGCAGGAGATCCCCAGAAACTATTGCTCTTCTAAAACTATGTCAGTCTTAAAGCACTTACAACACACTGAACAGCAAAATGCTATATTAGCTCCAAGTATGCACGCCAGGGTTCCTTGGGCAATCAAACTTGCTGAAATTAAAGGTCAAGAGATCAGGACTGTAACTTTAAGCAACCCTGGGGAAGGCAACACTCTTCCACCTTTGTTGTATTATGTAAGCTGTCCATGATCACAGAAAGTGAAAAACAGCTCTCAGATCACAGGATCTTTTCAGAGCTAGAAGCACCTGCAGTTAGGAACAAAAGAATTCTCAAAGCCCTCCTTTCATAAGGGAGGCTGATAGTTCGGTGTGCTGCTCTTTGGCAAATGGGTGTACAGTCATCTCACAAGAAGACAATGTTATGGACACTTAAATTTTGTAATGAATCATTTTCCCACATTCAGGTTGTCAGAGGAGAAAGTAGCAAATTAATTTATTGAAAAAAGTAAAATCCAGAACACTGAAAGAAGTTTGTATCTTAAAACAAACATTTGTTAGGGAACAGCCACTGGACTAAAAGAAATGAGACAGTAAAATAAAAGGCAAAAACGTTGTATTAGCTATCATTTAGGAATCAGGAATGAAAAAGTGAAAATATGCCCAAAATGTGTGTTGTGACTTTCTTAATCCCATCTGATTATAGAGTACTCACACTGGCTTCTAGGGAGGGATAGTGAGACATGGATATGCACAGCCTGCCTAACACTAGTAAGAGTAATCAACACCAGTTGCCGAGACCTTCAGGCTAAATCTGTGCTCTATGTAATGCAGTTAATTGTAAAAGCAGTACATAATCTCGCTCAGTGTTATATTATTGCCTATATTAGCATTTTAATTTTAATCAGAACTTCAGTTTTCACTCAGCCCTCCTGATAATCCTACTTACTGCTTGTTATTGCACATATAAATTAGCATGAGCTCAGAGATCACAACCCAGGTTCCTTTCTGATGAAATTCAACCAGAAGATGTGCTTCATGAGTGCACCTAAATGCTCTCTGTCTGCTAATAGACATCAGTGCCTGGAAATGGACTAGAATAAAATGAAATTAAATCCACCTAAATGTGTACAGTATACCTATCAACTCTCCAGCATTAACTGCTTTGTTCAACACATGCTCCCGTTGCAGTGCCAATGTGGACACAATGTTTACCTTCACTATTCCACTGTGCAATCTTCAGTGTCCAATATTTCTCCTTACAAACTAAGGGCAGGTGAGGCTCAGACTACTTACAGATCTCATCAGTTTTGCTGCCTGATGAAATCAGGACTCACTTATTTATTCACCTGTGTAAGAGACTGTAATGTTAATGGTTAATGACAATCAATTAGCCATTTGCAAAAGCAGCAGGGTGCTTTGCTGAGGCCAGGTTTCCACCCACCCCCCAGTCAAATGGGAGGACAGAGCTTTTTGCGTGTGGTGACAAAACCTCTGATCCACATAGGACAGAGAGGTTCACTCCCACCACCTGAGAATGACCGTGACAAACCAACCTCTGTTTAGCAACAAGCTGTGTTTTGAGTTAGATGGGGGAAAAGGCTGATACGAAACACATCCTGAAGAGGTGGGATAAGGCTTACTATCATAAAAAATGTCTTCTCTTACACAAGAGGCTCAGGTGTGAAACTCCCCTCTGGGGGAGGTATCAGGACATTCACACATAGACCTGAAGGTTTTCATCCCTTCTGATGGGGCATAACTCGCTCAACTATATCAGAAGCAGCTGCCATGTCTTAGAAGGTGTCATAAACCATCAAAATCACCCAAGTGCCCTCAGACACATTTCTGGGGTCTTCCACCATATGGCTGCACATGATCCACAGAGTTGCAACAGACAGTGTAAAACCCCACCCCCAGGGGAGGTACCTAGGCATTCCCACCTGAACCTGAGCATTTATTAACCCCTTGAACTTTGTGTTCTGTGGGCTTCCCCACCCCTGACAGATCAAGACATCTAAATGGCAACCACCAAGTCTCATTACTGAATCCACTGGATCTTTCCTCTCCTGTATCTACCTCTTGTCCTTTCTTTATCTTTCTTTCTTTTCCTTATATATTTTCTTAAGCAACATCTTTCCAGAATGTAAATTTCTACAGATAATAGACAAAACAGCTACAAACCTCCTTTCAACTGCAATGAAATTTTTCTGAAATAAACCTGCCATATATGTACATAAGCATCAGTCATTCAGTGTCTTTTCACTCTAATCCACCCCAAGGGATCTATTAACAAGAACCTCAGTTGCCCTCGTCTTCAGGGGTGGGTCATAACAACCTGATATCAGGCATATCATAGCACTCAATGTAAATGGAAAAGACAGTGGCACACCTGGCTGAACATCACAAATAGCACAACTTGAAACACAGATCCAAAAAAACTTTGCAGTTCGGGGATTTCTCCCCTTATGTTCTCCAAAACACTAAAACATTTCCTTAATTTAGGCTTATCGACACTGTTTGAAACTGTGTATTGGCAATGGGTCATGGCTGTGCTCGAATGGTAGTGTAGAGAACCTCTAGTTCGCATTGAAGCTTTTAAGTTGTATCTGGTATGCTATGAAGAATATATGGTACACAGAGCCTCCACAGTATTATCATACTATTATTATGTTTTGAAAAGAGTATTGTGATCTAACTGAATATCCAAACCCACCAGAAAAAAGTTATATTAGAGTTGGAGGAGGTGAATCAATCACAAATTATGCAGGAGTAACTGATACAAGTACTGGGCACTATAGCACTTATTGTATTAAGAAGGTTCTTTAGAGCTATATGTGGCACATGGTAATTGAAGAATTATGCAATATACTGTTAAGGTCAAAGGTGTGAACTGCAGGTTGATTTCACATGGCAGGCTTTCCCAGCACCGAAACAATGCAAGCTCTGTTTATATGTCCTACAAACATATATAAAGGCGGTGGTTTTCAAGTGACACCTGAGCAATTCTAGTATCAAGTGAAACTTCTCACAAAGGTGTTCAGTGACAGATTATTCCCATGTGTCCATTGGCCCAATAGATCCGGTTTTCATGCTGTCAGCCGTCTATCCCACTGTCTGCCCATGCAAGATCATAGACTGTCAGTGTGTACTCATCAGAAAATGCTGGTAAATGGAGATTGCCAATATGAAAAATAGAAGTTGCTCTTGCTTTCACTGTCTGGACTAGAAGAAACCCAGGCATTTTTTGCCTGCTTTTTTATTTATCACTGCAGGACTGCTATATTCAACTTGACTTAATACTCTTATTTCTCTTTCCATCCCTAGTCTCCCAAAAAAAGGCTAGGATATTATTTCACACCATATAAGAGTCACTACTAATGTTCCTTTTATTTCTTAAAGATCATTTTACAAACAGCAGTGTAATTTTTAAGGCTTTTCCAGGGTGTTATTTAAACTTCTTCTGGAGGCATTAAACTTCTTCATGGGGACTTGTGCTTTTGAAATGTATGCTGCTCATAGGAGAGCAGGGACAGGAAGAGATTAGCTAATTCTCCTGTAAATGCTCATTTCGTTTGAGGAGAAACCAGGTTCAATATCTTCACCTGAGAATAAGCATCAGTCCTGTCCTTATCTTTGTTTCCCACTCACAGTCTGTTATAGCAGCTCTGTTAATATTCCCAACACCTCACTGATACTTCTTTGCAGAAGTAGAAAAAAGGACATGGTGAAGTGGCAAGAACAGAGATAATAACATAATCAAAATCCAATACAGGAAAACAAAATAAAAAGGAAACCAATGAAGGCAAAAAGCCAAATTAGTACCACACCTAGTAAACCTACACCCCATCACTGTTATACAGAAAAAATAGCACAAAAGAGAGCTGACTAGTTGAAACACAACTGGCTTTTTGTTTCCCAAAAAATAATATTTTAGCCAACTAATATTCAAATAAAACAATTATGCTATACTGCTTCTTTTATGAAGCTGTATAGATTTTCCAAATATACCAGATTAGAAGGTGTTTTTAATTTTTATTGGGAAAGGAACAGTGTGCCTATATTTGCAGTTTGGTTTGGGTGAGGGATGTATCATTGAAGGAAACCTCCTTATTGCCAGCACTTTCATTTTTCAGTTGTCATCACAGTGCTTCACAGTCCAGACACATTTCAGCAGATTTTAACTTGGACTAGAAATGTGTCTGGTGTGGACTACACTTGATGCTTAAGCTTCATATTTTCCTAATGTAGACATCAGCAATAAAACTCTCATATTACATCTGAGAAGAATGGCCTAACTGATTGGCAGCTTTAACCATGTCAAAAAATGGCTGAATCAGTTTTTTTGACCTCTTTTTCTCTTTCTTATCTTCAAGGAAAATAAAATCTGCCATAAGTACCAAAAACGGCAGAGTCAGTTTAAGAGAATATTTTGTTAGAAAATGGCTATTTAATATAGGGACTTATAATGGAAACTGTTTTTCCATCTCAGTTGTAGCTGTTACCATTCTGATGTTGTCTAGTAGCTAATGAAAGGTGTGTAGCATTTGCAAAGTGTTTGCTCTTTCAGGAAAAGAGAGGAAATTCATAAAATTTCTAGAAAGGTGTATAAACGAATGCAGAGAATGTAAATTATTTGCTGGCATATGAGAAGACTTTATTGTAGAAACAAGCCACTGAGAGAAAGACCTGTGGTATACATATACTATGTATTAAATGCATCCAAATTTGAGAGCATTAAAACCTATTACAAAGCTTCATATATCCCCAGAGAACTCAGTTCTTCCGCTATCAGTCTAAGGACTTGTGAAAAAAGTTGCCTAAATATCACATTAAAAAATTGTAACTAAGGTATTTTTTGGAAACTACACATGTATAAAGACAAATTCATAACATATGTCCACATCTCTTACTCACAAATTCTCCAATTCATTCTTGTTTTTACTACCCTGAACTCTATAAAATCTTATAAGTGCAGTACACATGTGTTTATACTAGTCAGTCATGCGACCTATAAAGTTAATGCAATTATCAACTTTAAATTTTCTTCTTGGAAAAGTCAAGGATAAAATTGAAACCCCAAAGAAAAGATAGTTCTGATTACACTAACAGAAAAACTAACATCCAGATTGTCAATAAGGCTTCAAAATCTGGAACATTTGAATAGAAAAGAGCTGTGCTGACTGCAGTGTGTGATCCATATCTCACAGCCATAATTAACACCATGCTTTATTTTCACCTCACAGAGGTTTCTGTGGCCATGAAAATGGCCTCATAAAACATTCATTGTCTGTGTCAATCTAATTAGGTTTCATACCCAAATGGTACTGAAGTCCTATTTCACAATATTTTTTTTGCAAAAAAAGGATGACTAGTGAAACTTTTGCAAGTAATATGCAGAACCATAGGCCTTGCCCCTTGTAGATATATGTTTTCCTTTATTACCTCTTGATGATACAGACAAAAGGACCCCTTTATGTGCCAATAATGATGATATTGACCGAATCTATAAAAATTATTGGAAAATATTTGAAAAGATAACAGGACAACTAAGGGCACATTCCTAATATCACTAAGGTGATATTTCCAAGACCATTGTAGAGCAATTCATTGTAGAGCAAATGCATATGTGTATTTTCTTTGCTCAGATAATAGTACTTTGTATATATGTCAGAAGAAGATTACAGGAATACTTCTGAAAAAGAATAGTGAGATTTCTGGATAATAAATAGGGCTGTGAAGAGATCTGCTTTCCGTATCTACCTTTCACACGCACTTCTGCCATAACCTTGGGCAAAACATATTCCAATTACACTTGTCTCAGTTTTTCTAGCAATAAAATAGAAATGATACTTCCTCACCTCACTGGAATGAGGTCATGGTCATCTTGGTACTGTTTGTTGTACGTATTTCAGGAGACAGGCAGCTATATAACTGAAGCAGTATTTCATAAGGAAAATATCATACAATTTCCTGTGTTCATCTAACTGTGAGGTTATTCCCCACACCTCTGTTGTATATTTTCTCTTGTTCCATTTCCATTTGAAGGAAGCCTCTGTTAATATTTTCTGTTAATCACATTATCAGACGAAAAGTTCAGGATACATTAGTCTCAAATGGCATACTTTACATACAAGACAAAGTATGACTCTTTAAATTATTTGTTTCTCTAGGAAATGTTTTTTTGATATTCTCTTTGTTATTTTTTTCCTAAACCTGTCAAGTGCCAACATAATCACCAAGAGAGAAAATAGTTTAAACTTGACATAAGAAAATGTGATTCAAATATTCAAATCTTGCATAATTAACCTGTCAATTGCTTTTGCACGCAGTATGATTGGCTCTCGCATAGAAACTGTAGATTTAATAGAATTTAAATATTTTTCATCATGTGTGTCTGACAAAAGATGAACTGGTACATGTCTACCCATCAAGGCTTTTCCAAGAATTTACACTAGGATAAGAAGTGTACTACAGAATTCCAGTTCACAGTTATTCACAAATTTATAGCAACTTCTTGAATCCATTATGCACTTTCAACTCTGTATTTAAAGGGCAAGATGCAATGAAGTCAGTTCATATCACTTCACCATTTTCATTATCAACTCTCTTCTCAAGCTTAGGTCAGTGTCATACTCGGACATGAAAAGAACCACACAGACCCAGCTCAGTTCAAGACAGAAGAGAAGCCACAAAAAGCCTTGTTGTTTATTTCACATCATATATATCTGTTTCTAGGAATCACCGTGGATTGGAGGATGAGGTTACCACCTCTCCAACCACACTGGTCAAATGAAAAGACCATCATTCTTTCTCCGCCTCAGGAGAAGGAATGAAAACAAAAGAGGACGGTTAGCTAAACACAACTATGTTTACAGAAAGTATGTGAGAACATTAACTGTATTTACAGAAAGTGTGTGAGAACTCCATCACAGAATTGAAAACATCAAAAGACTGCAAAACTCAGGGTGACACGTCAGTGTCAGTCGAAGGCTTCAGTACTGCCAACCCCTGTATGGAAGCAGACCTCTGTGTTAGAACTTTTTGAAAATAAGTACAAGTATCCACAAGCATTTTTAAGTTATTTCTATTCACATACTATTCTTATGGAGTGAGAGGGGTAGGGGAAGAAAACAGTAACAGAATCTAAAAGTTCTATGGTTTTTGACATTTTTAAGAGTTTGGATTTTCTCATATATGTTGGGGGCAACCTGGACTGCAATGTTGTCCAAAGACAACATGAATGATATAGGTATCTGGAACAGATACATATTGGAAAATGTAATACTAACCACTGCAGTACACAAAAATCTTCATGGATATTACAAAATCGTGAGTTCCATCTTCTCACCTATTCTGAAAAAAATTAAAATGAGAGAAGGATTTAAGAAGCCATTTTAACAGAGTAAATAATTCAAAACCTATTTCAAATGAAAAAAAAGTAATTTAAAAAAGTAGTTTAAAATGTTTATGATATTACAAGTCTTTCAAGAAAGGATGAAGTGAGTTGCTGTGCAAACTAAAGGAAGGAAATTGACGTAATGAAGATTGATAACAGAACTGGAAACTTTCTTCACGCAAAGGTAGGAAGACCAAAGATAACTTTTCCAAATTGTCTAGTCCTGGTGTGTAAAATAGGGATCAGGCAGAACACCTTAAGCTTTGTATATTTACAAAAGAACCTCATGCAGCAGCTAAAGGATGCTATGTCTGGATAACATGTATTTATGTGCAAGAGAGAATAAGGCCAATCACAATATATCAAGTCTATGAACTAAGAAATGACACAAAGAAATGTACCTGCATATGCTTGGCTTGTGTTCATGTAACAAAGGTGGGTTTTTGTAGATGTTCATATCACCAACCACAACAGCCACACAAATGGGTCTTCCTTCTGTTTTAACCCCATGGTGAGTGTACTTCTCCCATACAGCTTGTCATAAAAATTCCACCATCTTCCAGAATCCCCAAGGAGGGGTTCTTTTTGGAAAAGGCCTGAAGCTGGCAGGTTCTCTCATAAATAAACGATATTGTAAAATAATGTCAGCAACAACAAAACTGGTCATGACAATTTCTGTTTATTTTTTCTTGACATCTGCATTCTCATGAATGAAAACAGCATTAAGTCATGAGTTCAAAATGCAACTACCTACTGCAAATGTAAATATCAGCACATTCCAGAGTTAGACTTGTAAATTTCTTCACCTCTTGTTTTAGGGCAATAAGCCAATGGATCTGGCTTCTAAACATACAAAATTTGCCAATATTTTTGTCACAAATGGTTGACCAACAAGGAAAGTAAGAGCACAATAGTATTTTGGAATATTTTACTGCCTCAGGCAAAAGCACTGAGTATACTACTGCAATCCAAGAGTGAAAACATTATGCAGAGGCTTTTCTTTGTGATTTGAGGCAAGTTAGTATAAAAATCACAATCATAATAGTCTATTATATATTGGACCAAGTTTTATGGGAATTGAAGACTATTACTTCAGTGATAATGGTCACTGAATTGTGCTTCTCTTTATATTCTTGCACACACAATTACTCTAGTATCACATCAAATATCACTTGAATAGGTATTGCAATAGGTTGAAATTCACCTCCTCCTTTCCATAAAGCATAGTAAATAGATCTTGTGCTGTGAATATAGGTGAAGACGAAGACATATGACCAGCAATTTCAGTTGAACAGTAGATGTGACTCACAAGCATTGTGTGTGAAGAGTGTTCATAGTATATAGAACTGATATATGTCTTCTATACAATTTGTTATCCCAATACACGCAATCCAGAAACCCTATAATGCTGCATTTGCGGCCCCAATGTCATTCCTATGTGCGTAATGAGAAAGAAACCAAAGGATTTTGAAAGAAGGGAGATCTAAGCAGATGTAAAAAAGTATGTATATTTTGAAAGAGCAGCCATTTAAAAAGTAGGAAATTTATGTAATATTTCTCACTCCACTAGTCTGGATCAGTGGGATAGATATAATCTTTTCAAAGCACATAGCTAGAATATTTGATTTGCAGCATGTGTAAAGGTTTTCTTCTAAGCTAACACTGGGCTCAGACTAGCTAAAAATTGTGTGAAGAGTGTTCACGTCTCTCCTGGTTTTTTTAAAGTATTAATAAAGAGATAAATATGTGAAAATTTGAATTAATAAAGCAGGCCTCCAGAATATTTTATTTATAGCTGTCAGGCAGTCTCTATGATTAGTCTTTAATTTCAAAAACTCTGGGAATTCAAAAGCTGAAATCATTTAATGGGTGAACTATATAAAAGTGCTTCTGTTGATAAAGCTAGATAACACATGAAGTGAGAGAGATGGTAGTCAAGGAAGAGTATGTTGTATAATTCCGAGACATGTTATTTTCCAAAAGACTTCAAATGGTTTTCAGCATGAAGACATTTAATAATACTTTTTGGGTTTATTCAATATCTTTGGGGGGAGCGTGGAGAAGAACTTTTGAAGATACATATGATTATTTATACTTCGGAGTAGTGACTTCAGAGTAGAGATGATTCAAAACACAGTGCTTGCTTACAAGTACATTATCCATCTCAGAAAAAAAAAAACCTTCTTGACTGCTATTTCACTTACTTAAGGCATTTCCCAGATTTATGGTATAAAATTACAGCTATTTAAATGACAGAAGAAAAATATGTTGCATACAAACTACAGCTTTATTTCATTTCACTCTCTCTTTTCAATTTTTGTGTCAGATTTGTATGCTTGCTTGTTTTTCCCCGTCAGATTTGGCATACAACAGACCTCTGTGATCTTTGCTCAACTAAAGGTGGAAAAGGAACTGAAACAAAAGAGGTGAGGACAGAATTGTTTGAGCCATTCAACACAGCTGTTGTAAATATTATACACTTGCACTATGCGGTGCCCTTTTATATAAAAAAGAATTATGTTTGCCTCCATTTGGAGCTGTTTTGCTTTGTTATTCATAAATAAATTCTTTTAATCTTGTTAGCTTTATTCATTTGTTTTTGGGTGGTTTTGTTTCTTGTCAACCTTTCCTTAAGGACTTCGATTTTTTTCAGCTGAAACACATTCTCCAAGATTTATCTGGCAGTAAAAAGAAATGTGTTTTCTAAGCTTAATGTAAAACATGAATATTAAATTGCCTCTGTTTCTTCATGTTCTGATTACCAGAGGCTGACCTTAAGATGTCAGATTTCACTCTGTGGGTCAGTATATTAAGTCAAATTTTTTTACTTCTTAAATTTTATTTGGAGGCAAAATTCTGCTACTCTTGCTCAGAACTGGTCAGATTCCAGTTTTTTGATGTGTATTAATATAAAGGACTGTCGTGATTTGACACTGGCCCAACGCCAGGCACCCATGAGAGTCGTTCACTCACCCTCCCCTGCCACAGCTGGGCAAAAGGAGGGAAAAGAGGAAAGTGTTAATGGAGGCTTCATGGGTGAGATAAGGAGAACGGGAGAAATATTTCAAGGGCAAAACAGGCTCAACCTTAGTTGCTAACTGAAATTTATTACTAACAGAATCAGAGGAGGGTAATGAGAAGTAAAATAAGCCCTTAAAACACCTTCCCCCCCCGCAGGCCATCCCTCCTTCCCATCGACAACACAGAGAGGCAGCGCAGGGGGGGTGTTGGTCAGTCCATCACCAGGATTTTCTTTCCGCTGCTCCGGGAGAAGAGTCCTTCCCTGTGAGGCCGTGGGGTCCCTCCCATGGGAGACAGTTCTCCGTGAACTTCCCGGCGTGGGTCCACTCTCACGAGCAGCCGCCAAACCGCACCTGCTGCAGCGTGAGCCCTTCCCACGGGCACACAGTCCTCCCAAAACTGCTGCAGTGTGGGTCTCTTCCCACGGGGTGCAGTCCTCCAAGGACAGGCTGCTCCAGCCTGGAAGCAAGGGCCCTCTCTCTCCACACTGGGTCTTCCACTGGAAAACAACCTCCTCCAGGCATCCACCCGCTCCGGCGTGGGCACCTCCCCCATGGGCTGCGGGTGGATCTCTGCATTCCCCGTGGACCCATGGGCTGCAGAGGGACAACCTGCTTCACCATGGTCTGCACCAGGGCCTGCAGAGGAACCTCGGCTCTGGCACCTGGAGCACCTCCTCCCTCTCCTTCTCCACTGACCTTGGTGTCGCCATGTTGTTTTTTCCCTCACATATTCTCACCTCCTCCTCTCCTCTGACTAGCAGCAAAAACCTGTTACTTTGTTTTGATTTTCATCTTAAATATGTCATCACAGAGGCGTTAACCAACCTCTCTCATTGGTCCAGTTCTGGCCAGCAGCATGTCCATCTTCAGAGCCATCAGCCATTGGCTCTGCCGGACATGGTGGGAAGCTCCCAGCAGCTTCTCACAGGAGCCATCTTTGCAGCCCCCCTGCTACCCAAAACCAGGCTGTGCCAAACCAATACAAAAATTGTATGATTTCATATACTATCACTTAGCCATGCGGGATAATCAGTTGGAAATTACCTCAGTGCCTCATTGTGACTAACAAGCTAATGTTACCCTTAGATAGACTCCCTTAAGGTAAGAAAGGCAGACTATGTAAGAATAAGGAGTTTATATTATCTTATTTTCAGCAGTGAAGAAACCATTAAATGGATATTGTGTACGTTCGGAGATTCAAGATTGAAAGAAGATGTTGAAGAGCCATGGGGAACAGAAATTTGACAATACAGAGCTCTTTAGACTAGTAAACAGGACTGCAAATTGAACAGAATCTGAGTGAAATTGATATTGGAAGTATTCCAAGTCTTGCTACCTATTCAAATATTTGTGAATGCATTTTATGGGATTCTACATGACCAAGAAATTATTAAATCAAACTTGTGGTTTGATACTTTTAACTGTCTCTTTTCTTGAACAATAAATTAACTTTTTTTTTTAAGGGTGAGATATACTTCCCTGCGTAGCAATTTGGCCTGATATTCATTTAATTTAACAGACTCCTTAAATGTGCAAACCATATCTTTTTCACACACATGAGGAAAAATCTGTCTAAAATTTGGTAAAGCTATTGTAGTCAGATGGTGAAGCTGATTTGCATGTGCGCAATAATTTCAATATGCTTTAAATACACATGCAAAGAGTCCCTACCTTGTGAAAATGCACTCCTTTTAAGTCTTTCAGAACTCATGCCAGATTCATGCTGGTCCCCACCAGCTCAAATTCCCGGACACTAAACAACTCAGAACAAAGGGAAATCAGAAATACAGTCATTAGAGTAAAAACCAGTAGCCTACTATGCAAAGAACATAATTTTCAGGTATAATTAAGATCCCAATCATGTTACATTTTCTCTGTAATGACTGGAGGCATGAACAGCCAGAATTCACCAGTCCAATTTTTCTGAATTCTAGACTACTTCGCTTGAGTAGCTAAAATGATGTTAAATGTGTTTGAGTCTTAGTCTATAAATAAGTCTGTTGGTTTAGATGATAACTTGTATAAAGCAAGGAGCTTTTTCTTTCCTTCCTTCCTTCCTTCCTTCCTTCCTTCCTTCCTTCCTTCTATCCTTTCCTGCTTGATTTTCACTNAAATAAGTCTGTTGGTTTAGATGATAACTTGTATAAAGCAAGGAGCTTTTTCTTTCCTTCCTTCCTTCCTTCCTTCCTTCCCTCCTTCCCTCCTTCCTTCCTTACTTTTCCCTCTTTCCCTTCAGTGTTAGGAGGTGGCAATGTCACTGAGCTTTTGACTGCCTGCTTCAGGCTAGGCTTGCATCTGATTCCAGTATTTTACTTGGTTTCATTTCAAATGGAGCCCCGTTCAACAGTATTTTCAAGAACTTGAAACAGAAGGGTAAATGAATGGTGAAATACATTAATAAAACTCTCATTATGAAGTTTTGTCACCTTTGAGAATATATCCTGGGAAGGAAAGCTATCTTGCTTCTTTTCTCTCTCTCTCTCAATCTGACAAGCAGCATGGTAACAGCCATTTACTCACCAGGAAGAAACAAAGTATCCTAAGACCTTCTACTGCTATCTGTTATTTATACCTCATAATGCCTGTCTGAAGCAATTTAACCTCTCAGCACTATCTTTGCCTGGCAGAAGAGTGATTGGTGCGTGATGATGGAGATGACAAAGTTTAAGAACAGTTAGACACAAGTAGGAAAGAGGCCTAGTAACATTGTTCTATGAAAATATTAGGTCACATTTGAATAAGAATATATGGTCTCTAAGAGATGTATTTTGTCTTGACAACGTGCAAGGAGTAAACTGGCATAGGAATTAGTCAGTGTCTTGAGTTCTATTCCATAAGTATAGTAGGCCTTACTGTCAACTGTTTTTCATGCTTCTACTTATGACATGCTTCTTTTTCTTTAACTTGGTATTTGTTTCATTCACAATTGTGTAAAATTGGATGGTACTTTCAAAATAGTTCTAACAGTGTTGCAACTGTAAGTTTAGTTTGTATTGTATACGCCAAAGTTTTCCAAATGAAAATTATTCAAAGGAATAGGCTGTAGACTTTATTAATATTACTCTTTTTATTGGTGGTGTTAATAGAATTTTTTACTCTTTTGACATCATATGGATGCAAAAAATCATTCTAGTCTTCCTTATAAGACTTCCAAAGTGGTTTTTTTCAGAAGCGTTTATGCTTAGGAATTTTTTTAAGCTTCTAAAATATAAACATAACTGTTGTCTTCTTCCTAAAACCTCAGTAACATCTTTATACTTTTCACATGCAAGTAGGCAATAACAAAGATTATGTTTGGGCCACAGAAACTAATTCTGTATTGGCTGAAAAAATACATTTGAGAAAAGCAGGCTTGTTTTCATTACCAGTTCTATCCTTTTTCCATATCAATCATATGACAAATCTCAAAGCATATTTACCCAAAAGAAGCATTATTTTATCTCTAACATTTTGGGAATGACCTTTAAATAATATGTGTATTGTCATGCAGTATCTATGTAGAGTTTTAGTTTAAACATAATGAACAGTGGTAGAACATGAAACACCGCTAATGTTTTTACAAGCTATCTGTCATACCTCAATTGACATTTTCAATCAAATCCCTTGAGGGTGCTTACTTCTACAAATAGCAGCCAAAGCACACACTTTTTTAATCAGAAGTTTTCTATAATGGCTAACGAATAATTTCTACTGTCACTCAGCATAGATGTTTTTTCTAAGGAATGTGCCATATGTTCACTCTCTAACCATGCCAAAGTTACTGCAAAAGATGATGTGCAACTGCAAGGAGAAAAAATGTAAAGTATAAAAAGTGCAAAATATAAGTGTAAAAGCAGAGCACTGGTTCTTTAAAATCAAACTACCGTCAAAGAAGGCTCTTCATCTGTTGGAAACTTTTAGTTTTCCTCTGCACTTCCTCTGTTTCCTACAAAGAATTTTTCATCAATTATGTTATGTCTGCTAGAAAATTTAGGGATTGATTTCAGTATGCTTCATATTAGGCATTTATTTTGATCCAAAATACTCATAAGGGAGAAAAAGAAAACAGTATAATCCTTTCAAATTTTATACCATTAAAGTCAATATAAATTTTCATTTTGAAGGAATACAGATTTAAGAATTTGTCTAAATCTCACCAAAATACGTAACAAACATGGATTAAAAGCACAGAATAAATCAACAATATTAGTGAGATAAACCCAGCAATCTAGTAGGTTTTTTGGCCAAGATTATCCTGACAAGAAAAAAAGACTAATGAGGTAATTTCTTTTGCCAGCCAGACATGCTGTGAAGAGGAATGTGCCTAGTAATAATAGTAAAAATCCAGAGCCCAAAGAGATATCATTGCATTTCAATTCACAGAAAATATGAGCATAGTGTGCCATGCATTAACAGTGTCCTCAGCAATGTGACTTTATGCTCTCACTAAAGAATGTCTGTAAAATGGACTTACACGTGTAAGAGCTGTCAGATTAGCAAATAGTAAATTTACAGGGTGTTGGGAAAACATTCAGAGCTGACTCTTCAAACATTGCAACTCCACTGAGGTTGGCTGTTAGTCATCTATGTGTCTGAGGATCTCAGCCAGTCTCTTCTGAATTTTTTTTCACCTAGTTTATTTGGCTTATGTGCTGGAGATAACTATGATTTTGATTTACATAGTGCTGATATTTTTCCTAGCTTTTAATATGTGTTTTTCTTCAGATAACACCAACTTTTCATTGCATTTTTAACTTCTTCTGGTCACTTAAGTACCAATTTTAAAGAACTATCAGTGGATTAAAAATCTATTTACTGAATAATTAGCATGCATTAATCAGTATGTATATATATACTCATTTCTATATATAGAATCTTATGTTGCTCATATGCATTACTTAGCATTTATTTGCATTGAATTTCGTCTCACATTTCATTGCCCAGATTACTTGTTAAGTTTCCTCTCACAGTTATGAAAAAGTGAATTGTCAGGCCCAAGATCATTATCTGAGATTTCCCTGTAAACAGTAAAGTATGTGATTCATCTTTCTATAAGCTGAAATGGACGGACCAGCTTCCTAAGGTATATATCTTTCCAAACTCTGTACTAGAAGCTTAAATGCCAAGGTTAGTCTGCATATCAGACTTCTAGACGGCTAAACTTAGATTACATTAATTCCATCCTAAGTATCATAAGGTCTCTCAACTATTTGTTCTATGCACATTTATCTTACTCTATTCAAAATAATTAAATAATTCTTTAATCAGAAACTTCTGTGACCTCAGTGCCCATCATCTTTATAAGACTGCTTGCAAAAATACTGCGGAGAACAAGGTGCTGGTTGAACCGCACACGTAACAGCTGTTTTGAAGGTTAGACTATAAATTGAAATTAGAAATTTAACAATGTCATATTCAAATTCCTTTACAGCTCTTGGGTGAATACTGTCTGTTCCTAGAAAATTGGTTTTGTTATTTTTCATCAACTTCAGTTCAGTTAGAAGGAGTTTTTCAGACTCACTACCAATGTCTATTACAGCTTTAATACTGTTGGATGCTTCTTGAACACTTTGAGTTTTGGGTTCTGCCGTCTCTAATAGTCTTCTGACTTCCAGAGCAGACAGAAAGAATTTTATTTCAATTTTTTTATATGCTGCTTCTAAGAATTTTTTTTTTAGTCTGGTTTATAATAATTCTACATTTGGTTATTAAGAGTTAATGCTCTTTTCCATTTTATACAATTGAAGACTTCCACTTTAGGAAGAAAACTTTTCTACCTCTTCCCACTTCCTTTACTGTTATGGTTAGCCATACACAGAAAATAATAGTGTTTCAGTCCCTTTAGTTTTTTTTGTCCTAGTCTTAACATTTTTTTTTTAAATATTCCTCGTGCCAACTGAAAACGCTTTATTCTTTTGTCTGCTTTTTAGATAATCTTGTATCTGTTTTGCTTAATTTTATGGCATTTCTCTTTTGAAAGAAAACTAAAGAATTATTCAGTTGAATGATGAGCTTTATTTTTACTTTTCTAAGGTAGGTAATCAACACAGTCACTATTAAAACAATTTTTGGATCAAGATCTTATTGCATCTTTTAATAAGAAATCAAGAGATTTCATTTGTGTAATTTGCTAGAGGCAAATTTCTCCAAAAAGCATTTGAGTTTAAAAAAATGTAACATGGGATAGCACAATGTTCATCCAGTCTATGTGTGAACAATAAAAATCTCTCAATATGATTATGCTTATTATTATGACTATGTTTTGGGGTTTTTTACTATTTTTCAATCACTTTCAATATCCTGTCTAGATTATTGATCATATATACTCCTAATTTTAAAAACTTCAGGTATGATATTTCAAGCTACTGAGATTTTCTGCTCTGTTTGATGTGGCTAATTACAGTCCAAATAATTTTGCTCTGCCTTATTACTAACTTTTAAATCCCTTTTCTGGCATAAATTTTCTCAGACACCTGTTTGGCACAGTACATGGAGCACACCAGGCAATGCCATGAAGTCCTCATCTCTGGCTGGAGTTCATAGCTGGCATTTCTTTCCAGAACTGATCCATGCATCACTGGCAATTACATACTCTTCAAAGACTAACTTGTTCTAGAAGTTTAGAATGGAATGGAATGGAATAGAATAGAATAGAATAGAATAGAATAGAATAGAATAGAATAGAATAGAATAGAATAGAATAGAATAGAATAGACTATATAAGTTGGAAGGGACACATGATTATCATCTAATCCAACTACCTGACCAATTCAAGGCTAAGCATGATTTTACTATTTTAAAATTATGTCCCATCTATTGAGGATCAATTATATTTGAGGATACTGAGAGTATTCTGTGCCTTTGAAACAAGTGCTGCAATCCCTGTTGCTTTCAGCAATACAGGATACAGTTTGAAAGTGTAGTAGTGGACCTGCTGTGAAGGAGAAACAGGAAAGCAAACAGTGTGGAGTATATACTTTTATTTAATGGCAAAATTGCTAAAGAGATCCTGAAGGTACAAATCCTAAACTACTTTTGAACTTGAGCTTTCTTTTTTTTTTTTTTTGGGGTGGGGAGGGATTAGAAAAAGCACTCAAAAAGTTGACATATATGTTTAAGATACAGCTTGATAAATTTGATAGCCTACAATTACAAATCATTTGATCACTCAAGAAGTTTCTTTTCTACATGTTATCCTAATTGTTACTAAAACCAAGACCTTAGAATCCGAAAAAAGTCTGTGTTCAGCTAAACTTTGCTGTTTCGTCTAAGCATTGTACTGAATATGATTACCTTAGTTTAAAAATTCAGTGGTAATTTCTATGCAGATTTAAAAGATCAGAAAAACACAATTATAGTGCTTTATTTTATTCCATTTGTGATAAATCTGTCTTTTCATTTTTTTCTAACAGCTGCTTTTTCAGGAGAAAAGTACAATGCTACCTGTCAGTTAGGAGCACATTCTTTCATAACAGGAAAGAGGCAAGCCAATTTTGCCTGCAGATATATTTGAGAAATCACAGTGCAGTGACTAATTAAACAGCAGTGGTAACTATTTTCAGAAAATATGAAAGAGGAACACCTATGAGAAGCCAATCTGATATTGCTTTGTAAAGAAGAAAGACAGATAAGATCTGTTAAAACCAGTTACTATTCCTTTAAGTAATGGAACACATATAAAAAGAAATATAACTGTCTTGAAAATGTCAAGATAGCAAGAAGAGTAGTTTTATAAACAATAAGAGTGAGGGAACTTAAAGGGGGAACTTTGATTTTTGTCTGTTAATCACTCAATAAAATTAAAAAATTGCTCTGATACAATGAGTTAAAAACAGTCCTGAGGAAAATTTCACAACTGGTGAAAGTTTTTTTGTGATATTTTAAACTAAACAAGTCAATGCATTTACTATGGAGAAATAACCCTAAATTAGTGTGAGAATAGATTAAATGACCCAATTTGAGATGCTCTTCTATGAAAGAAAATGCTGTGTATTAAGGGCTTAAGTGAAGTCCCATTGCAATCAATTGAAAGACTCCAGATGGAGTAATCACTTCTCAGTCTTCTGGTAAAATACACTTTAAGTAATACATACTCCAGTTTAAAACAGATTTGAAAGTTTGAGAATTCTGTTTTAATTCTCAGTTAAAAACAACCCCAAAAACTTGTGTATTGCTGTGCATTGTGTTTTGTGTACGTAGAACACCTTACAACTCCTAAGAAAATGTAGAAATGTAGACAAACATCTTCGTGTGCCTTCCCAGGCTTTCAATGCCATGACACTTCTATGTCTATTTTGCCATAGGGTCATCTTGAGAACAACTCATGTTTCTAACAAGAAGTGCAAGTAAAAAAAAGTTGTCAAGAGCAACATAAAGAACTGCAGCCCTCAGTGTAAGAGAAGATGTTAAGCTGAATTTTATCTGTGAAATGGATGCTCCAACTAAATAATTAATAAATTTAACATTTGGTTGAAACTAAGCTTTAAAAAGGCATAGTTTTATAAGATCTTGAATTCTTTTCTTGTCTTTGAATGTATATGAAATACTTTGATTTTTGAACTTCAGGACAAGTTCATATAACATGCTTGATAGTTTCCTTGGTTACAGAATTTTGTATGTTACCAGAAAATTCTGATATGGGGAACTGTTTTCAAACTAATGGCTGAAGGCAAAAATGAAGGTCCTCAAAACTAAAAGATTTGTTTTTGTTTTAGTGTAAAGAATGCAAGACAACTTTCAAGTAGCATTTGTGCTTAAAAAGTCAAATTGAGCATCAAGTTTGTTATCCAAATCTAGCTTTCTATATAAAAAAACCTGACTTAAAAGCATCCCTGCTGGTTTTAAGTTGCCACAGCCTGAAATATCCAGATGAGACAGGACTGTCCACCTTTGAAATGCATCTACCCGCAGTAATCCATGGTTCATATACAACTTGTGTGAAAGATGAATGCTGTGGATTCCTCTTCCATTTAGCTCTCTGCTGGCAGCAAATTTGTCAGAGGCAGTTGGTCTGCTCTGAGGTTTCACCTTCTCTTCAGAAAATAAATTAGGAGTATTAAAACTTCAGAAGATAAGATGCCTCTGAAGCACTGTTGAACTCTGCTGCTAGGCAGGAGGTAGGGGAGAGACATTATGTATTCAATGCTGACATTTCTGCTAAAGGCTGCAGTAGGTCTTGAACAAGTCATTAAAGTAGTTTGTGTTAGGAAATAGACTTTTAGGAGGTTTTAAATATATTCATTCTACTTTCATATTAGTTTTATTGAATTAAGACCACATCTTCTAGTCCCTTTTTGTAAAAAAACATAGTGATGAAATGTGCTCAATATTATATCCATTGATACTAAGACTAAACTATTAACTGATTTCAGTGGTGTGTCATCAGATACTGTTGGGGTTTTTTTCAATGAGGGGCAAAACAAGAATGGTCATTATAGTTACTTAGAATAATTTTTTCTCAAGAAACACCTTCCCCCTTTTTTTTTTAAATTTGGAATACTGTTATGCAAACCATTTCTAATCCCTTTAGAATGTGAGATCTACGTTTCCATAATTCACCATTAGCAGTCTAATTACATGTGAACCCATTAACAGCACACAAAATATGAATTGCAGCAATATAAATCCCATTCTGTTATGCACTGTCCCTTTCACATTCGCACCCATCATCACTTCCATGCAAGGAAGTGCTATGAAAGTATGAAACATACAGTAACAACACTAAAAATGCATGGAGAAACATCAGAAAAGACCACAAGTGCAACCAGAACTATCTCACATTTCCCATACAATGAATATTAAAAAAGCCTAATTACTTAGGTGTTGAGGGCAAAGTGCAAACAATTCTTCAGCAAAATACACAGTTAAAAGAGTGTCTGTTCTCATTAAAAGATTAGTAACTAATGGCTTTTGCCCTTAGGAGACACTTTTAAATGCAAAATACATTATGAGCAACATGTCATTTTCAAAAACCTAGCCATACTTTCTTCTTTATAAATCCTAATTGGGTCTTTGAAAAACCCATTCAATAAAGAATATAGGTGATCCTGTTCTAGAATTAATTTAAAAATTAGGAATATACAAAAACTTGAGTACCAAAAAATTAAATAAAGAGTTACTCTCCAGAATATCAGTATTTAGAAACTTTGACTGTTAAAAATAGAAAGTTGAAAATAAAAATAATAGTTACCTTCTGTTAAGCCAAAAGGTAAAAAAACCAACCACAACAAAACCCACCCCCCAACCAACCAACTAAATAAACAAACAAGTATGTGGAAATAACTTGAATGTGAAGTTTCTTAGTTTAGAGTGCTAAAAGCAGTGTTGTTACAATGGTAATTCCAAACATCTGTGTTAGTGGCAAATATGTTTTAAAAGTACTACCCCTAGGAGCATGGAAGTGATAGAAAGTATTAGACGTGTCTGGAAATATTTCTTTGCACAAGCAATAAATATAGCTGTCATTTTACTTAAAACTGGTTCTTGCAAATAATTAAGAATATAACAAATGACTCAGTAATGCATGCTTTGATGTGTAAAAGTGTTCATGTGGACAAGTGTGAAAAGGTCTGAAGATTCACAGGTTTACCATGACAATCCCTTGGACAGAAGTGTATACACCAAGAAACAGACATTTTGAATGACATTTGGAGTTTCTGTGCTGACTTAGTGGAAATGGCTTTTTTATTTTTATTTTAAGGATCAATAGATTTCTACAAACATACATAGTGTGGACTACAGTAATATGCCACTACATCACTTTTTCTCAGTGACAGAAAATATACATGGAAAAAAGCCTTTGGAAGATTCTAGTAAAAGCTTAGTGTTTAAGGAGTATAGAGGAATTATATGTTTTGTTTTGTCAATAAGTGTTGTGGCTGAGCCAGCGGCAGTAGAGGCCAAGGGGCCAAAGGGCTCCAGAGCACGAGAAGCCCATTGGTGGGCCAGCTCCGAAGTTTAAGATCACCCCCTGACTCAGGGTGAGAAAGAAAGCCTCCCTCATCAGGCTTTGTGGTTCTGCGCAGATTTAGTCTGTCTGGTTGGCCCGTTGGCCATACATCCCTTTTACCCCTTAAAAGATTGTAATCCAGTAAGTTCTCCCTTCCCCTTTGCTTCATTGGTTCCTGGTCCCCCACTCCCCCCCTCCTTCTCCCCTTTGGTTGTTGTTATATTACCCCGCCTTCTATCCGCCCCTGTACCCTCAAACCATTGGTTACTGGTGCTCTGCCTGCCTCCTTTCTGCACCCCTATGTAAGTTTGTCACTGCCCTCAATTTGGGTTTTTTGTCCATAGATCCATTTGTTGTGGATTTACAATAAACCCTTCGGAACTCTATACGAGGAACCCCTCCTGACTCTTTGCCTCCGGTAATGCATGAGCTATCCAGCTTGAGTGTGAGCGTGTGCTTTCGTGCCTCCGTCAGCACAGGTGTGAAAGTCGGCCTGCTAGCATGCTAAGCAGCACTGCTGGAGCGATCCTTTGCCAGGGATGCTTTTGGGAAGACGCAGCGACCTCTCCACCAACCACCGCAGCGCTTTAAATAAGCAAATAATTAAGAAGCTGGTTGTAAAACTACAGTTGTATCTCACCGATAAGGAAAGGTTCACATGTGATAAAAATATGCTTAGTTATTCACAAGATGTGGACTGCTTTTACTAACTAAAAAGATCAGTGAGAGAGTGAAGACAGTGTGTTTTGCAGTTGATAATTTTGGTCCTGTAGACTGAGATATTTGATACTGTGTCTAAACACTGGAAACGAGATTTCAAGGACAGTATTAAGAGGAACTTCCCGAACTGCCTTTAAGTCATGTGCTTATATGCAAATAAGAGCCAATTAAGGAGAATGAACTGTTTTGTCCAATTCATACCCACAATCTATTCCTTTCCTCAATAAGTGGTTAGTTAATCCTGCCTTCATCAGAAAAATAGAAATCAATATTCTTCCAGACCCGGATAGTGGAACACACCACATGAGCAAGGGCATAATCATGTTGTGCATAATTTATACTTAAGCCTCCAAGTTGTACCAGAGGAGGTTTCAATTGGAGAGAAGGAAAAATTTCTTCATCAAAAGGGTTGTCAAGCACTGGAACAGGCTGTCCAGGTCTGTGATGGAATCACCATCCTTGGAGGTATTTAAAATATGTTTTTATGTGTCACTTAAGAACATGGTTTAGTGTTGGACTTGGCTGTGTTAATGCTTGGACTCCATGATCTTAAAGGTCTTTTCCCAACAGAATTGTTCTAGGATTCTACAATTAAAATCTCCAGTTTAAATTTTCATATCACATATGCAAGTGATCATTTAAGTGGTGTCTTGCAGTTGGACACGCAACTACATTTTCACAGTTCTGAGCTTTATCTGCAAATTTCTGACTGCTGTCCCTTCTTAGTTACAGGGTCAGGTATTATGGATCCAGAAAAGCCTATGTCTGTGCATCATTTGTAACACTTATACTATAATGGTAACATACCTGCTACATCAATTAGTTTATGTTCAGGATTTCAGCAAGGTAATCTCTCTATTCATACTGCTTCCTGAGAAATTAACAGACTTTTTTTGTCAAGGGATCAGAGCTTGCAAATAATTACTAGCACAGCTTATGGAGTCCAGAATTTCCTTATTCTTATCTGTCTGTTTAACCAAGGCCTAATTATGGGTTGATCCTGAATGGGATTTCTAGGTCTTTATTACATCATAAATAATAAATAACTAACAGTAATAAATTGACTTTACCATACTGCGAGAGTTCATTCTATAGCCAAGATGTTGTTTTGTGTGAAACTAACAGCACTGAACTTAAGATAAGTTGCCACTTAAATACAACTACCTTCAATATACTTTCTGCACTGCTTCTCCATGAAATCACCCTGTCAACTGGAATTCTACCTGACAATCAGATACTATAGCATAAATCACTAAAAAAAAATGTCAGTGTTAGCATATCACTCCCACAAGAATCTCATTTATATTATGAGTGATACAAAATTTAAGAGCTGTCTCTCGGTGCTGACCCTCAGGTGTTTTTCAGCAATGTTTGCTACTGGTGTAAAAATGTAACTCTTTATTTGAGAATCAATATAGCCAGGTATAAGAAACTTTTCCAGTTTTCCATTGCCAGTGTTTTTATTTCCTCACCCTGCGGGCTCTTTATTCTAGGGAGAGAAATCACTTCCTCTAAACAAGGAATTTAGAAAAACCAGTGCAATTTTCTGATATTTGCTTATTACAACAAGTCCAGGTCTGAATGGATAAACTATGCAAGCTCTGTAAAAGTAAGATTCAATGTATTTTCAACTGTATATCATAGATACATTAAAAAACAAAGGACCAACAGATCTGTGATTTTTAACAAAGAATAATTTTGGGGGGGTGTTTCAACTCCTTTTTCTGTACAAGCGGAGAAAAAATTTACTCCCCTTTCTGTTTTGAAATGTGTCTCTTAATGATAAATGAATATGGCAATAGCACTGAGGGATTTCTGATTATACAATTTGTCTTCAGTGCCACTAGATATAATTTCCTGTTTCAATCTTCACCTTTTTTCTGTTATATCAAAATTACTAGGATTTTGTAGAAGTGCTTTTCTCTGCAACAGCTTGAAGATACAAGTAAAATGCAGTAAGTACTTAAGTAAAATGCAGTAAGTACTTACTCTGATAAAACATTGCTAATTTGTTTTCCAGCATATTTAATATTCAGATCTCCACAGACCAAGCTCAGGCAGGAGGAATGAAAACTGGATACAGCACAGAAAACCTACAATGATGGATACATACGCTACACAGAATTACAAAAAACAATGAGCCCCACAGATGAGAAACACTAAAAGTACTGAAACACCTACACACCATTCATGTCTCATAATAAATTTTAACTAGGTAACTGCCACTCAGAAATATGTGTCTTAAGCTAAAAGTCCAAGAACTTTAAAGCACAACAACTTGGTACAAGTAAATACATTAAAGGTGAATGCATGCAACACTGACAAGTGTTTTTCAGCTGCCTGGCAGATATATGTAATATGAGATGTCACAAGTTATTTGATTTAATTTTTTTATTTAGTTTGAAGTGCTTCATTTGCTTAAGAATTATATCTTTTGTATATGTACTTGACATTTTATTTAATTTTATCTGATATTTAATTCTATTTTTGTGAAGTTTGTGTTGAAAGGAGATGACATGCTGTAGAGGATCTAATCACCTCCTGGAAATTATCTTCTGGTATAGCAGTATTACTTATTTTGCTGCTCTTAGTTTAATTCTTTAAGTGTTTTTTTTTTAGCTTTGGCTGCACAGCTGTTCACTTCTTAAAGTAAGCCTTTGCTCTCTGATTTCTTGTTACAGGAAAGTTTAACTTGTGTACCCAGAAGGAGTGAACCATAAAACTCAGTGACACACAGCTTAAAATTTAATGAACAGAACACAAACACACTCATACCAAGCAAGACCCCTGCCCAAATGCTGACTAGTAGCACCCAGGGTACCTCTAGGAAAGAGGACACTTGCCACCACCCTTCAAGAAGATGGCGACCTGGCTCACTTATCTAACAACACCACCTCCACTACACTACCACATGTCTCTGGATGTTCCTCTCCACCTCTGAGGGACTATATTCCTGCTGTGCATTATTAACTGTATAGATTGTCATCGTGAACTAATGGCCCTGTTTATCATGAAGCTGAAGACAATCCCTTTGGCTTTCACCATATATGAGGCCAGTTGATGACTTGCATCAACCTCTGCTTCTACAGTTTATCTGTGTTACATGATGGGAGAAGTAAGTGCAGCAAGAGTCAGACAACAAAGTTCCTCTATCCCTTCTTTGTTTTCCAGATCTGAGCAGGACAATCAGTCAGAAGTGGGCAAATCTAGTGGAGGTCACAGCTATCTGAGTGGTGCTTTCAGAGAGGCTTCATCTCTGGCTTTTCTACATGTATGTGCTGAGAAACATCAAGCCTACCAGAGAAATATTGGCGAGCTTGTAGCCAGTATTTTACGTTTTGAGGATGAGAGATGAGATGTAAAGTGCATTCTAGTGTAGATCTAACTAAAAGGCAGGTTTGCATACACAACCCCCCTACCTCCAAAAGCTCCAAAAAGATTTCACTGTTAGATTTATTGAGCACAGAGCGTGTTCTGGTGAACTCTGTAATCATTGCCTATCAGCCTGCTGCAAAGTATCAGTCGTTCTCAGTCTGAGATAGTCAGTAATTATGTTAGAAGTTGATACTGCCACAGACTGCTGCCAACAAACAATGTATAAATTAAAATAGAGTTATTATTCAGCATATTGCACAGTATAAATTTTCCAGTATAATTCATTCCCCAGAAGTGGCAGCTGTTGCAACCTTCCAAGTACACAAAATAATCCAGCTATTTGGAGATGCATAGGTCTGCATCCTTCTGGAGACTTTCTCTGAACAATGGTTGAAACACCTGACAATTCATTATAAGACCAGATGAATTCTAAACCACTTTCCCTTTCGTATTCATAGAATCATAGAATTATTTAGGTTGGAAAGGACCTCTAAGGTCACTGAGTCCAGCCATTAACTTAACAGGTGCCAAATTCACCACTAAAACACATCCCTAAGTGTCATATCTACAAGTCTTTTAAATATCTCCAGGGATGGTGACAACCACTACTACTACCCTGGGCAGCCCATTCCAGTATTTCATTCAGCGAGGAAATTTTTCCTTACACTCAATCTAATAAGCCTTTGAGTTTTGACTCTGAAAACAGATAGGTGTATGGAAAACTTTTCTGAGTGTAATAAACACAAATTTTAACACTATTTTCATAATCATTCGTGCAGAGCTCATCTTTTTAGAAATGGAGACAGAAACCGTCGGGATCACTGTAGCATTCCCTTCGCTGTTATTCAAGTGAAAAGACAAAAAAAGAAAAGGAAAAATTTCCAAACTCACAAACCAACTACACTAACAAAGTATAATTCATGCACAAAATCTCAAGAGTGTTGGCAACTAAATGCACATTAAAATATTTTATGCTTGAGATCCAGAGAACATAAATGGTAATCTCTTGGAGGCTGTTCACTCTTTTGCCTCTAACTGGATTCATAGATTTAATTACACTTTTCATGTCTCAAAATTCACTAGTTTAGAACTAGGAGAATAACCCCCACTGGCCTCAAAGCCGGATGTGAGAACTGAAACAGAAGCCCTTGGACTGTCTCAGATGAAAAGTAGTGCTTAAATGAAAGTGTGATTCTCCACTCTCCCTTACCTTGGTGTTACAGTCATGTAACACTTTCAGCTTCCTGGAAAGAAAACCAAATGATGGTGTTGGGTGGAGCTTCTTTGGTTTTGTATTTACTTTTTTAAATGATCTCTATGACTTCATCAGACATAATGGCTTTTCTTGTTCCCAGTAGACCCTAAATTTCTTAGATTACTACTAAGCAGTAACTTTCCTCATTGTGAACAAAGTGAACATTCTTCTAACTGGATTTTTAATCTGTAGGATCTGTATATATGTATATGTGCTTCTCCCCCAGAACACAGTGGATTGAGTGATTTTTGCTCTATGCTTGTGTTTTTGTGCATGTGTGCTATATTTGTGGCCTATCTGGATGTTTTCTCAGTCTCATCATCACCGCAAAAAGCAAAGTAATTTTAAAAGTCAAGATACAGAATTAGAAACTGAGTGCACAATCTTAGATTACCTCAGAGAGTCCATTTGTTATCTACTGTTTGCTCATATGGGTTCATTTAGCAAATTTATAGCCTTTTCAGGGGAAACAAGTACATGGTGTGACCTTGAAAATACACTGAAAAAAGGCCCATTCCTTAGTTGTGGCTTCACTTGGCAAAACAAATAAATGGAGATGTATGTGTATAATGTGATAGTTTAATTTTGCTGTTGATTGTTATCCAGATAGATAATTTCTAGGGATTGACTGTGGCAATCCCAGTGTGATTCTAATCACATCTCTCTGCACCCGGTGCTCTATAAAGTGCCCTGGGGCATTAGGGTGGTATATCTGGCCTTGTAATAAACACTTGTATAACATTAAAGGAAACTGCTAGTTAGCACTGACTTCTGGTATATTCCAAACTGGTTAAACTGTGCTAGTGAGGTTTGGTAAGAATTGACCCCACTTATCCTGTCTGAAAGAGTTGGATTCTGCTGAGCAAAGGCAGTTACAGATGTATTCATTCACCACTGAAGCAGAGCCACATTTTTCTGTCATCAGAACTGAAATTCGCTCCATGCTTTGTACAATAATTTGACAAACTTTTACCTGACATGAACATAAACACATTTCATTTGAGATTCTGATACTTACTAACTGTAGTGTTCTGAAAGAAATTTTCATATTTAATATTAAATTAATCAAAACCCCATCAGTGATCCATTTCTCTTTCAGTGTGTATGTATGCATTTATGTAAGAACTTGCTTTATACTGAAATGAATGAGAAAAAGCTGCATTTCTGTATATGTGTGCATGCAAATATACATGTGTTATATGAATGTTGCTAGAGTGATAGATCCATGCTGGTTGTCCATTAAAGTAGAAACTGCCTTAAATGACCTAATCTGATTTTCTCATTAGCTATCTCCACATGCAATTATACTACGGATGAATTATGAGAAACATTGCAGACTAAGCATGGAGTAGGAAGTGTTGCTTGCTTTGTAATTAGTACTAATATTCCAATCATTTTGTGCAATAAATCAGCAAATGATAAAATAAAAATTTACAAAATTGCATAATCCACGTTATTGCTATTTCTACATGGACATATGTGTACACACACAAATGCATACTGAATAGGTTTTTCTGAAACACAGGAAGTTTATACCAAGTTTTCCTGAGACTCATAAACATCCTTTAGAAGACACTGAAAAAAAAAAAAGCACTAAACAAAATGAAAGTTAATTGATTCTGTGCTTTGAATTCCTATCACAGAATTGCTGGTTGTACTTTAACCTTGGAATAGGTATTGATTGACATTTACCACATGGGACTTCATTATTTTACACTAGTATATCTGAATGTAAAGTGGTGTTTTCCAAATACAGGCAGACACTATCCTCTACACAGCAATACACTCAGACATTTATCTGTGCCATGCCAGGGCACTCATATTGACCTGATCCCCATGTTGCCCAGGATGGGTAGCTCTAGAACATGTACTGGCTTTTGTTAGGGATATTCTTCTTGATTTCTTTTTCATGGAAACTGGCATGTAGGCGAATGAGGAGAAGCAGATGAGATCACTTTAAGAGTCATCCCAGCATGTAGTTCAGATGATGCACACACTGTGAATACAAAATTTCTTTTAGGTTTTCTGGCCTAGGCTTGGTGCTGAAAACCATCTTCTCTGTACTCGGCTTCACTAAGGTCAGGTGAGATACTCAATCTATACAATATATTCTTCAGTCAATGAACAAGCTTAAGGAACTTCATTGTTTAAATCAATCTTCTTTCCATTAAAAAGGACATTGGTTTCATTATGAAGGTATTTATTGACCTCTGAATAGGTCTTCCCTGCCAAATGAAGGAGGTGATTGTGGGAGAGCTTTTTGCTTTGAAATATAACATAGAGTAGGGGTGACAAGATTTTTTTTTTTTTTTGCATCTATTTTTAAATATTTGAAGCACTTTTTCCCTGAAAAAGATCACACTATCTTCTGTTGAGAGATGAGAATGCACTTGATATTGAAGTAAACAGGAGGCAAGCTAAAAACTTGCCTTAGGATTTCTTACATAGGCATGTTATTTCCAGAAAATATATTTTAACATATTCAAAAGACCTATTTCTTAGCACAACTTGTATGTGGCCCCTTTCACATGAAAAAAAAAAAAAATTGCAATCTCATATTTTACTACTTACGTAAGTAGAATAAGTCAGGACAGAATGCTTATAGAACCATGATTATATAGATATTACATTTATCTATGAAGCAACAATGGCAAAATTCTACAGTATTATAATACAAAGTTTGTTTCAACTCAAGTTTACTGAAACAACCCAGAAAAATATCTGAATGACCTACAGATGCTTCTTGTAGCAAGCTAGAATGTAGAATGCTGCCACATAGAAACTGCTTCCTGTTAATCCTTCACATTTAAACTCAGTTTGAAACTCCACTTCATCCACCTCCCTTGATGGCCACCGTAATGATGCCACAAAAGGAGGAGTTTAGTTCTTAGACAAGTGGCTTACAGAAGATGTAAAGATTTAAACAAACACCCATGTAAAGATTTAGCAGCTAGACAGCATAGCATAAACACAATGCATATACATTGTGAGATCTTGCTAATAACAATTTTCTGTTCACTGCACTAGCTTCTCTTCTTAACTACCTAGAGCTGCAGCCCCATATGGAGACCTTTATATTCTGGTCGTAAAGGGATAAATTGTTCACTGAAGTGGAGTCAAACATAAAGAAAACCTTGTCTTTTTTTTTTTAATGAATAAATAAAGTTCTTTTTCATTTCAGTTGTAGTTATTTCATGCAGTAATTAAGAAACAAAATGACCTTCCTATTGTCTTGGAAGACTTGATTGTACTTCAATAAATATAAAGGACGTTTTTCCACCAAAAAATAGCTTTTGCATGTGACAATAAGTTGGTTAGAGCATGGTGCTAGTAATGCCAAGGTCGTGGGTTCAATCTCCATAGGGGTCATTCACCCAAGAGATGGACTCATTGATCCTTGTGAGTCCCATTCCACTCAGAATATTCTGTGATTCTGTAATATATTCCAGGCATTCACATATAAATGCAGTCTAAAGAAGTGGCCTGCAAGTCCCAATAATTTTTCGGTAGCTGAATGTCATGTTTTGCCTAATGATTCACTGTATTATCTATTTAATATGTGGTCTATGAGTGCTGCAAAACTCCCTAAAGAGGGACTGTCTCATAAGTAGGGAGACTTCGGAAAATTTCACAGGATGTACTCCATATGTACCAAATACCTAAAAATCTATTGCTCTAATGTCTAACCCTGTCAATTTCTTGCACCTTTCTATAGGACTTTCTGAATCAAACACGGGATCATAAAATACTTTTGGTTGAAACAGACCTTAAAGATCATCGATTTCCAACCCTCATATCATTAGACCAGGTGGCTCAGACCCCCATCCAGCCTGGTTTTTAACACTTCCAGGGATGCAGCATCCTCTGGGCAACCTTTTCCAGGGCCTTACCACCTTCACAGTAAAGAATTTCCTCCTAATATCATCTTCCATTCCTGATTTGCTTGCTCCTGTGACTCTGATATCCAAACCATAGTTACACTAGCTGTCAAATTTGAACACTTAGAAGCTTAGTGTTAGGTTCTGGGAATACTTGTGTGTATTATCAGGCTAGAGCTATTATTGATTCAATGTATACAACATAATAGCAACATTTTTTTTATATTAACAAGATTCTTTTCGTGCCGGTCTGTATTGTCAAATGGCTATGGGCCAAATGATGTATTCCTCTGACTGGGTCAGTGGCATGAGATTTTCAATGAAATCTACTGGAAATTATTCTTGCGTTTAGCTGTTATATATAACTCAGTTATTTAGCACCATTACAGTGTAAAAAGTATATATTACTTTTTACCTTGTTCAAAAGTACCATGAAGTGTCTCCCTCTGTCTCACACACACGTGTGTGTACCTTGTTTTCACTAGCCTTCCCACCAAAAAAAAATTATATATTTAAAAAGTAAATGGTTTAATCTGAATCAAGATTGTGCATACCAGGATTCATAAAGGCCTCAGAGCTGATTGATTTTTCTGTGCTTTGAATTACATTCACAATATTTTACCTATTTATTTATTTATTTATTTTAACAAACTGGTAGAAATTAATTTGAATACACATTTCTAATTCCTGTCTACATAGTTACTTAGCAGTAAAATGCTACCTAAAAATATAATGTTGTATGAATAAAACTTACTTTTTTTTTGTATACTTGTCTCTCCTTGTAGTTATTTGCTGGAATACCTAATGGCCAATTAGAAATCTATTTCTCTGACAATTAAAATCTATAATTCATCAGATGTAATATGATAATTGACTGTTCATAACCTCAAACATTGCACATCATTGAGGAAATGATTCAGAATTGTTTTCCAATTATAAATAAACTTAATTGCTTGGAAAACACACTGTCTCTTACAATCTCATAGAAGCATGCATTGGGAGCTAAGATGACACTAGTTAAAGTTTTGCAGCTCATAATTTAGCAGTTTAAATGCACAGTTAAAACTTTATAGATATACATCAAGGCCAATGGTGCTATTCATGCCCTGCAGTTGCAGCATTTGAAGCTTAAATCAGGGATATGGTGATGATCAGATAGAATCACTGATTTGCCTTGGGCCACAGTTTTCAACTCACTGACAAACATGGAGTTTCTTAATCTGCAATCTTCAGCAGACTAAAGGGACAAGAAGAAGTGGATTCATTTTTCTTTTTCTTGGTTGTGCTCTGGAGACTTATTAGCCATCAGAAAAGTATTTGAATGTTCTCACCCTCTGGAGACTCATGTCTTCTATCACAAAATCACAGAATCACAGAATCAATTAGGCTGGAAAAAAATCTCTGAGATCATTGAGTCCAGCCTATGACTGAACACTACCCTGTCAACTAGATCTTGCCACTGAGTACCATGTCCAGTCTTTCCTTAAACACTCTCGGGAACGGTGACTCCACCACCTCCCTGGGCAGCCTATTATAATATCTATATAATCCATTCTGTAAAGAAATTCTTCCCAATCTCTAGCCTAAACCTCGCCTGGTGCACCTTAAGACAGTGTCCTCTTGTCCTGTCACTGGTTGCCTGGGAGAAGACTCCAACCCCCACCTGGCTAAAACCTCCTTTCAGGAAGTTGTAGAGAGTGATAAGGTTACCCTTGAGCCTCCTTTTCTCCGTGCTAAATGATCCCAACTCCCTCAGCTGCTCCTCATAGGACTTGTCCTACAGACCGTTCACCAGCTTCATTGCTGTTCTCTGGACCTGCTCCAGCTCCTCAATGTCCTTCCTGAATTGAGGGGCCCAGAACTGGACACAGCACTCGAGATGCAGTCTCACAAATGCCGAGTACAGGGGAAGAATGCCTTCCTTAGTCCTGCTGGGAACACTATTCCTGATGCAGGCCAGGATGCCATTGGTCCTTCTGGCCACCTGGGCACATGGCTGGCTCATGTTGAACTGGCTCTCAACCAGCACCCCCAGGGCCATTCCTGCTGGACCACTTTCCAGACACTTTCCGCAGTGTATAGCTCTGCATGAGGTTATTGTAGCCAAAGCGTAGGACCTGGCACTTGGTCTTGTAGAACCTTATGCTGTTGGTCTCAGTCCATCAATCTAGCCTGCCCAGGTCCCTCTGCAGAACTTTCCTGCCCTCCAGCAGATTGACATTCCGACTCAACTTGTTGTTGTCTGTGAATTTGCTAAGAGTGGACTCAGTGCCCTCATCCAGATCATCAATAAAGATATTAAACAAGACAGGGCTAATCCATAAGGGACACCACTAGAGACCAGACTGGATGCACCCATTCACCACCACTCTCTGGGCCTGACCATCCAGCCAGTTCTTAACCCACCAAAGGGTGCACCTGTCCAAACCACGGTGTAAAGAACTGTTAATGACCAACTTGTTTCACCATTGCCCAGTGCAGTTAAAGACCTGGTGTGATAATGGGCCGTGATCATCCATGGATAATGGGCCATGCTAGTCCATAGTGACAGTGGTGAATATGCTCCTGCCACTACAAGTGAACTACCTGCATGTGCGAAGAACTGGGTATATTGCATGAACTTCATGTGGATACCAATGCCCATGTGGTGAATGTGCCTTTGCCATAGTCCCAAGATGGAGCAAAACTTCCCAATCAGCACTGTAAAGGGCTGCTCAGCTGGTATATAAGCGAATGTGCAGCAATCCCAGCAGAGCTCTCCCCACTGTCAGATGGAAGAAGAAAGATCAATGGGGCACTGCTGAATCCGTGGTGGTGACTATCACTTGATTTCTGTAATTTTTTCACTTTTTACTACTTTCCTGTCTTGCCTCCTTGCTCTCTTCCTTGATAGTAAATAAAAGTGAATTATCCTTTTTGTCACAAACATTTGACCTCGTTTGTGTCTTAATCTCACTCGAGGCATTTTCAAACTTTTCACCTCTCTGCACATGCGGATTGGGACACATGGGCTGCCAGCTTTTCCACGAATATATCATGGGAGATGGTGTTGAAGGCTTTGCTGAAGTTCAGGTAGATTTCAGGCTGTGTCCACAGCCTTTCCCTCATCCACTAGATGGATCACCTGGTCATAAAAGGAGATCAGTTTATTCAGGCGGGCTCTGCTTTTCCTAAACCCGTGTTGGCTGGGTCTGATCTCTTGGTTGTCTTGTAGGTGCAGTGTGATTGCATTCAGGATAATCTGCTCCATAACCTTACTGGGCAGCAAGTCAGGCTGATAGGCGTGTCGTTCCCTGAATCCTCCTTCCAACCTTTCTTGTAGATGAGTGTCACACTGGCCAATCTCCAGTCATCTGGGACCTCCCCAGTTAGCCAGGGGAGGAATGATAAATGATGGAAAGCAGCTTAGCGAGTTCTGCTAGCTCCCTTATCACCCTAAGATGAATCCCATCCGGTTCCATAGACTTGTGAGCATCTAAGTAGCTCAGTAGGTCACTAGCTACTTCCTCCTAGGTTATACGTGGTTCATTGTACTCCCCATCCTTGTCTGCCAGCTGAGGAGACCAACTGAAGATAACTGTTGAGATATCAATCTCTCTCAACAAAATGTGTATAAAGAAGCTGTGGAAAATGAGATCTTTATCAAGTTTTTCCTTGCTAATCTAAAAATGTGTGCTACAGGAGCCACTTAGACACAAAACTGTTACCTGTAAAAAAAAGATGATGGATAGGATTAAAAGTATTACCTTTTCACTCTGCATTTTCAATGATAATTTGAAACTCATGTCGTGACCTCTTGATATCCCAGGCAGGTATTCAATGTGCTAGGTTCTAATATTTCTATGATGAATAGGTAATAAGTTTGTTCAATGCAAAGGCAGAACACTGCAAACATATTGTACTTTGTGTTGGTTTTGCACAGCCTGGTTTTTGGTAGCGGGGGGCCACAGAGGTGGCTTCTGTGAAAAGCTGCTGGAAGCTTCCACCATGTCCATCAGAGCCAATCCCTGATGGCTCTGAGGACGGACATGCTGCTGGCCAAGGCTGGGCCAGTTAGAGATGATGGTAATGCCTCTGGGATAACATATTTAAGAAGAAAGTCAAAACAAAGTGGGGCACAGTTTTTTCTACCCAGAGAAGAGGAGGAGGTGAGAACATGTGAGAGAAACAACATGGAGACACCAAGGTCAGTGGAGAAGGAGGGAGAGGAGGAGCTCCAGGCACTGGAGCCGAGATTCCTCTGCATGCCATGGTGATGACCATGGTGAGACAGGCTGCCCCCCTGCAGCCCATGGGGATCCACGGGGGATGCAGAGATCCACCTGCAGCCTGTGGGGGAGGTGCTCATGCTGGAGCAGGTGGATTCCTGGAGGAGGCTGTGATCCAGTGGGAGACCCAGTGGAGAGAAGGGGCTTCTGCTTCCAGGCTGGAGCAGCCTGTCCTTGGAGGACTGCACCATGTGGAAGAGTGACCCACGTTGCAGCAGTTTTGGGAGCACTGTGTGCCCGTGGGAGGGGCTCATACTGCAGCAGTTCTGGGAGGACTGCAGCTCTCGAGATTGGAACCATGCTGGAGAAGTTCACAGAGAACTGTCTCCTGTGGGATGGACCCCACAGCATAGCAGAGGAAAGACTCCTCTCCCTAAGCAAACAGAAAAAGATCTCGGGTGACGAACTGAGCAAAAACCACAAAACCACCACACCCTGTCCCCTGTGTTGTCAGTGGGAAGGAGGGAGGGGTTGGGTGGAAAAAGGTGTTTTTAAGGGCTTATTTTACTTCTCATTATCCTCCTCTGACTTTGTTAGTAATAAATCCACTTTGTACCTCTACATTGAGCCTGTTTTGCCCTTGGAGTATTTTCTCCTGGTCCTTATCTCAACTCATGAAGCCATGATTAAATTTTTCTCTCCTCTGCCCAGCTGTGGCAGGGGAGGGTGAGTGAGCAACTTTAGTGGATGCCTGGCATTTGGCCAGTGTTAAACCACAACACCTGCCAATGCTGAAATGTGTCACAGACATCCTCTTCTTTTGTCTCTTTTTGAAGAATGAAAAGCAGATTGCTCTGACTGATGAAGATGTCATCAAAATGTGATTCTTAGTTTGTCTTTCAAGTGCCTGAAATCTGGAACTGTCAAAAAAACACATGGAAAATGAGCTAAAACCTGTTAAACCAGACTATTTTCAAGCACAATCACAAACCAATCTCAAACAAAACAATCTCCCAGTCTGGAGCAATTTTGGTTCCTTGGAGGTGTCGGCTGAAACAAGAAATACTGATGCACAGACACAATGGCAATCTTGCAAAAGATTGCCTATCCTGTTCTTAAAACCCTTCAGTGCCAGAAGCTGCATGGTGAGTCATTCCTTAACTAAATCTTACCTCATACCCCGTAGATGAGATCATAAACTATCCAAAATAGGGCATGTTTAACCATATAGGGGAGAAACTCCACAAAAATGACAGATTTGTATACTTCAAAAATTTGTAAATGAGTGCTCTTTCTTAAAAAGGAATTTTCTTTTGTGCAAATTCCCCACATTGAATATTTTAGTGACATCACCCTCACCTCCACATTGTATCTGTAAATAAAAGCATATAGAATCATAAAAACACTTAGGTTGGAAAATGCCTCTAAGATTGTTGAGTCCAACCATTAACATAGTTAAGTCCACCACTAAACCATGTCCTCAAGTAACACAACTTTTAAATACGTCAAAGGACGGTGACTCCACCACTTCCCTGGACATCCTGTTCCAAGGCTGGACAAATCTTTTCCCCTAACTTTCAATCTAACTGCCCTGGTGCAACCTTGAGGTCATTTCCACTTGTTCTATCTCTTGTTATTTGGGAGAAGAGTCCTCGCTACAATCTCCTTTCAGGTTGTTGTAGGGAGGGATAAGATCTCCCCTGAGCCTCCATTTCTTCAGGCTAAACAACTCCATCTCCCTCAGCTGCTCCTCATAAGACTTGTATTTAAGGCAGTCTACTTTTGCTGCATCTGAAGAGAGAGAAACCAGTTATTAACTAGTGAGAAGCAACAGCCTTTTTGCCTCAAATAACCCTAAGGGATCAAAACAGAAATAAGTACAGTTATCTTGGAAAATGTACCAACATCTCACAGTATATAGCTAGATTTGCCATTTTTTTGTGTAGTCATTCTGCTGTTTCAATACAAAATACTTGTTTGTGAGATCTTTTTTTTCAGTATTCATGAAAAGAAGCTCTCTAAGTTATCACAGTTGGTGTGACTGTGCAAATTCACATGAGAGGAGAGGAGAGGAGAGAAGAGGAGAGGAGAGGAGAGAAGAGGAGAGGAGAGGAGAGAAGAGGAGAGGAGAGGAGAGAAGAGGAGAGATCGTCTAGTCTAACTGCCTGGCCAATTCAAGGCTGACAAAAAGTTAAAGCATATTGTTGAGAGCATTGTCCAAATGCCTCTTAAACACTGACAGGGCCTCAAAAACATCTCTAGGAAGCCTGTTGCAGTGTTTGACCACCCTCTCAGAAAAGAAATGTTTCCTGATGTCCAGTCTGCACTTCCCATGGTGCTGGTTTGAACCATTCCATGTATCCCATCACTGGGTGGCAGGGAGAAGAGATAGCACCTCCCTCTCCACTTCCTCAGGAAGATGTATAGAGCAGGCTCTTATTCCTTTCGCTGTTTTTTGCATAGAATTGTACAGAATGCTAAATTTTGTTCTTTACTTTTCTTCTGAAAAGAAACCCCATAATGGATTTGTACAGAAAATTCCTAACATATACTACATTCAATTCTATGTAAGGAGAAAGCACGAGAGCTGTACACAATTTCAGTTTCCCTTAAGAGTGTCAGAAAAGCCTGATCTAGGATTTCATAACACAAATTGACCTTGTGCTGTCCTCTGCATCAGGGTGAACTTCACCCTATAGTAGTAATGGTAGTAGTAACAACAGTAATTGCAAACAGTGCTATTGGACTGCAACCAGCCAGGACAATTTCAGAACAGCTACTGTACAGCTCAAATCACTGAGCAAGCAGATGCTTTGCAGGCTACTATTATATCTTTCAGTTATTGACAAAGAAAATCTCCTGGGTACCATCAGGGCACCCTATAGTTGTAGTAAAGCTGCTTAAAACAGAAACTATCAGGAAAAATTACTCAAAAAAAAAGCCCTAAACCAAAAAACCTCAAAAACCGACACAGCAGGGAACAGGCTATTATGGTGCAACTCATATTGTCCAGTGTTACAGAGTTCTTCAGGGTATATAGTGGCAACAGGAAGGGCCAAACGGGTTGAAATACCATCTCAGAAAAGCTGTTTGATTTATTCTTGCTGAGGATTTGTAAGAAGCTTGAATGCTTAAATATGTGTGTAGCCTGTACTAGGGAAATACTGAGTTGTCTTTTTGATTGGATTTTGGTTTGCTGCAAGTTTAAGAATATATAGGGAATGGGTGAAACAATAGACTGATATGCAGATACATAGATATTTACAATGCAAATATTTTACTTTTGATAAAACAAAGAAATGTTGTGGAAAAAACTTGCTGACATGCTCAATGATATGCAGGCAAACACATCTGTCAGAATGAGTCCCTTTGTATGAGCAATTTTTGTTTCTGCTTCTGCAAATATGTGCACATATAACACAATCACAGAATATGCTGAGTTGGAAGGAACCCACGAGGATCATCGAGTCCAACTCCTGACCCTGCACAGCACCATCTCCAGGAATCACACAGTGTGTCCAAAAGTATTGTCCAAATGCTGCTTGAACTCTGTCAGCCTCAGTGCTGTGACCATTTCCCTGAGGAACCTGTTCCAGTGCCCAAACATTGTGTGGGTGAAGAACCCTTTTTTTATAACCAACCTAAACCTCCCTGACGTAACTTCAGGCCATTCCCACATGCCCTGTAACCGGTCACCACAGAGGAGAGATCAGTACCTGCCTCTCGTCTTCCCCTTACAAGGAAGATGTAGACCATGATGAGGTCTCCCCTCAGCCTCCTCTTCTTCAGGCTGAACCTATCCACAGCACTGCTTTCCAGCATCTCATTCCCCAGTCTGTCTATACATACAGGGTTGCAGCACCCCAGGTGCAGAACCCAGCACCTTCTCTTGTAGAACTTCGTATGTCCAGCCCTCTAATTTGTTGAGGTCTCTCTTCAGGGGCTCCCTGCCCTTGAGAGAATCCACAGCTCCTCCCAGTTCTGTTTGTGAATATATAGAGGTGTTTATATGAATGTAAATTCAAAGCACGTAAATGGCTGCCTGCTTCTGTTTCCATTTTTCATGTGGAAATCTTGTCTATGACTATACAATAATAGGAAGCTATACTGAGCAAAATGGGATAAAATAAAATGCTCACAGACAGATTGGTCACTAGCCAGCTATCCAGGAAAATAAAGTTGATGAGTTACGAAAGTGTTACTTAGTGAAGGGCTTAGGACACATGGAGATTTTAAGAAGCTCTTTGAAAAAAATTTGCTCTTGCTGGGTAACACTAGGAATACAGTAGTTAATACAGACCTCTGGGTTTGGTTTTGGTCTTAATTTCAGTACATTTTTGTTAATCAAGATTATTTCTAAACCACTTTTGATGACAGAGTTTATATTCTGAAATTGCTGTTTATTTTTAAACAGCGATAGTTATTTGCAATACTTTAAACAGACTACCTGCAAACAAACACTCTAGCCTTGATGGGTTTCCATCAAAAAATTAAATATTACATTTATATTACATAAAAATATGTGAAAGTGCAGTGTGTAGTGATTACTGTCATACTGATGTTGATCAGCATGTGAAAATTGCATTTAAAATTGTGAAAATTGCTATTCATTGTTAAAATGATACACTTTTCATGAATGTCATGCTTTTTTTAAGTGAATAAATTTTCATATAATGGATATAGGGTATTCTTAGAGCAAAGAAAAAAAATCAGAATTAAAATCAAACTTTAAAGAAAAGAAAATTTTCACTTTGCAATGCAATAACTTTATTAAATTGTTTACATTTCTTAATTGAAAGCAAATGTAAAATGAAATTTTGTCTCTTGCCAAAAATGTTCAAATGGAAATTCAGCAGCAACTGTCAGAAGAGTTTTTCTGTCTGTGTAAGTGTGACATGTCCTCCCATAATATATATTGAGCTCTGTCAGGAGACTTCAGTCTACAGTTAGTTTTTCTGGTGTGAGTGTTAGCTGGGAGTGAGATTTTTCCCTTCCATTCCTAGCTGACGTAGCTGTGTTCACATAAGATTACAGCATAGACCTGGCTTTATTCATGACACGTAAAGCTAAAAGCTTGCATAAGTCTACGTGAGATTGCTGCCATTGATTTTTAAGACCTTTAAGACCATGTCTATGTTTTCAATAGTGTTTTGTTTATAGACACTACATTAGCTCTGGTTCCTGAGTGAGTTTGAGAAGGACTGCAGAAATAAAAATTATAATTAAAAGTAATAGGTATTTACTAAGTGTGTGGTGCAACTTGCAGGAATTTATGAAGCTAAGAAAAGAGTCTTATAAAAATCGGGAGGAGGAGAGGATTTTATGATCTACAAAATCCAATAGATACAGCCATACAAGATGCCCACACAATTTGTACCAGTGTAAATGAAATAGTTTTTCTACTTTAATAAATGCTTTGGGGAATATGTGGCAAAAAGGTTCTTGTTCCTTTTAATTTTAAAGTAGACTACCCCTCTTAATTACTGCATTCAGGCAGTCACGTACCACATATAACAGTTGTAGCCGATGAAGTCATGGAATGCTTTAAGTCAGAGCAGGCAAGGATTTAAAAAGGAGAATATTATATTTGTAGGAGTTTTCTATATATCACTCTATGAGTAAAAAATAGATGAGAGAAATAAGGCAGTCTGAGATCCATCTTATTTAATGAAATCAATGTAAATATTTTATTTAGCGTTTATATTTCTTGGATTAAATATGTTTATTTAGTAACTTAAAAAGCAAGATATATTCAAAGCATGTTTTCATTTTCAGGACATCTTCTCAAACACAGAATTAAATCCAAAAATTTGACAATAATCAAAATAATTTAAAAACCAGTCATAAAATTATTACGTCTTTCCACTGGTATCTGGATATTTTCAGTTGTGAAATACTGTAGATGTGTCATTTCATTATGCTTCTTACATTTCAAGGAAGGTTTTCTTGGCTTCTTACATTTCAAGGAAGGTTTTCTTGCTAAACTGAGGTCCTTGGAATATGTCCAAATCAGTATCTTCAGTTTTTTGACACTGAAATGCTGTCTGACGAGTAATGCAGTTGCTTTTTAAAACAAACCAAACAAATAAACAAAACTGTAAAGCTTTAAGGGTATCAGTTACTCCAGAACACCATTACTGTTCAAGGATATAGGAATACAGGCTATAATTCAAGTCAAATGTCAGCAATAATTTCGTCACATATGTGCTGGCACAATATATGGAAGGCACTGAAAACTTTAACCAAAATGTGAAACAGAAATAACAAACACACATAGGAAAGGAGATGTAAAAAGTATTTTGAATTATGGTTTTATGTAGAATGAAATGAAACAGCAATTTCACTACCTGTCCTTCTTTTAAAGAATGGAATAAAAATGCTAAATTGGGATACACATTATGTATAACAATCAAACACTGGAAGAACCTTATGGTATTCACTCCTGGTCTTGCTTATTAGGTTTGACATGGGTCAAAGTCTTCACTCTGAGAAGCTGTTTTAGAAGTTTTAGAGAAGTTGCTCATGATTTAATGTGCTGTAAATCAAACTGAAGTGAGATCCACCTTTACTGAAACTTGCAATGCAACCTAGTGCTAGGCACAATTTTTCATGGGTGAAAATTCTTTCAAAATATGCTAGGTTGATCAGATATGATGGAACACAACAGTTTCTTTCCAAGATATTGGTGAAAACTTTGTATTAGTCCCGCCCATATTTTACTTTATATTGTATGCAAAATTGTGTAGCTACATTATTTCCAATGACGCAAAGATGTGAGGAAATTCTACTTCCATGTTCACCTTCCAGTGAAGTAGTTCTCTTGATAACAGCTACTTTGGGATCTCAGATTGCCACTTTTCTCACCCATCGAGGCACATTTATGCTGATTACAGCCTGGAGCAAATGGCATGAGGACTACTTGTTCTTGTGGGCCAGGGTCAGCACCCATTAATAACCTGTTGCTCCAGAGCGTACAAGGAATGGCCAGTAATTCCTATAGGAAACCTCCTCAAGAGACAATCAAAGACACATATTCATTGTGCCTAGCTTGGTTAGCCTGCTCCAGAACAGAGGGACATCTTGAAACCCAGATGTAATTGCTGAGTTCTGCTTCTGACAAGTTGTAAGCTCAGAGGTTCAGATGAGGAACTGGGTTTTGATCAGGCTGATTCATAGCTGTCAGTATGGATAATGGACTGATGTGGAGATCACTGGCAGGAGAAGTAAAAATAAAAATTCAGTATGGATAATGGACTGATGTGGAGATCACTGGCAGGAGAAGTAAAAATAAAAATTAAGTTTCACAAAATGAAGATCTTGGTCTGAACATTTTACAGTCTAAGCAGATGATCACTTTTTAGACAGATAAGAGTACAAAATCCTCTTCAAAAAATGGCAAAAGCTTCTGCATAACTTTTCTTTGATTCAAGGTATTATATTAGTAAAGGCAACATCAACAGATCTCTGAATGTGGAAGCAACTCATCATCCCAAGCCGTAAAGAAATAGCTGCTTCTGTCCCTTAAACTTCATATGTATACGTTGCATTCTTTCTGTGTAGGGTTCTGGTGGATTTATAACACGTGACAGAATTTCAGCAGCACAGATTTCATGAGCCATCATTAAAATATGTAAATAATGCTGGTCTTAATATAACATAACATAAAATTTAATAACTTATTAATACCTCTGGTTTACAGATGGGGATTACCTTGATCCTTGTCACCCCTGGAGAGTCAAGAAATTCCATATAGTGAAAGCCTTATATGCCCCATATTAATAAAGTGAAATTTCTTAGCATTCCCAGGAGCTTTACAGTGAAATGCTATACCTAGTCAGAGTGCCAGTAAAGCAACATTATAGAAGGTATGTATTTTTTTAAGAACAGTTTATGGGTATTTCTTCTAGTATCTGCTACAAATAATTCCATAGATCATGAAAAAACCATTAATTTGCATTCAGTTGTGGGGTTTAGATTTTAATTTGGGGGTTTGTTTAATTAAATACACCCTCTGTAATTTAGTTGCCAAGCCAGAAGGGAGGTTGATATGTCACCAATGATTTGCTAATACATTCATTTTGCAGTTGAATGAAATGACTATTTGCCCTAGTGTGTATTCATGATGCAATGGGAAGTGTCCCATTGTAAGCTGAGGCTCAAGTGTTCAAAAACGTTAATGCTGTCGCAACTGCTGCAGTGGTAATGAATCATAAATGATGACAAATGGAAAAAAAAAGGTAGTCTTATTCCATTTAGCCATAAAACTACTGTTTTCTTACAAACTAATAGAAACACATAGATTAAACAAACAATCAAACAAACAAAAGCCTAGAGATTGTTAGTAGTTTTTATTCTCTTGTATTTAGTTTTTGTTTTCATTTCTATTCCCTGAAGTTGCAGGGTTTTGTGGATTTTTTTTTTTAAGGGACTGGGTATAAAATGGGAACACTGCAGACCTAAGGATACATATCCCTCTGTAAAGCAGTGAGATGGGTCAGAGGAGCAATTTATAACAAATAATTTCAATACAGTAATTTAAACAGATATAAAGAAATAATAAATTTTAGTGGGAAAATGCTGAAAAACATGGGCTGCAGATAAATTCATCATAATCACTGCTATACCAGTTACACAATAATGAGACACTACTGTGTTTAACTGAATAATAATGTTCTCTATCTCTGTGACTAGTGTTGTCATCATGAAACAGAAATCCTGGAAGACAAAGCTGCTGCTGAGAGTCTCTTTAAAACCTGAGAGATGTCATCATATGCAGTTTGCTGCTACTGTAAAGTTACATTTTACTGTCATTGTAGGCAACAGGTTCTGGTGAATTCAGAGAAGACTCTGAGAGCTGTTCAGGGCCTCATGAAGCAGGCCAGAAGGTTCAGGTGAACACAGCTTGCACAAGTTCATTTCCAAACATTTTTTAAGTGTTTGAACATAGTTTTTGATACAATATTCAGACACTCCAGTGAACCTACTCATAATGTGCTGTGAAACTGCAATGATCAAAACAGTTTCTGATCTTCTGCTCACAAAGGAAAATTTTTCTAAATTTAAAAAAGTTATAGTCTTTCCAGTAACTGAGAATTATAGTCATAAATCTAGTTTCAATTATGAATCAATAATTAAGACATTTTGATGCAGTAATCTGATATTTTCATTCACATTTATCATTAATTTCTAAAAGAAGAAAGAAAAGAAAGAAAGAGAAGGCTTCTTGAAAGTTTGACACTGTATCAGCAGGAAAAAAAAAAACAAAACAGCTAGAAGAGTTCCTTTAATTTCAAAAGTCAAATAGATAGTCAGCTAGTTTAAGCACTCTTCCACAGCAGTCCTCTTGCAGCTGATGCTCCCCAGGATTTCTCCATGTCTTGCCTTCTCTTCCATTGTACGGCACAAATGGTTCTGCACTTGCAGGGTGAATTACACTCGGCTGAAAAAACAACCCAAAACCGAAGATGTTATTTTTCAGGGGAAACATTTACCCTATCATTTCCACTGTGGGTAAGCAAGCTTGTGAAACAACAAGGCTCGTGAAAAACCCAAGAATCCAAGGTCAGAACAGGCACGTCTGCACTTTTGAAAGAAAACTAACTTCTAACAGTGATCTAAGTAAGGCCAATTTATTTCAGGTGTCACGGCAGGTCCTCTGCAAGGAACTTGTCCATGCTTATCTTGAAAAAGCATAACGTGTTCTTCCTTATTTTCCGGTTGCCTGAAAAAGCATAATGTGTTCTTCCTTATTTTCCGGTTGCCTTTAGGCTCCAGCCACCAAAGAAACACAATTTATAGAGCTGACACCCTGTGTTCACAAGAAGCAGACACCTTCTGTGTCAGAAACTGGAAATTTGGCTCCCGTCATTACAATGTAGTGAATAGCAGATGAATGTGGGTCAGAAACTCAGTTCTATTGATGCTTAAGGGTTTTCAGGAAAACATTTAGAAGAAGGATTGGTTGTTTTGTTTGGTTCTGTCGTTCCTGCCTGGCCTAAGGTCTGACACATTTTAATTGAGTCTTCTGCATTCAAACAGAGAAATCCAGACACATAACAAAATCATTGTAAATTATCAGCTTGATCAACAAGCACTACTCAAACAAAGCCTTGCCTAGAAGAATGGAGAAATGAACAGGAGAGCAGCCTTCTAATCTTTTACGCAGACTTCATTTTTGCTAGTTTTGGATATCAAAAAGGCATTGCTGACAATTTTCAGCTTTTATCACTTTGGTAAATTTCAAGCTCTATATTGACTTTGTTTAGTTGATTCAAGGTTTACAAGGAAGAATATGCACAATTTGTTTTTAGACCAGTTAGTATAATTGATAAAAGAGTGAGCTTTGAAGCTCTTGCTATCTGAAAGAGGTAGCAAACTTCAGTCAATATACAGGCTGACATTTGTTCTGAGTTTAACTTAATTATGTGAGTTTGGGTTTTCTTAGTGCTTGACTAAGCTTTTGACAACTTGTGAAGTGGTATGTGAGTACTGCTGAGACTGAGAACAAGATGTTGTTTTATAAATATACTTGGCAAAGAAAAAGAGAAATTCATAGTGGAAATTAGCTTGTAAAGACCCAAGAACCAGGATATCTGAAGTAAACTGGGTTTTGGCAAGCCCATTCAAGTAAATTTACCTAGCATATAAGCCTGAGGGAAGACTAAGTCTTTCCATTCACCCATCATTCATCCTCTTGCTCCCATTTCAGCCTCCAAAACCCATTCTTCCCTCAGGGAAAACACTACTTACTGTGACTTAGCTGGGGAAAAAAATGGCATCAGATCCTACACAGATCCGAAAAAGCAATATCATGGCATCACTCTTAAGTTCTGACTCACCATAGGCCTAGCCAGCTCCTGGGAACAGCTATGCTTCCCTGTTAAAACAGAGGCTGATAAGGGAGGTAAGTAGGCTTCTTCTTGTGGCCCTAGGGCACAAGCTAATCAAGAATGACTGCAAGATCTTGGAGGCAAGTTCCTTAGGGAAGTTCTCATGGTGACACAACAAAATAAGGAGAGTCAATATGTCATAGCAAGGTAAATTCATGTGTGCATGTACATATATGTAAATCATAGTGAGAGTTGTAAAACACTGTAGCAGGTTTCCCAGAAAGACAGAGAAACAGACCTGAGCAACCAGGGAATGAACTCCAGGATTATCCTTGATTAGAGCACACGTGCCAGGGACCAGCAAGGTCAGACGCTGCACCCTCAGACACTGCACCCTAAGGGAAAGGGATCCTGGAGACTAAATATGCAGAAATCTACACCAGAAATGCACAGATGCAGTTGTCTTACCCCTTTAGCACAGATGAATTAGGAAACATACATTTGTCCTTTGAGATATCATGTGACTGTTATCGTCCAATTTTAGTGTAATGATATGTTCCTTGCCACCCCAAGATCCCTGGAAAGAGGCTTGGGCACAGGAATTGTTTCCTTTAAGCTGTGTCCCTGATCTTAAATCACAGGTCCAAGGAGCAATATAAAATAGGAATAGTCCATGCAACCACTTTTTTCCAGTACTCCTGCCTCCCATTTGCACCATTTTTGTTTGGGTGTTGTTTTTTAATTTAAGTGCATAATCTTGGGCTGAAACAGATGTCTTATGTCTTCTGATCTTTATTTTTTTTTTAAATGAAGTTTTTTTTTTTTTCTTTTTAGTGTTGATGCCAATTTGATTGTTTGGTGTTTAAATTGCTTAATTTGTAATGGAAGAAAATTTTTGGGATCTCTTCTCCTTTGTGATTTCTACAACCCTTCCTTTTAGGCACAAAATTTTTACAGAGAAGAACTTTTTTAAGCAATCCTTATTTTGAGATATTTTTACTGCCTTTTCATGAATTGTCAAGATGAAAGCAACTATTAGAAAGTTCTAAAACCTGAAACAATATATATATAAAAGGAGATAATCCCAATATACTTAACATTTTTAAACGTATTAATTTTCTCTTTTCTCCTTAAATGCAGGGAGTATAACATCATGAAAAGTGTGAAAACACGCCATTCTGTTGTGGATTTTATAAGAACCATTATAAAAGTTTTTAAATTCTATCTATTTTAGCAACTTGCTTAAGAAATCTTGAGACTCTGTGCATAGTTAACTATACATAGTTAATCCGTCTGACCGTTTATGTAAATAAAAAATTACTATATTTTTACTATATTAGATTGTGTTTTAATGATAAATAGACATACTGCAAAATATACAAATCTGAAACACCACTAGAAACACAGGAATAAAGAGATATCATCTACATCAATTCTTTACTGCCTTCTTGCCTTTACACACCTCTAATAAGATTCAAGTTTTCCTAATGCTTCAAATAAACCATGGTTCCTGAAAATAAAACTTATCCTGGTGATCAGAAAACTAAGGACACTGAAAATGTGCCTGGATTGAGCGGTGGACATTTTCTACTTGTATTTCTCCAAGGTTTTTGGTAAGGTTTCTCACAGTCCCCTCCTAGAGAAATTACCATGTGACAGTCTAGACAAGGTGTCTGTGCAGTGGGTGGAGACCTGGCTGCCTGGCCACACCCAGAGAGTGATGGTAATCAGCTCCTTTGGAAACTGGCAACTTCTCACAGGTGGGGTCCCCTCAGGATGGGTATCAGGCTCAACGCTGTGTGATATCTTCATATGGAAGCTGGACTCAAGTGTATCCTGATAAAGTTTGCCAATGATTACAAACTGAGTGGGGAAATAAACACTTCAAAACTCTGCAGGAAGGCCTCGACAGGCTGGAGAAGCAACAAGTAAAAGCGTTGCACATGGCAACATATAAACCAGGAGTACAGCACTGAGATCTACCCATTTGCATAGGAGCTCTGTGGAAAGGCACCTGCAAGTCCTGGCAGACAATAAGCTCCACGTGAGTGAGCAGTGTGCTGCTGCAGCAAAGAAGCAAGTGGGATTCTAGCTTGCATCAACAAGGGCATCACCAGCAGAGATAAAGAAATCATTATCCCACTCAATTTAGTGCTTGCCAGGCCACACGTGCAATACTGTGTTCAGTTTTAGTCCCTGCTATGCAAAAAAGTTCTGGACAGGCTGATGAGGGTCCAAAGAAGGGCAACAAAGATGATCAAAGGACTGAGAAGCCTGTCAAGGAAAGCCTGAGGAAAATGGATTTGTTCAGCATTGAGAAAAGAAGGCTTGGGGAAGACTTTCTCACTATGATCCAGCATTTAAAGGGTGACTGTATAGATGGAGGCTCCCTCTTTCCAAGGAGTCATGTGGAAAAGATGAGGGGTAATACACACAAATTAGTCCTGGAGAGATCCTGATTAGACACAAGAGGAAAATTCTTTACAATGGGAACAATCAGCCATTGGAGTTATCTTCCCAGAGACTACTCTGGGACATTCTGTTAGATTCCCCAACAATGGACACTTTTAAGATTCAGTGGGGCAGGGTGTTGGACCATCTTGTCTAGGCCATGCTTTTGCCATGAAATGTTGGACCAGGTGATCCCTTTCCAACCCGGTATGCCATGACTCTATGATTCTATGATTGAAAATCACTACCTCTCTTACAAGAAATACTTTCACCCTGGGAGACTGTGATAAAATCTCTGGGACCTATTTCTCCTTTCTCTCCTGGAATGCAAACTCCTATTTTTAAAATAAAATAAAGGCAATCCTCCATGTTTTCCATTCTTTCTTCACTTGTCCCACATGCTCTATTGAAATTTTATTTGCCTTTGCCTGATTCTAGTTTTTTCCAGTTTCCTAACGACATATGAACCTGGAAGTAGTTCTGCAGTTACATTATTTGTAGAGGAATAATTACACCTCACCTCATTTTTGGCTTGCAACTCAATTCCTAGCATTTTAGAAAACACCTATTGTACAGCAGTTGTTTACTTGGACACATTTCCAGTCCTCCATATCTCAGATTTGCATCTTTCCCAGCCTCGTTGCTATTGTCACTATATATTTTGATTTATTTTTCTTTATGTGTGCAGTTTTTCTACTTTACTGTGTTGAATTTCATCTTTAAGACTTCTGACCATTTCACCAATTTATCAGGATCAATTTAAATTCACAAGTTGTCCTCCAAAGGGTTTGCAGCACTCAACAGTTTACTATTGAGTGTCAAGGCTGATAAGTCACTGAGGTTGTTAATGAAACCATTAAAAACACAGGACATAAGACAGATCTCTGCAGGGCCACCCACATCAAGCATCTTCCTTGTTTCTTGACAGCAAACTGTTGATAGCTGCTGTTTAAGCTTGGTAATTTCAACCTGATGTGAATCTGCCTGTTGGTATTTTAATCCATTCCATATGACACTGAAAACTAGAGAAACATAGCACTCCATTAAAAAGTATTTATAAATTGCAAATAGACAAGTTGCCTGTCCTATAGAAGTTCATTTCTATTGTGCATGAAATGCTGTCTGGAAAGAAAAAGACACTGAGCAATCTATGAGAACATAAATTCTGTCGTAACGTGATATTTTCACTCATATTGTCTTCCGTCTCTGTATTCTGTACAGATAATTGCATAGCAATATGCTTACTTTTCACATTCCAGCCAGTCAGCCATCCTATTATCATTCTCATCACTCATACAACCTTCAAAAAGTGTTAACAACTATGAGCCACCTCCTTCCATTTCCACACCTGAGGCGAATATATGTTGAAGTCTTGTTCCATTATTAATTCAGTTTGTACGGAATATAGATCATTTTAAACTGAAATGGGAATAATCTTTACAGTTTTCTATTTACAATTTTCTTCTTCCTGTCATTCTGAGCAAGAGAAATGATGGACTTATAGAAAATAAATCAAATTACTTTAGTTTTCTTCTATATCAAAACAAAAATAATCTTGAAAATCTTCTTTGTTGACTAGAATTTTTTATTTCTACTGAGCTGTGGTCTATTTGTCTTAATTTGACTTGAAAATTAATCCAAAATACTTTTACAAACTCCAGAAAAATATTTTCTCCTACTTATCATAATGCTTTTTTAAAAAGCAAGGAAACAAAATGTATTCTTACATAAAGCTGAAGATACCATCAACAAACACCCTACCATTTTGTTTGCTGCCTTAGACAAGTTTGGAGCTGGCTGTGGGTGGCCTTGAAGGTGATGACAGAGACCTTGAATTTAGTATGATTTTTCACAAGTAGAGCAATATATTGAACAGGTGACAGATTTAATGGGTAGACACTGTTTCTGAGGTGGCACACTGCAGTATCCTGCAGTTGCTGAGGTCATCAGGCTCTGCAATATGTTGCTTAAAAGAGCTGTGGATGTCCCATCCCTGGAAGTGTTCATGGCCAGGTTGGATGGGCCTTTGAGCCACTTGGTCTAGCAGGTGTCCCTGTCCATGGTAGGAGAGTTGGAACCAGATGGTCTTTAAGGTCCCTACCAAACCGAACCAAACCAAACCAAACCAAACCAAACCAAACCAAACCAATCTATGATTCTATGATTCTACGATTCAGGGTACTGTGTGGTATTTTTGTTGCTCAGCCCAGAGATGATGCAGTTGTGAATAACTGAAGGGAGTCCATGATCCATCAGAGAGGAAAAATGTTTTAACCTTACCAGAAATGAAATCACACTGATACCGTTGCAGTGACAGTTTGTTGGTATTTCTTTGAATATTACTACTGGAAGGGCCTCACAGGAATTCATGCTATTTTAGGAAATCCAAAGAGAGTAAGAGCTGTATGGATACAATTATGGTCTAGGGGTGAGAAAGCTTTTCACAGAAAAAGTAAATGCTTCCTCAAAATAAAAATCCCTGAAAATCAGTATTCTGTGGGAAAAACAAACAACTGAAAAACACCACCACCAAAGCAACTTTAACTGAATGATGGAGGCTTCTTTTAGCTTCCAGACTTTGGGGGTGGAGGTGGGTGCATGGGAGTTGGTGATCATTTTTAATATATTCCTGTGTCATTAATATGATAATATTATTATCCTAATGACAGTTTCACCAGTCATATCATAATATGTTTCTGAAAGAGAAAGGCATATTTCAGTATGTGCTATTGAATTGCCAAATTTTATCTCACAGTTAGAACCAAAAATTTATAATAAAATTTGACAGCTTCATTGAAGAAGTAATTTTCTCTTTAAATTTTGCAAATTAATTTCCTGATATATTAAGAGTTTGTTTGTCATACATGTTTAGTACAACTCATTAATCTGATAAGACATTCAGTAACTTGAAAGGAATGTGATATTGCACTATATTGATGTGATACCTTATTAGGGATTTCATAATTTCTTAGGAATGCCAGTTTGATCTAATATCATCTGGATTTTTTCAAATTTTTTTTTGTTAGAAGACAAAAGATAAACTTTGTTCTTTGTTTCTATCAGGAGGAAATGTTTCAGGGGAAAAAAGCAACTATAGAATATTTTAAAAACAGAATGATTCAAAAAAAATTCTAAATATTTGATGTTATCTTTTTCCCCAGAAAATACCCCCAAATTACTTTTTAAAATGTAAAATCTGAGGAGGAATTAAAATATTAAACCTGAGGACTAGATGGACATTTGAAAAACTTTCCAGTGATGAGCTTTATAATCTTTTCATTCCAGGAAAGATATGCAGGAAAGGGTTGACACATTCAGTATAAGCTCTCTTTCACTCTATTTTATTTTATTTTATAATAGTGCTAAGATGATTGTGGTTATCTTAGAGATGCACAATGACATGACCATCACTTCAAGTACTTACAATTTGATTGCTTGTATGTTCAAGCTGCAACTTCTGCTATGACTGCCTGGAGCAGTATTGATTTAAATTTGTCTATGACAATGCACGTGGTTGCCTCCACAGGGTGGATTTGTACTCATTAGCACTTAACTAGAAAAACAACACAAATTAAGGCTTTACAGTTAAAAACTGTGATTCTTTGTGCTCCACTGATTTTGGTTGACTTCTGCATATCTATCTATACACATGAAATTGCCAAGTCAGTGTTCAGCACAGTGAAAAAAATGACTGCAAAGAGGGGCTCAGTGGATACCAGCGAGTATGCAAGAAAGATGAGTAAGTGTAAGACAGAAGAAATAACATGATTACTTTCCTCCAATGTGTAAAAGCCAGTACTTCAAAATAAAGATTTTAAATACCTGTCTTTAACAATTTGTACCAAACTGCTGCAGTTCCAAAGGCTGTATTCATTCCCAAGTTTTTTGTTATCCCAAATCAGTAAAAGGTAAAATAATTCCTATGATGTTGTGATATCAACCCTCCAGAAAGCCTCATCAAAATTCAGCAACCTTTAATGGCCTCTACTGTCACACTTAAGTTAAAAGAAGAGTGAAGATGTAAATACCTAAAGCCACAGAAGTCTATCGTACCTAAATCCATATTACAGAGCTAATGTCACTGACATTAATACAGCAAATGCTTTCTAAAGGCTTTTCTGAGATGACACTTCCTAGCTCCTGAAAACAGACAAAATTTTGTAACTATTTTAAATAGGTGGGTTGCTATATTATTCACATCCTATGTTGACAGTGCATTTTTATTTCTGTAGAGGATTTATAAATTAAGAATTTCTGTTCATCTTAGCTATTGAAAAACATTGCAAAACTTTAAAGAAATTCATTTAGGACTTTAAATCAAAAGCAGAGTCCTATCAAACCAGATAGTAGAGTGATCAAAAAGCAACATAAAAAACTACTTATTTATAATATTTCCCAGCAATAAGGAGATTTGAATTTTATAATATATGACAGTTGAACATGCTTTAGAATTCCCTGCTGTGATTCTGGACTACTTTTTTATACAAGGTAACATAGTATTTGATATTAGTTTGATATGAAATTATGTTAAAGTCAAGCTTCGGCTTGTTCTCTTTTGTTCTCCCTTTTCTTCATAGCAAGTAGATATACAGATAAATAAAGGATCTACAAATCTTGCTACGGATTACATAATCTTTTTCGCAGTTATCCACCTATGTGGTGTTAGTGAACAACAAAAGTTTTAATTCGTATCACATTTCCTACTGTGCTATCAAAAGATTAGTGCTTGCAAACAGATCCCTACTTCTCTGGAATCATCTTGGCTGTTATCTGATATTAAAGCTGTGTCTGATATAACCCAATAATTCAGGCTTTGTCTATAGTGCTAAGAAGAGATAGGTAAATCCTAAGAGGAATTTGTTCCATTTCAAAATGCCCATCCAAAAGAAATGAGATGCATTAGTCTCTGAAGATCTACACCTCTTTCCATTAACTACAGGAACAGCATAGCTTACTACTTTAGACCGAACTTTTTGGTAGCTAAGGTTAGGTGAGATTAATCTCCTATCACTCCCTAGTTCCAGAATACCCAGAGCACTAAGAAATGTGTTAGCAGCCCCTCTGTTAATCAGTGCTGCAGAATCAGCAAACATCTGTATTAAATCAGAGTGCATGATCAATCTCTCTTGCAACTTTGAATATTCTGGATTTATCCTTATCATGTCAAAGGAAAGAGGGAGATAGAAAATCTAGACCTGGAAGATGAAGAAGGAAAAGAAAGGAAGTAACAACAAACACATGAAGAACAAAAACCGCTATAGATGTAGATTCTGAGGACACTCTTTAGGAATGATATCTTTCACGAGTGGCTTCTGTGGCTCCATCTGCACTACTTTTTTGTTTATATTTATGCTTTGTTCAAGATGACTTTCTGCTTTTCTTCATGCATTGTGTGTACATATTTGAAACACTAAATACCAGTAGATATCTCTCTGTTTGCATTCCTCAGCACAGAATTTTTCTAGCTGACATCTTGAGAACAGGATGGTTGAATCCAGAAAAAAAGAGAGAGATTATATTCTACAATTAATTTCATATGGAAACGTGAATAAACACTTCTCCTTCATATAAATATAGCAGTTCCTATATTCAAAATGTGGTTTCTTGAGTAGCTCAATTTACCAAACCACCTGCTCTTGCCAAAAAAAAAAATTGTTCCTTTTCCTTATTTTTCCTCTGCCTACCCCTGTTGCTGTTCTAGCAGTAGGGTCACAGTTTCATGTGAGCTCTGATATACATGCCCTCTTCCAGATCACTAGCTCAAAATAGGACAAAGTGGTTATCTTCATTATGGTTCATTTCCTGCCAGGTTAATTAGTTGCATTAGTTCAAGGCTGGTGTAGGAAATATCTGAGGCACAAAGTTTACAGTGAAAACGTGCACCTGGCTGTAATAGTGGCTAGGGCTTCCCTCTTTCAGTGGAGATGAACACTTAGATTACCTCATCAAGTTGACTGGCAATGCAACTGCAAGTTGTGGTTTCATGACCAGTTTAGTACAATCCAAGAGCAGGCTGCTGTATATTCATACCATCTCCCTTGTGTCAGTATTGATGGTTATGCAGCCTAAAACTATTCCAGCAAATAGTAAATGACTAGTTTTCTATATTAGTGTCTGTATAGTTCTCCAGAGGGTATAAAACATGTGTAAGATAACCTCGAATTTATGACTTGTGCTTGTAAATGTGGCTTATGTGATTCACAAAGCTCCTAAAACTGGGGCAGAAATACTGGAAGCTTACTTGTGAGATCTCAACAGTGTTTACAAGACATGTATCAGTGTGATGACAACATAAAAGGTCCCTGTGGCACTTTAAACTTTCAGTGATGCCACAATATTAGGACACTAGACAGCTTTGCTATTTACAGTTCTGGTTTAGCAGTGTATGTGATTGAAGACTGAAGAACGAGGATCTAACACTAGTGGCATATGTAGCTTGGACTTACACATTTTCTGAAAAATCTAAAGCTACAATTCCTCCCAATGTACCTTTCTTCTCAACAATTTTATCTTCCTTAAAAATTTCTTTAAAAAAACCAAAGAAAGAAAACATACAAGTGAAATGCAATAGCAGTAACTTACCCTCTACTTATTACAGATTTTTCTGCTGATTTTCTTCAGCAAAAGATTGACTAATAAAACCTAATTTATGTCTGTAGGTAACTGAAATTTAACCGCTTGTGCTGCATGAAGAACATGTGTGACAATGTGCAGCGTATAACAACTTGAAATCATGGCTGACTTTCACCTTATCTCTGGGTGTGCCAGGAGACTTTATTAAAGTATGAGACTTTATTACTTTGCTGACACAGAAATGAAACACCAATTTAGTCATAATATCATGTTGGGATTTGTCTGACTCAACTATTATTAGACAGCAGGCCTATGGCTTCATCTCAGCTCCCTCCCATTGTTAAAGATGCTAAAGACAAGTGGGATGAATCATCCTCTGTTACGTCTCTACTTAGCTAAATAAGTTAGACTACCTTTGAGATCATGTCTTACTTATCTAGCAAAAGCAGAATAAGAATAATCTGTTGTCTGCAATGAATTCTCTTCAAGTGAGTGGCTTACTTACTAGTTAGTAATTTTATGTACACCAGGTAAGTTTTTGGGGTGTGCTGGGAAATGTTCTCACTTCATCTGGACAGATGGTAACACTTCCTATTGATGTAAGCCAGCAGAAGTGTCTCCTACACGAGGTGAAATGTTCAGTTTTCTGGTACAAGAAAAGGAGGGAATGTAGCAGCAGACTGATGCTGGGGTATCTTGCCATTATCTCTTGTTAACAACATCTCTCCAGATTTTGCTATGCAGGACAGTGTACAACGCAGGACATGCAAAGTTTCTGCTTGCACTTTACCCTAGATATAAATAAAACTTGGATGCACTTGAGAACGAAATGTTTCATACTTGGTGGTATTTAATATGTCACAACTATCGAGTGTGTCGAAATGTCACTTCCAGCTGATAGCTCAGTAATATGTGAAAGGTTTTCAAAGGTTAAACTTAAGACTGCAGTTACCTCTGGCTTTTTCAAGAGAGGGATTTGTTCTTAAATTTCTGAAAACCTGAAAAGTGAGATATCTGTTTTGCAAATGTACTCAGCTTTTAGATCAGTGGGGCATTGTAGTAGCTACTTAATGGGATTTATGGAATGCTGCCTCTGCAGTTTATGAGCAGAGGCTTATAAAAGGTAAGTTATAATGAGTGGTTTCAATTACATATATTAAAAAATCAATGTCAACACTTTTAAAAGAAAATAAAACATTGCTCAACTCATACATGTAGTATCCAGGTTGAGTACAATTGCTTCATACTGAAACACCTGTGGGGCGATTCTTTTTTACAAGCAAAATGAAGTGCATAAAGAAGATCATAGTTAATCGCTACCTATTTGAAACAGTGATTATATAAAGTATCAGCAGTTCCTCTGCATTCAAATAATTCATTCTGGACTTACTCCACCTTATTCTTTTAACATAAAGGAAGAGAAAATACCTAATATTCTGCATTAACACCTGGGAAAATGTAAAGGCCAATTGACTCCACAGTGCTTTCTTAAGGCCAATACTTTAAATATGCTATAAGGATTTCTGCTCCAGAGGTGACTTTTCTAACTTGCTGATATCAGAGTTGAAGTTCTAAGAAGCCCATTGTCATCAACAGCCAGCATACCTTATCACACTCATAAGTCAGAGGGGACTATCCACTACAGCGGGTGCCTGCAGCACTGTCACCCTCTGGGTAATCTCAGCTTCTCTTCAGATGGTTGTGCCACAAATCGCTGAGGAATGGCAGCTCTTTTGTGAGCAGGGATGTACATATCCACACACAGAGCAGCATCCCCTCAGTCCTCCACCTGCAGCCACAGGGGACTGGGAGGACTGATTGGCTACTGAGTCTTCACTCAGAAACCACATCTAAATTATAAAGACTGGAGGAAACAGACCCTACATGAGCTCCCATATGCTAAAGTGGGATTGTCTTTCCTTGTTGGAAAATGTAAATGTAAATGCAAATGATGTGTTTAAAAAATCAGGAGACAGATTCAAAAAGCAAAGAATAATTACATTTTTCCCTCTACCTGTGCACCAGCACAGCTATTATTTTATATTTTTCCTATTTTTAAGGCATCCTCAAGACTCTGTTCAATGTGCAAAACCCAAAGATTACTGAAATGTATCTCTAAATGATATTTTTTATTACAAAACATGCACAACAGACAGATTCTTCTCTTAAAAACAGCGTGCTAATATTGAAAGCTTTTTAGTTTACTTTGTTGCTCACTGCAACAAATAGATAGCATTAACCACAAAATATCCCATTTCTTTTGAAGATTATATAATTTTGACAGAAAAAATAAAAATAATATAAAATAAGTTTGGAAGCTATTTTTTGGTTACTTAATACTACAGACCTTTTTTCCTACCCAGAAATTAAGATACCAAAAATTTAGTTGTCTTATTATAATACTAGAATTATGCCTTTACCAAAAGAAACCCTTTAACTGAAATAATGACATTAAGAATGTCTGCATTCTCAAGAGGAGGAGTAGGGGGAAGGATAAATAAAGATTTAAAAAATTCTTTGAATACCTGTGAGCTGTTTGATTTATTTGAATCAGAGTCTGGTGATTCTGTATGAATGAAGTAAAGTTTCACTGACTGACTGATTGCCTGTAAATTGCATTTCATTGTCTTTTTCACTTTCTGTTATAATGATGAAGAACTGTGAATTAGTAGAATTATGAATCTCAAATAAAAAAATCTAACTTCTCTCTAGGTGGGATATGATATTTGCAGGAAAAATGACATCAAGAGAAACATTTTTCTGATATTAGAGAACAATTTTGAAATTTCTTAAGAAGTCATCATGTTTTCTTTCTTTTTTTACCAGTAGCAAAAACTTCCAAAATCTATATTATTACACTTAATTTGATTCAGTTTTAAAAAATATGGTCATTCTACTTTTATAACAGATTAATTAGTGCTATTAAAAATGTATAGGAGAGTCTTTAGGTGCATGTCCTTCAACTTGAAAAAAATTAAGAATGTTTAGAAATTCCCAAGAAGAGGACTATGTTAAATTGAAATTATGAAATTGTGAGAATTTATGTAAGTAGGACTTTCCTGGTACTTCCTGATAGTTTTCTGCTCAGAGGTCTATATATTTATATGTAGATCTCTAGCTTCCATGTTGTACTGCACATCTGTATCCCATGGATAATCAGCTATAAACATCAAACTCTAGTCAAACTCCCTTCCAGTGCCCAGGCTGACTTCCCGACATGGATCATATTTTCTACATTTTTTATTCCTGAAACATAGTTGCATTTGGCCGAACTGTGCACTTAAGCCCAACTATAGCAGACTATATTGTATCAGTAGATGATCCTTTATACCATTCATCATCTCTCTGAAAACTTAATCATATTCCTCCTTTCTGATAACTGATAAAACTACCAAGCAGGCTCAGGTCAGAAATCAGTTCCTGAAGGATTTCACTGGAACATGGTTCCTCATGCCAATTTCATATTTTGCAGTTAGATTTGGAAGCCTGTCAGTTTTTCAGATTTCAGTCTGTTTCACGTGTCGTGTGAATTTTGTGTCACTCTTCTACGGGACTTGTCATTTTACTTATTCATGTGGAAATATTGTAATTTTTATTACACCTCCCTAGAGCTTAAATGAAACTTGAGTTCTAAATTTTCAGAATTTTCACAGCTTCCTTTTACAACTTCTGCAACATATTAATTATTTTTCTATTCTAGAATTAGAGATAAAACAGAACCCAAATTTTCTCTCATGAAGGAGAAGTGACTTCAAGCCTATCAATTACTAATGATATGTTACATTTAAAAGGTTAGAGATGCAGGTAAAAGTAAATGCTGCACAGTGTACTATGAAAACAGTATTTGACTAAGAGCTTTTATTGAATTGTCACTTATCCGTTTAAAATTTAAAAAAAAAAGGTAAGTGCTTTTCTGTCTCCTTTTTCTCAAGCTTCACAATCAAGCAAGCACAGCCTGTAGATGGAAGGAACATACTTGTTTTACTTGTTTGAGGTTTTCCCCAGGCTCAGTCTGGGATATAAAGGAAAGCTGCCTTTACTTGCTTTCTATGAACATTCATGATACAGGAGCCCTGGGATGATTCTTTGACTCACATCAAAAAACAGTCATTTCTCTACCTTAAATAATTACTTTGGTTATTTTAGGACACTGCTTCTCAGAGAGCAGACAGTTGTCTGTGTGCTCCCTTGTATCAGGAAGATTCCAAAAAACATTGTTCAGATTGTAAAAGCATGATTTTTATATTGACTCTGATGAATCTTTAACATTTCAGAAGTTTATTTTCTCATATTAAAATTACCAGAGAAAAATAGAGAAAAAAAATCCCTGATTTACTGGGACAGTTCATTTAGAAGATCATTAATAAGACATAGGAACTTGTAGCTCTCAGTCATCAGTTTTCATCTAATCCCTTTTTTTATGGATTCATAACTCACCAAGCCAGAAGAGTAATTATATTTCCTTAGAATTTCCTACATAAGACAAACTGCAGAATTGCAACCAGTGTTTTCTAAATCAAACACTTATTACCTACTAGAAATAAAGAACAGTGCAAAAAAAAAATTCTGTTGCTGTGCTGTGACTACTGAGGTATATGCATGAAATCATCTCTCTGTAGAATAATACCGAATAATCCAAAATTTGTGCATAAATTCCCCTCTTCTCTCCACCTTCTGCCACCATTGCTAACCAGAATGGGTAGTATTAGTTACAGTGCCAGGAGCATGTGGAAGATAAACTAATGTTACAACATTGAAGGTCATTCTCTCTATTTTAAGTTAAATGGTGATGGAATCTGTTGGTTATGTTACATTTCTTTACTTATATTTTGCTGGTTTTATCATTTGCATGAATCAGAAGTTGACTGTTAGTCTTCAACGCTAAATTTTTCATCATACCAGAGTCAGAATGCCTTTTGTTTAGGAAATTCAAGTGTCTTTAGAACGAAAGCCTTCAGGGGAAGACTCAGACTTATCAGACATAAGAAGACAGTGGCCGCAGAATGACCTTAATGGAGGGATTATCTTTAGATATACCAAAATATGCTTACCTGTTTTTCCAAAATGAAATTGTAAAGTTTAATTCTTCTGAAAATAAAAAAATAAAAATCAGATTTTTGCCCCAGTTCAATGGTATTTTTTCACGGAAAGAATCAGTTCTGCAGCCAGTTTTCCAATAAATTTAGATAAAATGAAATTATTCCATATATCTTACTGTTCATGGACAAGGGTTAATTTTAATTGTGTTTTATTGTATGCACTATGTGGAAGATCTGAGATTAAGCAATATGTCAGCTCAGGGCAAATAAAGAATAATTCCAAACGCAAAAGAAATTGTTACTTGTTCTTTGTTCCCCATCTAGTGAATAGAAGAGAATAATGTTTCAATGTGGGTGAAAAAAAAATTCCTCTTCTGTGGATAAGATGTATTATCTCATTTGGGTTTTGATATTGCCAGTATAGGCTATAAACTTATATACTGTTTGTATATTTATTTTAATTTAAAAACCAATTTCACATACAATTTACCATTGAGATATAACATAATTAAATGTTGTTCTTACATCTACAAAATGCATGTCCACATACTGACTGTTATTTATTGGTATAGAGAAGTAGAGGAAGTTTTTGCTTCTAGTCTTTAATTTAAGGCTGTGGTAAAAATCTTCCTGCTTTGTATGTAACCACTGAAAAGGGGATAAAAGCCTCATTACTTTTAATGAGTGCTGTTAATTCGAAAAATGTCTAATTCTAAATTGGTCTGTGAGCAGCCTGGTTTCTGTAAAGAGATGAACAGGGATTGCAGTGGTTAAACTATGGGCAATGCCTTCTTTGAATCAAGAGAATTTCAACAGTATTTTTAAATGTATGCCAAATCAGTAAACAATACAGTCACTTTAAAAATAAATACTATGTCCCCATAAAAGCCTCTTTATTTTTCAGTTTGTTCAGGAGATAGCAATGTCCCACAGTTCTTATCAACCGAAGATTTCTTTCCCAAAATAATTTTTCAATTCTGCTGCAGGAACCAGAGGAGAAGGAGTAGCTCAACTGGAGTCTGTTCTTCCTGGTATTTCTGAAGGGCCCAAGGAAGAGCAAGTTTCAAAAATTTTATTTTGACTAAATAAGGTTGTCTGGTCACCTGAGAAGATATTATAGTACTAATTATATTTATATTTTATGTATGCATGTATGTATTGATTGATTATTAATTATTAATTGACTTATATTTAGGTGTTACAACAGCCCTACTTGCACAATTGAGAAGGCCTTGATTATTTTTATTTTTTACTTGCTACCATTTCTATTTAAACTGTAACTTAACCTCACTTTTTAAATGGGCTGGAAACTCAAAGCAACCCTTGATGATAAGATCTAAATGGAGATCAAAGTAAGGGATAGCGCCATGGAGGAAAAACATGCAAAAAGGTGTTTTAGAGACGGTTTAACGAAAATAGTTTTAAATGAAAACTGCAGGATTTTGTCCTTTCTAAAACTCAGATTGTTTTCATTCAGGAGCCTAAGGGGATTTTTTTTCTAAAACCTCACATGGACCCAGATACCCAACCCCCAGAGAGATTTAGTTAAGTTAGACATCTACTACAAGTTATGCCTTCCACATTTACCTTTTTATAAGGATTTAAAGGTGTTAAGAGAGCCTTACATTGAAGGGTTTCAGTTTGAACACACTCTAAACATTTAACTGTGTGTAGATAGAGATAATGTATAGGTTTATTCAGGTGGAAAGTGCAAAAATGCAGTAAAAACCGATTACCTTCATTGCATGGGAAAAAAGAGCGACACATACTGCACAGACATATCCGGTACTAAGAAAACCAAAACATTCTCTTTGTAAGTTTTTTGTACCTTATATAAAATGAGAAATTAACATCTACATGCTTTTTCTTTCTCTGTCAGTTTTATGATATCCTGCTTCTTGTTTTTGATACAGTTAACACAACAGTTATTTGGACAAGTACTTGGTGATGTAATATTGTAAATGTTTATAACTGTTTAGGAAAAAAAAGTTCTATAAATTTCAGCCCTAAAGGCTATCAGGTCTGCAAAAGAAATTTAATAATTTTTAAGGCAATGTTACCCAGACAGGAGTTTATTTATCAAGTTTTTCTTGATTATGGTATTTTCGGAAAGGGCAATAAATCCCTGGAGGCTCTTGAAACACATGGGAGGTGATAGGTTTTCCTGTTTTGCTGTAGTTTTCCCAATGTGGTCTGCAGTTAATAATCAGGAAGCAAAGTTACATAGATCAGTTCCTTGTAATGCCAATGTATTTTCTGCTTTTCAGAAAAACCAGTAAAGCTGCCTGAACAAATTGCAAGTCTCTTTCATTAAAAAATTCAAAATGTCACCATTTTTTCATTTTGTGAATTCTATACTTGAATGTTTTTTCTATTTATTTATTAATGTCTTCATAATTTACTTTACTAGGGTTGTGTTTGAAACCCTTCACTTTACAACCTGTCTCTAGTATTAATGAATGTATCAGAAGGGTTATTTTGTAATTTTGTCAGCTTTTTCTCAAGGAAAGATTATACTGAAAAAACCCCAATTTTTTAATTAAAAAAAATTAATATCTCCTTTGTGATAAAAAACCATTTACTGTTGACCAGAAGTTTTAAATGAAGATTTTCAGTTTTACTGACTGCTGAGTTGTTTTCATTTTAGTAGAACAAGAAAATGCATTAGTAAAGTAGTTCTAAGAGAGAGTTTTTCAAAGACTTCAGCTTTATCTTCATTTTTACCTACACAGCTCCAATTTCTACATACTGCTTTTGTATAAACAATCTCCATGTGAGACTGCAATTTCAGCTGCTGCTTCTAACATAATTCCATGAGTAAGTGGTGTGAGCCACAGAGCAGTTTGTCTCAGTTACCACTTCTGCATATTGCTTTTCTTGTTTCAAGGAAGGAATCAACACTCAGTGTACCCAGTGCCTGGCATGGAACACCTGCTTCAAAGAGGTTGTAATGAGGACACCAACTCTACCTAACTGTTGAAGCACAGGTAGAGAGTTCCATTTCTCTCATAGAGAAAGCAGTTCCAGTCTGTCCAGCACTTTGTGCGTGTTTGCAAGGGGCGAGCACTCTCTCTGTACAAGCAGAGTTTGTATGGAGCACCACCATCAATTTATGAACTGTGCTATATAGGTTTTTGTCATTCAAGTTCATTGTGAAGAAGTTGTGTAAAAACAAGGCTACTGTCCTCAATGAGGAAGTCAAATAATTTGGAAGGTTTCTGGAATATTGTGATGAGATGAAAAGTTTTAATATGCTACTAACCACTACTACATGGTATATCTGTCACAAGCTATCAGCCCACTTCAACTGCTAACAGCATTTGAAACTTCAGGTTTGTTTGTTTGGGTGCAAGTTTTTCTCTGTGCAGAGGGCCAATTTCTCTTCAAATTAATCTTTATTTGTATAACCAGTAAAAATGATTCTGTGTGCCTGCTTTTATTCGTCCTTCACAGAGAAGACAGAGAAAGTGAAAAGTACATGCTGAGACACATTTTTGTTTCATATTCACATATGACATTCTAGTAAGTCACACACCTTGCATATGTATAACCAAGACATCCTTTTGTGATTCCATCCCTCTGCCTATAATGGGTGCAGAGGGACCTACATGAGTAAATTTTATGCTTGGCTTCTTTTAAGAGTGCATATAAAAAGTAGCAGTAAATTGAAGCCCACAGGGTACTTTCCACATTGTACTGTAAGGATGTTTCATTGCATACTGCTCATGAAAATTGAACTTGATATGAGCTATAATTATGACAAAGGTAAGTGAGAGTGTGAGTCTCACTTTGAGTACTCTTCCCCTTTGTCCTTTTTCTGTGCTTTTAGTCACCTTTAATATCTAGGGAGATGTTTCATGCCAAAGGTTTTCACATATTTTAGAAACTCATTAATTAGTTAATAACATATGAATTTTGCCCTACATTAAGAGTGCAATCACCCGATGGGAAACCAGAAATATTGAGGATGCTAAAGGTTTAATTGAGACCTTCATCCTAATAATGTTCAGTGACACTGATATTTTCATATATTTAATCAGACTCATATCACAGTTTATAAACTACCCTGATGGTCTAGAATTCATCATTTCCTAATAATTTATGTACAAGTTGTTGCTTTGGTTAATGAGAGCCACATGAAAATAACACCGTCAGTTTCATTTCTATTTCAACACAAACATCTTTTCAATCCTAGCTCAGTCAGATTTAATAATTTTATTCCTCAAACAAGGAGGAAAGAGTCTGGACATTATAGTTTTCAGCTGCTTTTTGAAAATACAATATTTTGGCAGTACTTGAAGACTCCTAATTTGGGAAGTCTAGGCAGACAGTTTCAATAAGTAGAACATAGTAGTTTTAAATGTCTACTCAGATAGTAAGCAATAATACTGAGTAATAAAATCACAGGTAATTTCATAGTTTTACACACCTTCAAATAGTGGTTTGTACCCTCATGTGATCAAGTTGAGTATGTACAAGATATGATGTGGTATGGGAGCAGTGTTTTCCATTGCTGGTTCCTACTGCATGGAACTTTGGAGAAGACTGCTAACATCTCAATATAAGAATAAAAATTGTTGTCTAAGTCTGTAGACTTTGGTTGGTTGGTTGGTTGGTTTTGTTTATTTTAAAAAGTAAATAAACTTATACCTGTTATGATGTGAAGAAATCCTGAAACTATAACTGAGGCAACAATGCTCCCTCCTATTTTTCTGAGTGAAACAATAACTCAGATGAGACAAATATGTTCCCTTCAAAACCCATAATACTTCAGACAGAAATCCAGGTACAAACAGAGACACTTTTAATAAAGTAGAAAATTCAGAGTTGATATTAAGAAATACCACTCATTTAACTCTTAACAACCTTTTAATTTTGATTCTTTCATATTATTATGTCATTTTTATTATTATTATTTTCATGATACCATGAAGCTGCATATATCTGAAATATATTGTATTTAGATATAGCTTAAAAAATAATAATTTTTTCCAGCATTTGTAGTGTCTCAACACAATTCTAGGTGCTTATCCTTGAAAAAAGGTAACTAGGCTACCCAAGCACACCCTTTAATTTTTTCATTCCAGCAATGGAGAGAGGTCGGAAGTCACATAACTCCTCAAGAGACAGTGCTGTTCTACCTAACACGAGCATGTCTTCTCACTGTAAGTATTGGGAAATCAAGCAACACCAAAAGCAAGGCTACGTGTCTAGTCTCAACCGAGAGAACAAATAGAAGTCACTAGATACCTCCATCCACTAGTTGAAAACAAGTTCATATCACAGAAGAGATGGTGAAGATAATGTTTATGAGTTTACAGAAGTTTCAACCTAGAACAGGACTGTATAAAAGCACTTGAGGTGTACATGCAATAGATCACTGTTCAGGACTTAGCCTCCAGCTAAATGTGATTTAGACTGAGTAGAGTTGTTTATGCACCCCCACAAGTCTTGATTTAACTGTTTTCCACTATGTGATAGAGCAGAGCCTTGCATATAACACTAGACATAAATTGAAACAGGCTTCACTTGTGATGATCTGCATCTGGGAAGAAATAGTCCATAGCAACTTCTATAGCTGTGCCATGGCACAGAAGCTATCTCCTACTTCATGAATTCATCAGGTTCTCCCCTACATAGCGTTTGCTATGCGATGACAGAGAAAGAGGCTTTCATAATACAGTGAAAAAATGTGTGAAATGTAGCCCTAACTGGGAAATATTATCAAGCAAGAATAAGCTGCATGAATCTTATTTAGTATGAGACCTGAAAGGGTTTTGTATTAGGATGATGAAATACACAAATGCATTAGAATAAGATTGAGGACATTAAGACAGTAGAAACTGTACACGAATCTTGTCTAAGAAGGAGCAATAAGCACAGGGATGTGAATGAGAAACTGGGACAGAAGATTGTAACTGGATTTCAGTCACTTGATGTCAGCTTCGCTTTATAGTTTGGTAAGTAAAAAATCACGTGTGCATCAGTGGTCCTGAGAATCCTGCAGCTAGCCAATGTATTCATGATCTTGGTAGAGTTTCATATTTGAATTTTGTCTAATTTATCTATCCATCTCTATAATTACCATCATCAACCTGAGTGTTGGTGGTTAAATTTCTGTATGACAGTCTCCAAAAGAGCTTGCATAACTGACCAAATGTAATTTTATGCATTAGATACAGCCATATGCACCAAGATACTCCCACTGCTTCCACTCTTTCTTTATGAAGGTGATGTGCTGGGCAAATATTGCATGCTTCCCCATGCAGAGATCAGCTTCTGCTCTACTTCTTTGTCCATATAATTACTTGGAACTGATAGGAGATCTTCAGCTTCCATTAAATCAGTAAAAGCATGGGAATGTTTAAAATTCACATGGGCCCAGAACCTCAGATATTTTGAGCTGCCTTCTGGATATATTTTGTGCATTTCTTCACTGTAAGTGAAGAACTGATGCTTGCATGACCTGACACAAGATGCTTCATTCTATTTGTCATTCTCTTGCTTTCCCTCATACAGAACAAAAAATTCACCATTAATGCAATTTCTTAAAGCTTGTAGAGATAACCTGGTCTTCAAGAGAAACAGTGTTCCTCAGGGGAATATAAACTACAAACTGATAAAAGAAAAATTACTTCTGCAACAGAAGAAGTAATTTGTGTTTATTCAGCACTTGGCATTAGTGACATTTTCATGGAGGACATAGACTCAGCTTAACACTAGTTTCTTTCTTCAAAGAAAGGCATCTGCAACCACAGCCACAGCTTCAAAAGTCTACCACCACCTAGAAAAGCCCAAGTTTGAAAAAGCTTAGTTCTGGACTTTTGATTTATCTCAATGAATCAAGCAATTTTTAACCAGATTTGATACACCCTTCACAGTCTGTGTTCCTATTTACTGTAACTTTCATAAAAAGAAGAAATAAGGACAGTCCTTTACAATATATGTAAGAAAAAGAAAAATATAGATTTTTTCAAAATATGCATAAGGAAATTATGGGACTCAATGTCTTTGGTTGTTGGGAAGGTAAAATATATCTATAGTTGGGCAGGTCCATGACATTCTCTAGTAGCCTCTAGACATGATAATCCAGAAGTATTTCTTATCCAGGAAAGTCTGGATGCAAAAAAGACACTGGGCTAGGTAAGTCTTTTGTCTAATCTAGTACAAAGGATGTCATACATTTTTATCTATACATACACATACATGAATAAAGTATATTAACTTTTGAAATTTAGCTATTAATTCTAGTTTTCAGTAAAATTATTTAAGCAGACATAGTTACACAACATGTGAATTAAACAAGCATATCATGCAGAAATACAATATAAACACCCAAAAACGTTTCCCATCTACTATCAAAAATGCAATTAGAAAAAGAAAACCAAAAGAAATAACAGTAATCAGACATCACAGAATTATTTGAGCTGTTTGAAGCTGACTGGGAAAAATAGAGAAGTGAAATGTTGAACAAAAAGTAAAATTCTAGAAAAGCTAAACAATTTTTTAAATTGGAGCAAAACAATGGTCCTGTTTCTCAGGAGAAGCCAGAAGAATTCTGATTACAAATGCTGGACTGAATGTTTCTTCAGCTGAGTGCAGCAATGTGGCTAGTACTAATAACTCAATTGCTACACAGAGGACATGTTTCTAAAACCCACAGTAGAAGCAAAAATGAATTTTGGTGAAGGAAAGTGTTGTCTTTTTCAGGGTTAGTCTAATAAAAAGACTGAATAACATAGATACATATGTAAATAGTTAACATGAAGGAATGCAAAATAGCACAAAACAAACAAACAAAGGCTTTATTTTTCCAGACATCTAAATTAATCCTGTCCTGATCAAGGAGGCATATGGAAGATTAGTTACTCTGTGATTATTTTGTTTTAGTGATGTACAATACATGACCCTGGAAACAGCAATTGTGAAGGATGCCAAAGCTTGGTGTGTTGGCATTTCAGCAAACTGACCCATGAGCTGAACACAGCTTTCTGGAATGAATAAAAAATGCAACAACTGTATTTACCAAATAGGAGCTCTTTCAATACAAGATATGCAGGAAACAAAATCTTTGAGAAATTATTTAATCTGCTTCATATGATGACATAGAATACCACAGAAAAATCATTAGAGAACAGAATTTTAATATGACATTATCTTTCTTCTTAGATTTATTATAGTAAACTTTTTCTCAGAATCTTCAGATTTGAATTACAAAAACTGATGTAAACTTCGGCAAACTTGGAGGTGTAATATTTAAAATCCACACTCTAAGTATAAAGAAGTTAAGGAGACTGTATAATACCTGAGCACAGTCTGCAGTCCTTAATCATGCGGAACACATTCTGAAATCAATAAAATTAGGCAAGATGTATTGCACTGAAGTTACTTGTCATAAAGGTCAGGTGATAGTGATAAAGAATCTTATACTAATTGGCCATGTGCCCATGCAAGTATTTGACTCTCTCAAAAGTCTGAATATTTTCAAACATAATTAAGCCAACACAGATGCTTGCAAAGAACCAAGTTGGAAATCAAAAATTAGACCATTATTTCATTGATATCAGTTGTAAAATTCCTGTAGCTTCAGCTTCACTGAGATGCCACCACTGGATCTGCAGCTTCTCTGAAGAAGTTTGTCTTTATTTTACAAACAAAATCAAACATTTCTTTGAAACTCAAAATATAAGAGAGAGTTCTTTCCCTTAAGAAATTGAAAATAGAGATCCTACAAACCAAAGCATTTTTGTACCAGGTTAAGTATATAACACATCAGGAAAGGAACTCTTTTAAGGAACATATTATGCATAAAAGCTGTCCTAAAGATGGAGGAATGGACCCAGTCAAGTACAGGAAACCAGAAAAACACATAGTAACAAGAAATAAAAATCAAGCCAGCCCTCAACTGCTTATTTCTTGATTTACACATGGTAGCTATTTCCCAAGTAGCTTTCACATGTTTCTAATATCTGATACACAAGGTCTTCAAAGCTTCCCATTTATGTCCTAAATTTTTGTTCAGTGAGAAATTTTAGTTTAAGAAGAAGTAGTTTAATAGAAGTAGAATTGCAAGAACAAGGGGAACTAGGGGTTTTGGCAGTTATTATTAGAAGCTATTTTTACCTTCAGTAATATTTTTCTTTGCATTCAAATAATTTATCTTGTGTTTTCCTATTGCTTTCCAAATGGAAACATTGCCCATTTAATAATTTATAAAGAAGCAAACATATTTTCACGTACTATTTTTTTCAATAAAATGCCATCAGAGAGCACTGGGATAAAAGTTATATGTAAAGAGGAGAGAAAGAGAGCAGAAAAACAATGAAGTCATCAAATGTTTCACTTTTTTTATTTTTATGAAATGTCTTGCAAATGCAGGTGAAATTTGTTCAACATTATCAGCTGAGACTACTGGATGCAGTGAAGAGATGTTCTCATCTGCCTTAATAATTCTAAGGTGTGACCACACTGTCAAGGTTTAAATCCTCAGAATCCATTTCAGGACACAGATTTTAATCTCCCTGCTAATTGTGAGACCAGGCCACCCACAGCTCTGAATCAGAGTAACTGCAGAACCTTTGATTAGAGCTATTTTGCTTTGCATTTAAATATTTATATACTTCCTGGACAAGAGCCCACAGCCAAACAGGAATAATTGCCTATACTGACAATTCTCTTTTTAAAGAGAGGCAAAAACTGAGTGCCAGCTTCGGTTGCATACATATTTAGTTTTGAAAAAGAATGTAGACAGCATCAAACAAGGAAAAGGCACAGATCTCAGGTACTTTCTTACGGTTCCTTGTGGAACATTACAGTTTAAACCTGTTGGGGTATATATGAACACGGAATTGTTCTCTTCCCCATGCTGATGAGTGCTTAATTTTCCTGACATCATTAAAAGAAAAAAGTAATTTAATAAATTTTTTGTACCCACAGAAATAAAGAAATCAATTATTTGCACTGTCCTACTCATAATTTCTTTGGCTGTTTCAATTTCTGAACAAAAAAACCTCTAAAACACAGCCGTATGCTTTTATTATAGTTTTTCATTTTTTGTTGGAAATGGATAGTAGATGACAAGATACTAAGCCATCATAACACAGACTTGTGAGATTTATTGATTCAGCTCAAAGCTGATGGAGTTTCCATACATCAAAGCTTTCAAGTAGTAGTGCACTCACCCTATATTATATCCATTAAGAATTTTTTTATCATTAAAAATCCAATAAAATATTTATAACTCTGTTACAAACCCCTGATGGTTAGATTAATGCAATTCTAAGCACTATGATTATCTTGCACAAAGTTTTACACACATATCTTCTTTTATTGCTTTCTTTTGTTTTTTGTCAATCTGTTGAGCTTGATTGCAGAGCTATTGGAATTTTCAGGCTACCTATAATAAGAGACTGCCTGACAACTGTCTCAAATGTCCATCTTTCTCTAGCAGAATCTGAAATTTAAATCCCCCTGGGGGTTATTTGAATATCCTTCTGTGAATTCAGAAATAATTAGATGATCTCTTATAATGAAGTAATTTATATTAATAAAAGAAAAGTCACAACCTATCTAATGAAGGTTGAAAGTGGACTCTCTACTCCCTTGTTACCACATCATAATGCAGCATCTTTGTGCTTCTGGGAAAGCAATTGGAAAGTATTCTCAGGAGATGTCTGTACTAGACAGCACATGAGAAAGCACACATACAGGACTAATTCAAAATAGTCATATTTTAGTGTACAGTCAGGAGTCTTCTTTCAAACAGATACATTTATTTTGTTGAAACATAGTTTTTAAGCTCTTTAAACACTGCATCTCTTCACAACAGAAAAGATTTAGCTACTGATAAAAGTAGAAATATTTTCAATCAAGTTTATCTCTTAATGCCTGAACTACCGTGATATTCACATTTACTGATGCCAAGAGAGATGTCTTTTATATATGGCTTTTCAAGGCATCCACAGCATCAAGAAAAAACTCAGCATTCTGGAAACTGTTTAGTTCCAACCTTCATTTCTTCTTTAGGATATGGTCTAAAATTAGAGTACGAATTTATGCAATTTTTGTGTATAAATTACTACTATAGTTACTATTGTAGCAATTATTCATTGCATAGGTAGGATAAATTTGAGGAGATTTATTCACTAAAAATCATCTGTATATAAATAAGTATTTGTGCAGCAGAGAGAGAACTTTTTAGGTAGTACCTGTGTATGTTTTTCTCAGATCATCTGTACACCTGAAAGTGACACCTGTTTAACTGTGTCATTTTTAAGTCCATTTACCTAAGCTAACATAATGAAAGACAGCACATGCTCTTTAGTTCACACACTTGGTTTCAGTGCATGTTTGACATGTTAGGCTGCAGGCAAATGATGAGACCTTTACCCTGGCTTAAGGTTAAGAGAACTGAGCAGAATATGGAAAGCTACCGGACATAGCACAAGAAATTGTGTGAGAAGCTGACAAAAGCTACAAACCCAACCATGAAGCACAACCAGCCCTCACAGATTATGAGGTGAGTTGACTAAGAAGCAGCCAATATTCACAGAAAAATGGAGGGAAACTGGGCACCTTTCAGAGAGTACAGTAACTAACCATAGTAGCACTGGCATATGTGGCAGAGTCTCTCTAGGTAATTATCAGAAATAAACTTAGTGTTAATGTATCACACCTGACACCAGGAAAGTTAATTAGGAAATGTTGTTTATTTGGGAAAAGACTGAGCAGAGAAAGAGGAAAACGAAGTTGTTGAAAAGAAGGCCAAGAAATAGGAAAGGTGTTAAGAGGGTGTCCAGATGAGTGTCTGATGCTGCCTGGTGGTACCAGTCAAGCAGCCATGTGCAGTTCCCTGCAGCAAAAGCAAGACAAGAAAATGGGCTTGTTTCCAGATCACCAGTGTCAGGTCTTCATCCATGGTCATGAAGACTAGCAGGGAGTGAGGTGGCTGTTCTCCCTGGCCAGTGAGGAAATCACTAAAGAGATTGAGAAGTCTGTCATCCAGGACTGATGCTACTTTATAAAAAATTATGTAATTCATCTTGTAATAAAAATTATTTTTAAAGCAACAGAAAGTTGAATGAGTCAGCAGTGCCCTGGCAGCCAGGAGGACCAACCATGTCCTGGGGGGACAGCATCGCCAACTGGGCAAGGGAGGGGATTGTCCCTCTCTGCTCTGCACTGGGGTGGCCTCACCTCGAGTCCTGTGTGCAGTTTTGAGTGCCACAATATAAGAAAAACATTAAAATATTAGAAAGTGTCCAAAGGCAGGCAACAAAGATGGTGAAGGGCCTTGAGGGGAAGACAGCTGAGGTCACTTGGTTTGTGCAGCCTGGAGAAAAAGAAACTGAGGAGAAACCTCATGGCAGTCTACAACTTCCTCATGAGGGGAAGAGGAGGGGCAGACACTGATCTCTTCTCTGTGGTGACCAGTGACAGAACCCGAGGGAACAGCCTGAAGTTGTGTCAGGGGAGGTTTAGGTTGTATACTAGAAAAAGCTTCTTCACCCAGAGGGTGGCTGGGCACTGAAACAGGGTCCCCAGGGAAGCGGTCACAGCACCAAGCCTGACAGAGTTCAAGAAGGATTTGGACAATACGCAGGCACATGGTGTGACTCTTGGGGATGGCGGTGTGCGGGGCCAGGAGTTGGACTCAGTGATCCTTGTGGGTCCCTTCCAATCCATCTTACTCTGTGATTTTGCCAGTTCAGGCTTAAGGGTCTTGTTCTAGTTTTGAAATAAACATTAGGTCAGTTTATCAGAGTTGGTTCTGATATTCAAGAGCCATCTAAACACAATCTTGTGCCATGTGCTCTGGGATGACTGTGCTTGAGCAGGGAGATTGGACCAGATGTCACACTGTGGTCCCTCCCAACCTGACCCATTCCATGATTATGTGATAGAGCTTCTCAGCTTTGTGTGTAGTCCTAAGCAGAAGTTTTAATTTGGTCCAGGATCCTACTTCAGCTTGGAAACATGAACTAGACATGGATGCAGTTTTAGGTTTTAGTGTCCTTTACAAACTTGTCATGGCCAAGGAACATAAACTAGTTAGTAGTACCCTGTAGTGGTTGAAGTTTACTTCAATTCTGGGCACAGTTCATCTAGAAGTCTTCTTGTCCTTACGGAAAGCAGTTAAAGAGGAACAAATGTTTCACATTAAGTTTCAAGTACAGGACTGTAAATTAAATTTAAAATGTTGCAGAAGATCTAAAATTAAAAATCATTTACTTTTCTAGGTTTGGAATGAATCTTGACTTTCTTTTGTTTTTCCTTCTTGAGCTGCATTTCTGAGTTTGACCTACAGTTCGCATACTAAAAGCAGAGTGTGACAGATCTGCAATGCAAATCCTGACTTCTCATATGCCAATAAGAGGAAAAAAAAGCATGCCAAGAAGTGTGAACTTCCACTCTTTGTGGTATATGCATTTGATAATTAAAATTATTCTTAAAATATCTCTGCTTTGCAAAAACATTTTCTTTCATAGTTTAAAATATAAGATTAATTTTAAACTCTCATTAGAAAGAAAACTGATGTTCTATGTCTAACCTGAAATATAAAATGGCAGGCTCCATCACATCAAAAAAAGGAACTTCTCGGCATTAGCAAGGGAATAATGAAAATCAGAAAACACACTATCATGTTCAGCTGTAGAGAAAATCCTTATTACAGTAATTCACTCTGTGGCTGAGGCCATAAATTAAGTACTCCCTTAAACTCTGTAGGACAGTCACTAAGGCAGAGTCATACATCTAATAAAAACACTGCAAGAATAAAAGGTCAGGTTTAAAAAAAAGTCACTAAAAATTATTTTAATAAATTTCACTTCTTCTAAATATATGCAAATAATTTTCTAAACATTTAAGGCTAATAGAAAATATGTCTTTTAAACATATGACTGAGGAAAATTTCAAGGTGAATATAAACATTCAATAAAAATACTCCAACTTTATCACTTTCCTGAAGTAACTCACAAGATCTGTTATTTATGTCTTTTATTCCAATTCTCTTTTATTGGTCACAATGTAGAAACACAGATCAGTCTCCTATCATGGCTCTTTATTGCTTGGGGGAGAAACTGTGGCATCACATAGAAAATGCTGTGTATTGGAAGTACAAAACTCCCAGATTTGCTAACTGTGGAGTTGTTTTAACTGAAAAAAAAAGAGGCGATTATCTTCAAGAAAAATAATTATAACTTCTTCAACAGCTCTGTTAAGAGATTGTGGATGTCTAATGTATGTAATAGTAACACTATTACTAAGTTGCTGATCAGTTTTGCAACATAGTTTATTCTAATACTATATAAGGTTTCTTTTCTTCATGGGAAATTGAGGTCTTGAGGTCCTAAAGAGGTCTTGAGGCTAAGTGGCAAAGGATCTATAATGGGACATTGTTGCCTAAATATAGATTAAATTTCTGACTTCCCCTGTTGACTGGAAAGCTTACCAGAACATCTTTGAAATGAGATGTTATCAAGTGTGCATTGGTCAAGATCCTGTGTCCCAACTGGTTTAAGCTCTCATATACAGGAGATTGGACTCTGTATAGTAGAGACTCCTTAACCTTGCAAATTCTGTCTTCATAATTCTTTGTATTGAATGTCATATAAACACTGCCATAAAGTACTAGCTGATTTAGTGGTGTTTGATTTAGTAATTTCAAGTAGTGTGGACTTCCTCAGATGCTTTTTAAAAGTCTTCCACAAATAACACTTAGAGTCCTTTAAATGCCAGTCCATTTGCATTCAAAAGTCACTGCTCCCTGAAATCATGGTAGCACTCCTGTACGGGACATTTCAGTGTGGAGAGTTATTTTTACATAGCGAGAAATAACAGAATTAGCAGGAGTGTAGGAGAAGGTAATGGTAAATGAAACCTTTCACCTTCAGAGCAATGGTGAAGACTGTGACCCTACTCAGCATGACACGAATATTTGCAAGTGTTTGGAGATGTCACTGTCTTGAGATGCGTCCCTGCACCTGTTTGTCATTGTTTTCAAAGGTTCCAGAAGTGACTGCACCCCATGCTGAGCCATAGTGTCTGACCAAGGGCATACTCTTGGACTATTGCAATGTTGATTAAAGCAGATTAATTTAATTGATTAAAGCAGATTAATTTAAGTCAAATTGAATGTTACCTGGGATGGAAAACAGCTGGTTTTATTCAACATCTTAATTACAAAGGCGTGCTCACCAACAGGCAACTAAAGGATTCACTAGGCCTAAAATGGGTGTCAAGCCCCACATGGCACTGATCTGACCAATCCTAGGGCACAGTGCAAGAGAAGTGTGGGAAAGCCTAAGCCTAAGACTATTCCAGTCGAGGAGATGGGTTTTTCCAGTCACCAGTGTGTTCCAGGGTAAGTTTGTAGCCTCTACACCATATTTTCACTGGAGTTGCTTGTTGCTTTCCTGCTGTACTCAGCCTGTGCTGCCTTATTGGGGTGCTTCATATAGAGACTGAGTCCTGCTCAATAAAAAACAGAACAAAGGAAACTCTGGTCAAAGACTGGGGCACTGTGAATGTCTCCACATATTATATTTGTACATAACTGGTTTGTTGTTTAGGTTTTTTGTAATAGTATACACTGTACCTCTAGATCTCTTGGTAAAGATGGGGCTCAATGTCTTGTTTAACTCAAGCTCCCAAATGCTTTGTCATATCTTTGCCCTCTCCCTCCTTTGAAAAAAAAAAAAAAAAAGTAAACATATGATTCAATACTTCTAAGTTCAAAAATATATTGGGGAAACAGTAAGACAATCATTAAAGGAATCCTTTGTAGCATTCACTATCTCATTCAAAGTACAGAGGTAAAAACTTTCAGGCATAACAGAAGACTATAAGATAAATTTCTAATGCTCAGTTTTCTAGTATCAATAAAAGCAGCCATGGTAGGTAAACCACACTGAAATTTACTGAGGAAAAAAAGAAATAGTGTCATATTAGAAAGCCGCATCCATGGCTTAGATCACGGAACTTATCCCAAATAATTTAATATTTTCATAAACTTACATATTGATTCTTAAATAATGCAGAGCAAAGACTTAATCGATAGTTCTGACAAGGAAGAAAAAAATCAACAATGATAAAGAAACCAGATGCATAAAGTTGCTGAAACAATGATACTATGAAGCAAAGCATCAACTAATGCTCATAGTTATGGCTAAAACAGTAAGGAGTAAATACAATGTAGCATCTATTCTCTTTGTTATCACCAGCAATAATATTAAAAAATGTTTAAAGAATATAGAAAATGGAAATAAAAGAATCAATGTTTGTCCTGAAACATATGTAGTTCTCTCTTCCCTCCCTCTCTTTCCAGGAGAGAGTCCAAACCCATACCATATAGGATTTAATAGTCTCCAGGGGAAATGTTAACTCACGAGTAACACTGTAATTTCATAAAACTTAGTGCAAAGACAGGTTTGAATAACAACTCAAAGGAACCAAATTTGTCCAGGAAGACTCTGAAGAACCACCATCTGCATTTCTTTGGGAAATTATTTGAAGAAAAAGAAACTTAAAAGATTAATCTTATATGTTGGCTCAGTCATTGAGCTGAAACAAAGTAGTCTGAAAGAGTGGGAAGTAAAGTCTCTGAATCTAATGTGGAGAGTTATTTACTCTTGTCCACAGGAATCTTTGGAAGTGTTCAAGGCCAGGTTGGATAGGGCTCTGAGCAACCTGGTTGTAGTGGGTTGATGGTGACTGGATGCCAGGCACCCAGTGTCCTCTCACTCTGCTCCACAGCTGGACAAAGGAGAGAAAATATAATGAAGGGTTCATGAGTTGAAATAAGAACACACTCGCTCCAGTGTGGGTCTCCTCCATACGCTGCATGTGGATCTTTGAACCTCTGTGGTCCTCTGTGGGCTGCAGGGGCACAGCTGCTTCACCATGGTCTGCATCATGGGCTGCAGAGAAATCTCAGCTCGAGAACCTGGAGCACCTCCTGCGTCTCCTTCTCCACTGACCTTAGTGTCTACATAATCGTTCCTCTCACATATTCTCACTCTGCTCTTCTCTGGCTGCAATCATTACTGCACAATAACTTTCTTTTTCATCTTAAGTATGTTATCACAGAAGCATTACCACCGTTTCTAATTGGTCCAGCCTTGACCAGCAGCAGGTCCATCTCTGGACGGATTGGCCAGGGATTGGCTCTGCTGGACTTGGAGGAAGCTTCCAGCAGCTTCTCACAGAAGCCACTCCTGTAGTCCTCCCCACCACTACCAAAGCTTGGCCATGAAAACTCCACACACTGGTCCCTGCCCATGGCAGGGGGTTTGGAACTTGATGATCTTTAAGGTCCCTTCCAGCCAAAACCATTCTATGATTCTATGATGATTCTGGAAACTAAAGTGTATCAATATTTGTACACCTCATGCAGGAAAATGCACTTGCTTGAAGAATGCAGAAACGAGTATTAATTGAATGATGGACACCGTTTTGCACTTCAACTCTAGAGCTCTTTTGCATGCACTTTCTAAATATGTGTTTGATTTATGATAGTGTGAATGTTCACAGAAATTACTATTCATATGCCAGTATTTCCAATGAAGAGATTTTTCAATCTGTATTCACCTATAATATTTCTTACAGTAATCTACATTTCATGTGAACAAAGAATATAAATAGCTAGCATAAAGCAAGATATTAGAGTCAAACTGCTATTTGAAATTCAAAGTATACCAGTAGCTTTTATAAAGAAATTACATATTTATGATTATATGAAATACAAATAATAATGCATAATTTATTTATCTAATACTATTATATGAGAATTCTCCATCGAGAATTCAAAAGTAATTTTCTTGATTAAAGTAAATTCCAGCCCCCAAAAAATTCTCCCTGGAAAAAAGTGAATTTTGAATAACAAAACCTGGTGAACATTAGAAAAAGATTAAATTGCAGAAAGTTTTCATAATTATTGCTATAAAATTATTCTCTCAGTACAAACAACCATTGAAAAGGAACATTTAAATTACACAAATTTATAGTGTATTTTCTCTTCTGACACCCTTCCCACTAAGATTATTTAGAGAAAAGCCTTTAGTCTATTTTTTTTAATATTTTCAAATCTAAAGCAACGTAAGGAATAAAGGAGTAAAATCCTATGCTTAAGGAGTAAATACTCAAAAGATTTTTCTCAGTAGTTCTCCTAGTTGCATATTCTCAAGATTCTCAAAAAGGTATAATATAGCATTTGCATATTATATAAATTAACCCAAAAATACTTTTCATTTTGAAACAATTCAAATAAATTTAAAAAATCTTCCTTGAAGAATCTACAAGGTGCAAGTTGCATCAACCTTCTAGGACTAGCACTTGACACATAGTACATGGTAAGATATTAAAAATAAATCTTTCTTTTAATTTCTTTTTTTTGTTTTGTTTTTCAAAAACTGTCTTTAAAATCAATACCTCTTTTCTTCAAGTATGCATTGAAGTATAAATGCATGACAAGTGACAGAAAATACCTATTTCTCATCAGAATTTAAATGTTGAAGAAAATGTTAATAAACTTTTGAATTGCAATATGTGAATCCCTTTTGGCTTGCTCTTGCCTTCCACAAGTAAAAATTAAACATAAACCTATCTTCATCATAAAGAATGAGGCAAAGAATAATTTAATACTCACATCAAAAGCTGATCCTCCTTTTTACTTCTCGTCTGAAATTGCACAGGGCTAGTATCATCACAAATAAAATGTAAGATCTTTACAGACAAAGACCCAAAATTATGAAATACTGAGCAAAAGCAGTTCATGAATTATGAATCTGAAAAAAATGAGAACCATGCATGTCAAAACATTCAGAGGACCCTAAAAAAGCCCCAAAAGATAATACTACTATAACACTACTATAATGCAAGAAACTGATGTGATGGGGAAATGACCCTTATTATCTGGAATAAATAATAAAAATTTTGTAGTAAAAATGATTCAGTAATAAAAACAGTCTGTGGTACGAATGCTGGCAAAACAGAACACAGATTCATAAAGGTTCAGCAACAGACTCTATGTAAATGCATATCATATTTTCATGGATTTGGCCCATTTTTATTTTATCCTCTGATAAGAAGCCATCCATTAAAAAAATTTTCTGGACCTGGAACTAATAAGAAGATTCACTTTATAATTGCACAGCTGCTAGAAGGCAAAAATTGCTGTACTGTACACCAGGACAGGGTAGGCTGGGATTTTTTATCCTCTTACGTTAGCAAAGAGATAGCTTTTCTGATTTTCTGGTGTCAGGGCAAAAAGTAGGGAGAAGCATGGAATGAACTGTGAACTATGGGCCAATTAAAACAGGAACATTTAAAATGTCCCTAGTAGAAATCATGTTGGGTTTTTTTTAATAGCTAAGAAAAAAATTTGCTGACCATGGCATTATCAGCCTCAATTGCTGTTTTTGCAGCAACAGTAAAATATACGTTTTGTAGTGGTGTTTGTATCTCCTTTGTCCCAGCTCATACATCTTTCTGTGCTAAAGCTCAGCGCTCTCTTGATAAGCCAGGCAGTCAGGATGTGCAGCCGTGTGACTGAACCATCTCCTTCCCTTCATTTCGTGCTCCATTTTAATGGAATGATCTGAAGGAAAAAAGTGAAAAGCTCTCACTGTTTTCTAACCTTTCCTAAGAGATGACCTTTCCATTAGATATGGTATAGTGACCTACACTGTTGGAGGCCTTTTAAAGATGGTTAGTTTGCCATTTCCCAAATGGATTTGTTTGTCTGGAAACCAAATAATTAGCTGTCTGCAAGTCAGTCCTTTGCTGCTCCTATCAAAAGCTTTGAGGCTCTTTACGTGTTGGAAGTTAGCCAGCAATATTTTATGCTGTGTACAAGTTCCATTTCAGAGCTCAGACCTGAATTCTTTACAGCAAGATTACTGATATCTCAACTACTCAGTCTCTGTGGGAGTGAGACTCTGGTCCATTCCAGGAAGGGAAGCGAAGGGTGATCTCAAGTGAGATTAACCATCTCAGTTCAGGAGAAACTTGGCTTTTATAATATGACCATAATTACTTACAAACATCTATTTTAACTGTTTGAGGCTGAATTCTTTACATTCTCTTTCTTACAAGTTATCTGATTTTACATGTGTCCAGAAATATATAGGTATCTTTAAAGAAAATATTCTGACTTGTTGTTTTGTCTTCTTTTTATCTTGTTTTGTTAAACCTGGTTTTACAAGGGTTGTCAAGCATTGGAACAGGCTACCCATGGCAGTGGTGTAGTCACCATCCATGGAGGTATTTAAAAGATGTGTAGATGTGGCACTTGGGGGCATGGTTTAGTGGTGGACTTGGCAGTGGTGGGTTTAATGGCTGGACTCTATGATCTTAAAGGTCCTTTTCAACATAAATGATTCTATGTTTCTATTTTCTTTTCTCTCTTTTGTTGAAGAACAAATGTATTTCATATTCTTATTCCTTATCCTGCATTCTTAATGGTGCAAAACATAAATGTTATTATTCATGTACAGAAAGCTGGAAAAAATCCTAAAACCTAAAATTTAGCTTCAAAACTAAATGAGCACACATAGGCCATACGAACAAAACAAGCCTCCAATTAGTTAGCTAATCCCAACAACTCATGACAGAAGGTGGTAAAGGACAGCCACATTACCCAGCAGAAAAAAAAGAAAAAAAAGGAATGATAACTTATCTAGGTTCTGTTTTGTTTCATGGCCTCCAGACAGAAAACATACCTCCTGCCCTCTACAGCACTGTGGTTGATGACTGGCACAGAGCACCTGCATCAGGTTCTAGTCAGTAAAAATTTGCATCTGCAGTGTAATATTCTGATGATATTTAATTTCTATGTTCATATATATATATATATATATATATATATATACTTAGCAATGTACGTAATTGTACATATGCATGAAACTGCCAACTCTGTGCCTTTAAACAAGCAAAAGAGTGGCCCAGAAAACATCAATAGTGCTATGGAGCTTCTAAGAGTGATCAGTTGCTCACTGTTCCTTGCCAATCTCAAACTAGCATCAGGTAAATGTAGCAGATAGCAAGTTCATATGGAAGAAAAGCAAGTATTTCTTGACAGTCTGTAGTTAAGCTGTTAAGCTCCTCGGCTCAAGATGTGGGAGTGCTACAAGTCTGTAGGAACTCATGTGTTAACTGGAGAAACCAAAAAAGGTTGAAAGGACTGTGTAATTCAAAAATACGAGCATTGTTTCAGGATATAACTGAGATTTCAGTTCTAAGAGGTGGAGAGGATATTGTGAAGAACTATCACTATTTACCTGGGGGGATTAAATATGTTCATATTCACACACCTACTTTGTTTCTCTCCTCCTTGTTCCACCACTGCTGGCAGAATACTCAGATAAATGTTTCTTTCATCTCATCCATTATAGACAGTTATATGTTTTTATAACTTTTAGTTTATTCTTTACAAAAAATAGTTTACTGTGGGCAAAGGCAATGGATGGCATTCCGCACATTGTCATGTGTTTGTGGCCAATAGTGTATCTCCAGGGTGTAAATCAATTGTTTAAATCCATGTTTTTCATGTTCAAGAGTATTTTCCCTTTTAGGAAAACCAGAATTAATTGGCCTCGTTTATTGTCAGTGTGACAGTGCTCAGAGCTTCAACTTTTGTTTCAGTGAAGTGCAAGAATGCCTTCATTGTGAGCTGGAACAATTCCCAGATTTGCATATTCTTAAATAGCAAAACTATGTAATTAGAATATCATATAATGAAAGTCTAGAAGTGAAAAAAAAAAGAACACAAAACCCCCCACCTTTTGGGTACACTTTTCCTTATTTAATTTTTTCATTTAAAAAAAACAGTTTGAACAGAAATTTTAATGACTTGTTTGAATAAGACCACCTAAGATACTTGGGGTAAAAAAAACCTGGAAAAATTGAAATCAGAGCAGATGACAGTAAAAAAAAAATCCTTTTCTTCTTTCTTTGAAACCAACTGATCAACTATTTTCTAATGAACTGCAATGTGATGACTCCTGATAAGTTCTGATTATATTTCACAACTGCTTTTTCTGTGGTCCACCTTGAGTGGAATATGAATATTAGTGGTCTGGGGTTTTTTATAAGTTCCACAGATGTCTGCATGACCGGGAGGCAGATGAAAATTTTTGATAACAAGATTTTTGCTTTATTTGTGTGGGGTCAAATCTTGCTTCCCAAGCTGAAACAACTATGCCCATGCAAGAGTTTTGTCTGTATCAAACTTTAACACATTCTAGCATAATTCCTCAGTTTAGCAATATCTACTCTAGAAAGATACAGACCTCCAGTAACTGTGACATTCCTAAGACATCAACAGTAGCATAAATCATAAGATCCATGGCTGTCAACAGTAATTAATTCCACATTTGTGAAGTTACATGATTAAGGATCACTATATAGTTTCCTATCTCTTTATCCCAGCCATCAGCAACTTTAAAAACCTAGTGCAAGAACATCTATCTCATGAACTTGAGTTTACAGAGAGTTCTATTCAGCATGTTAGTGAGTCTTTAGTATGCTTCTTCATATATTGATTTATACCTCACACTTGTAAGAGACTTAAAGATCACAATTGCCTTAAACACTGTCAAGGCCAGAGAAGGAACTTGCCTTAAGATCAGATCCACAGTGCAAACATGAGTTAAGCACAGAAGAGAGGAATTTGCAGCAGGAAGGTGTTAATTCCAGGCCTAAAGAAGGTGAGTTTTGGTTAGCACATCCCGGCTAATGCATCTGGACAAAAATTCCCACTGTGGCAGACCATGGGAAAGGATACAAATTCTTATACACGACCCCGAGAAGAATGACTCCAAGGCCCCCACCACTGAGGAGACCAGGGTGAAGAAAGTTCTCCTGTCTGGATCCATGGACGGTGGTATCTTTCTATTTATTCTGTCTCTTCTCACACTCTTGCTTCCTCTCTCCCCACCCTTTCCAATTTCTTTCAATCTCTTACATTTATTATTAAATAAAATCCATACTATTGCCTTTGGCATATTATTTCATTTGCACCTTGATTGAGGCAGAAGCATCTCTCAATAATCGTATCTTAACAACACTGCTTGTAAAAGTGTCAACACAATATTAGAAAAAGTTTGAGACACCTACTAATGCATTAAATTTGTTAATTACTTTATGATACTAAAATGACCAAATCTAACAGGTAGGAACTTCAGATCACACAAAACTGCAAAAGCACTGGATTCACAAGCTCTGTGGGATGTCTTCAAGTAGTGTAAAAGGTTTACAATGTTCATAGTAAATTATGCTCGAGATTAGATACAAAACTGACTCTCTGACTCTTGATATACCAGTAGGTATTCAGGCATGAAAATACATGCATTCTTGCATACAGTACATGGTTTAAAATAATCAGGTATTTTATCCATGGAAACTTCTAGTATCACAGGTTTTTGTTTGAGCTTTATGAAACTTTGGAGGTCTTTTTTTAGCAAGAAATGCCCAAAATTTCTTTGGAGTTAGAACCTGAGACATCCTGCGTAAAAAAGAGAGGAAATCAAACCACAGTAAAATGTTTAAAATGTGCTCTACCTTTTTGGTAACACGAATCTTCACACCCTAAAAGGAGGTGAAAAAAACCAGGTGCAGATCAAAGTATGTAATCCACAGGTGTAATGGATGTCAGTAAATTACCTGCAGGTATATGCCTGGTTCTGCCATTCCTCTGCCAGATGTGGTGTGCATCTAAACTGATGCAAAGATTAACATTAATGGATAGATTAACACTAATGGATAGAGATGTAGGCCGCAAGAAAGAGAAATTATTCAGCATTCTGTTGCCTGAGGACGAGTTCCTTGCTGCATACACTTGCTATCTAGAGTTTCTTTTTCCCATATTATCTTTTGCTTTATCCATCTTAAAAACTTCATTTTTAACTTTCTATTTGAAGTCGTTGTCTTAGTTTCCTCAAAATTAAAGTAGTTCATATTAAAGCACTGATGATTCTTTCCCACAAATGTATTTTGTACGAATGATACAAACAGGCTATGTGAACCCTCTTTCCAGAAGTATTCACCATGGCTCTAACATAGGTAAGCATAACTATATACAGATTCTGCATTTTGATTTTTGGTGTTCACTTTGGGATTAAAGAAATAGTTTATGAGAGTAATCTTATTACATTAAAAAATAAATCTTTTGGAAAGAGTTGATAGTAATCCCTAAGGGCTACTCTAACCAATTGTTCTCCACGCTTATTTCTGCCTGTTTCATTTCATAGATTCTTTTTTTTTCTGTACTTCCCTCCTACCTTCCCTGTTACACACATAAAAATTTTGAGTTCCTTCCATATATATAATGTATTCTATATTTATTATTTTAGCTACTTTCAATCTAATATATAGCCCAAGCTCTGAATATAAATGCTGCCAATAATTAGATAATTTGAGTGTAATTATATCTGATTATAATAATACAGACAGAAATTATAAAATATTTATTCAGAATAAATTATTTAATATATCTAACCTTTCTACCAGTTGTCACAGGTATCTTACTGTAACACTGTAAGTCAAAATCAAGCTTTAAGAGTATGATTTCTTTCTTTCTAAGAAATCCATTGGGTTTTTTTAAAATACTAACTCTTCTTTAAAAGTAGCAAATTGTCTTTTTATCATACTTTGGGTGTGCTGTAACACAAATGATAAATAATCATAAGGAATTGAAATGCATTCTGAGGGCCAATTCAGACTCGCTCCTGGGAAACAACTTCAGCTACTAAATTTTTGTTTGTTTTGGTGATAAAGATACTGGCAAATGAAGAAGTGGACTTAAACCACAAAATTGTTTCTATGGGTCACTGAATCGCTAAAAGTTCAAAAATTTTTCTACACATTCAAGCAAGCCCCAGTGGAAATTATGTTTTAAAACTGTAGAGATTTAGGGAAGCAGGAGTACGGTCTTTTAAAAAACAGTGTCACTGGTGATGAAAACCCTGTTGAGAAGGACAAACAAATGTTTGGTTTCTCTGCCATTTTTCTTATTATCTTTTACTTTGACACACAAAATTCTTTAGTCTAAGAAAGCATTTGGAATCAGAATGGGAAGAGACTGCAACACAAACACCAAGTTTCTGATTATTGTGACAGTTCAAGAATGAATACTGTAGTCACTTCAATGACATGTAAAGAAAATTAAATGTCTGCAGCAAGTAGCATTGTACATAGCTGAAGATTAGAACTGTATTTAAAAAAAGAAAAAAATATAGAAATCACCACCACGGGTCTTTCTCATTTCTAAGAAACCTATCTTAGTATCCTATCGAAAATCCAAAGCTTCATTTTCCATTCCAGACACAGTTCTGTATAAATATATAATCTCAAATTCATCTGAAACTTTATTAAATTTGAGCTTAAAAAAAATAGATTAAAAAATTCCAAAAAATTCTTTCTCCTCTAAAGAATGGCAAACTGTGGAGAAAATTACAGTAAACTTTATGATATATAGGTTCAGATTTGTTTCAATTGCAGTCTTCAGACTTGCTGTTAGTGTAAGTAATTGGGGTGCTTGTCAAACAATGTATTTCATGACACCCATGTCCCATGAATCAGGTTAATTGTGGTGTTCATAGCAGACAGGGCAGGATATTACTTATGCTCTTTAAATTGTCCGTTTATCAAACTCTGGTGTTTCACAAAAGAAAGGAGATATATAGGGTCACATCTAAAATAGCTGAGACAAGACAGACTGTCTAGTCTGTTCCAGAACATTTTAAATAAATCTATTCACTTTGCTCAGTTTGAATTCAGATCTGACCTTCTTTGTTAGCCAGTCATGGCAACCATGAATAGCTAAAAATCTTAAATGTATTGGGAGTATCTGACATCAATTTGTTTTTTCTGTGGTGGAAAAAGACATCACAGTTGCAGGTATTTCAGTAGAATACAGCAAATAAAATTTTTCATAAGGAAAAAAAATTGTCCTAAGGGAAACAATGGAATTCGGGAATGAATGAACATTGAACTTACACTTATCCAAACACAGTGAGGCATGAAAGACCTTTAAGGAAATACGTTTAATGTCTCTGTGTAGATGGTAGAGAGCCAAAAAGGGGCTTGATTCATAAAAATAATAAAAGTACCCTCCCAGACTCCAAATGAAATACAAATTAGTGTCAAATGTCTTGGTTATATTCATAAACAGCATCTGATATGATCTGTCTTTTAGTCTTGGATGTGTTAATGATCAAGAAGCTTATACATGGCATCCTTTCCCTTCACAGAGTAAGACCAATACCGGTGCTTACTGTGTGAACTCCTGTATCAAAGGATTTACACAAGCAGACTCTAAATCAAAGACTAAATAGACTTTCCAGAAATATAACACAATTCAGTTAGAGAGGAAATTTGTGATTCATCTAGGCCAATCTCCTGCCCAAAGTAGTGATAATTTCTAAGTCAGATCAGGTTGTTCAGACGTGTGCCTAGACAAGTTTCAAATATCTCCAAAAGTGAAGATTTTGTGACCCTACTATGGGGCTTAGCTGTTGCTGAAATTTTGAGTTGTGTCCTATTGTTATGACTGAATGGCAGCCTTTCTTCTGCACAATCTTTCCTTTATATGGTAGATAAATTCAGTGTTATTCTCCTATTTTCTTTTCTAGACTAAACAAAAAACATTCCCTCCATGTCTCCACACGTCCTGTGCAATAGACTCTCATTTATCTTGGTGGCTCTCCACTGGACTCCCTCCAATTTTTCCATCACGTCTTTTGCTTTCAGACGTTCCAAACTGCATGCAGCTTTACAGATGTGGCCCCAAAAATGTGAAATAAAGAGGTTAAATCACTTTGCTTGTCCTGATAGGTAGGAATTTGCTACCTCAGATCACAAAAACACAGAATCATAGAATGGTTTGGGTTGTAAGAGAACCCTGAAGAACTAGTTTCAACTGCCCTGCCTTCAACTAGACCACATTGCTCAAAGCCTGGCCTTGAACACTTCCAGGGATGATGCATCCACAGCTTCTCTGGTCAACCCGTCCCTGTGCCTCACTGCCCTCACAGTAAAGAATTTCTTCCTAGTATCTAGTCTAAAGCTATTCTTAGTTTAAACCCATGCCCTCTTGTCCTGCCACTACATGCCCTTGCAAATAGTCTTGCCCCATCTTTCCTCTAAGTTCCCTTCAAGCACTGGATGGCCACAGTTAGGTCACCCCAAAGCCGCCTCTTCTCCAGGCTGAACAATCTCAATTCCCTCAGCCTTTCCTCATAGGAGGGGTAATCCCTCCCTCTAATCAACTTGTGCCAACTCCTCTGGACTTGCTCCAACAGATCAATGTCCCCAATCAATTGGGGACCCCAGAGCTGGATGCAACACTCCAGGTGGGGTCTCACCAAATAGAATAAACAGAGGGGCAGAATCGCCTCCCTCATCCTACTGGCAATGCTGCTTTTGATTCAGCCCAGGATACAATCGGTTTTCTGGGTTACAAACACACATTGCCGGGTCATGTCCAGCCTCTCATCCACCAATTCGCCCAAGCCCTTCTCAGCAAGGCTTCTCTCAATCTGTTCATCCAGGCTGAGAACACCCAACCCCATACCAGGGGTTGCCCCAACCCAGTTACAGTACCTTGCGCTTGGTCTTGTTAAACTGCATGAGATTCCCATGGGCCCACTTCTAAAGCCTGACTTGTCCCTCTGGATGGCATATCATCCTTCAGGTGTGGCAACAGTACCACTGAGCTTGGTGTCATCTACAAGTTTCCTGATGGTGTTCTCAATCCCATTGTCATTAATTAGGATATTAAATAACACTAGTCCCAGTTTGGGCCCTTAAGGGACACCACTCATCACTGATGCCCATTGGGACTCTGAGCCATTGACCACTGCTCTCTGGATGCAACCATTCAACTCATTCCTAATTCCCCTAACAGTCCACCTGTCAAATCCATCACTCTCCAATTTGGAGAGAAAGATACTGGGGGGACGGTGCCAAAGACTTTACAGAAATCCAGATAAAAGACAACTCTAGTCCTTCCCTTATCCACTGATGTAGTCACTCCAGCATAGAAGGCCACTAGGTTTTCAGGCAGGATTTGCCCTTGGTGAAGTCATGCTGGCTGTCTCAAATCACCTCCCAGTTCTCCATGTGCCTTGGTACAGCTTCTGGGGGGATCTGTTCTGTGATCTTCCCAGGCACAGAGGTGAGGCTGAGAGCTCAGTACCTCCCAGGGTCATCCTTTCTTCCCTTTTTAAAGATGGGTACGATGTTTCCCTTTTTCCAGTCATCCAGGACTTTTCCTGACTGCCGTGACTTTTCAAATATCGTGGAGAGTGGTTTGGCAACTACATCAGGCAATTCCTTCAGGACTCTCGGATGTATTTCGTTGGGTTCCATAGACTTGTGCACATTCAGGTTCCTTGGGTGGTCATGAACCTGACCTTTGCTTACAGCAGTGGGGACTTTACTCTCCCAGTCCCCATGTTGTCCCCATCCACTCAAGAGGCATGGGAAGGGAGGTTGTCATTAAAGACTGAGACAAAAATTTGTTGAGTACCTCAGCCTTCTCTTTGCCTGTTGTTACCGATTCACCACTGTTGTTTACCAGAGTGGGTAAACCTTCTCTGACCTTCCTTTTCAGATTAAACATAGCTGTAGAAGCCCTTCCTGTTATTCTTTGTGTCCCTTGCCAAGTTCAGTTTAAGCTTTGCTTTGAACTTCCTCACCCCCTCCCTTTCACAATTGCATTTCTCTATACTCTTCCCAGGTTACCTGTCCTTGTTTCCCCTGCATTTGATTTTGCCCTGACCAGCAGTTCTCTACTCAGCCACACCAGTCTCTGGCCTTCCCTGCCCAAACTCTTGCTCCTGGGAATCACTAGCTCTTGTGCTCTATGGAAGACTTCTTTAAAAATCTTCCACCTCTGTTCCTCTCCCTTGTTCCCAAGGGCAGTGTCCCAGGGGATCCCACTGACAATTTCCCTGAAGAGCTGGAAATCTGTCTTCCTAAAGTTCAGAAGCATGACTTTACTCCTTACTTGACCTATATTCAGATCAAGATGAGATTAGCTGCTTGTATCACTAAGCATCAATACATGCAGCATTCCTTCACAGAAAAATGAATATTTATTTAATACTGGCTTTAAAAACACTGGGAAGAATATCATGTCATGTGACACACTGAAAATCTTGTGTTTTATGTACTATGATCCATAATATTTATTTAATATAATTTGATATTCAAGTGGTTTGGTTTTGTTTTGCTGTGGTCTTTTTGCTTTGTTTTGCTTTGTTTTCACTTTTAAAATAACAAATAGTGAAAATATTTTGAAATAAAGTAACAGCATTTACACTAATCAAACTGACCTGGAACATTCCATACAGACTTAATTTTAACTTTGAGAAAATGAAATTTCTTGCTGCATATGACCAATTTTTATGAAAGACATTTATTGAAGAACATCAATTACTGAAAATATCTGCTTTTATCAGAGCAATTGTACCTTGGAAGGAACAAGTATGAGCATGAAACACACTAATGAGGCAGTTGCAGCACAATGAGGTCTAGCTACAATGAAGGAGTAAAAAACAGTAAGAGTTAACAGTTTAATAAGAATGTAGGTGTAGAAGGCAAAATTCAACCATGTGGCATAACTAATTTTATTAACAAATACAAATTAACAGATCAGAGACAAGTAATTTTAATAGTTATGAATACATTTGGGGAAAAGAGATTTATTTATTGAAATACCTGTGCATTTTTTACTTTGTCTTATTTTGTCAGATTTCCACGCAGTGGCTGAAGACACGAGTGTATTGAGGACTTCCAAACTTTGAACCCAGGCATTGCAACAAAAGTCTCTCTAGAAATTCTGAAGAGTTGGACTTTCTTTGGCAACTAGATATACTAAATTACCACTTTGGGCTCTTTAAGACACTTTTCTTTTGCTTTTGTAAATTTTTTCCTTTTTTTAAAATTTTTTTTTATATCTGTGGATGATGTGGATCACAGCAAAGAAAGATTTGTCTTCCCCAATATGTGTGCACATTTTTCTGTGGCTGTGAACAGAGAGTAGAGCTGTCTGAAAAGAAACCGTTGGTGTGATGCAGATGAGGAGCATTTTGCTTCTGTATTATGTTTAACTTGACCAAGACGGTCATGGTATTTTCTTAACCTTCTGTAGCAGAAAGTCTATGGAGCAGTAAAAAACCAAAATATACCACAAAGATGCACAAACTGACTTTACCCAGGGGCCTGTTTATTAGTTCAATACATGCAAGCTAAAGAATTCTGCTAACAGATGTCACCTACTTCGTTGTTACATGTAACCAAAAAAAAAAAAATTAATCGCATCGCATTCCCACCTTCCCTAGAGTCATTCAACACCAGTTAACTGGCTGGAAAGAGTGACATTAGTACCAGTCTACTTGATCTGACTCAGTGCTGCTTTGATCAGACAAACTTACAGTGATGGAAAAAGAAAATTTGCCTTATTCCTTGAAGTCATAGCTATTGCTATGTATTGTATGTATACTAGCTAAGCTAGTATTGCTAGCTTTAGAAATAACAATCCTGGCATTCATCAGCCCAAGTCTGGGTTTAGAAACAGGCAGTTTACAAAACCAACAGACATTTATTTAAGTAAAAGTAACTCTTCCAATGAGTTATGTTTAGTAATACCCAAACATATTAGACAGATGATTACAAATGTTCTAAGCAGACTATAAACTTACAGGCTTTATGGTAAACCAGTGTCTGAGTGGCATATCTCATGCTATCAGACGCACAAAACAATTTACTGGAGAAACATTTTACCTTTAATTAACTCTTTAATCACATTGCTAATTAGTTTTAAAATATAGCGTAGATTAACGCTACAATATTCATTCATTATCTTCAAGCCATTTTCTCTCTTCGATATTTTCTGAAGAAATAATTTTGTCATCTGTTCTTTTTAGTGTCACATAAACACTGTAAACACCTAACTCTTTTGCTGCAGATGATCACCATTATGCCCATGGAGTCATATTATAGGGAGAGGCAGTTATGACCTCTTTCATAATCTAAATTTGGCTACTCCAAAGCCATCAATGCTCAGTTGTACAAGGACCCACTTGATGTAATACACCACCTACAGAATGACCTCCTGTTCTCAATGCCTTAACTGACTGCCTGTTGACTGCCTGATACCTAAATCATGTAGGTATTAATATTGTCAGCTGCTACTTGTGCACTTGATAACTAAGCAGCTACATTTTAACTACTCAGTAAGGCCTTATTTGAACCCAGTGAGTGAGGCAAAGGCCCAGGTGAACTCTAATACTGGTGGAATAGGCAGCAGACTAGTGCAAATAACTGTGTGCAACCTCAGCTGTAGGGCAGTCTAAAAATAATGTTTTCCAGTGATTGAGCCCACTCTTCAGTTCTTGCTTGAACTCTTGCAGAAAACCGGGGATCATTTTGGACATGATCATACCATACATAAATTCTGTGGTATTCACCTTTTTCTATGTTTTTATGAGAATCATAGCTGCATCAATTGCACTATATATTGCTCATCTTATTTCTTCCAGTGTAACTTAAATAATATTTGAATTTTATATCAGATACTCTACTATAACCTCTTTCAAGGCTGTTAAAATTATGTCACTATTACATGTTTTCTGGAAAAACATGGAATATATGACGTGTGCCAATTTTAATTTTCTAGATGGTTCATCCTTAAGGAGTCATTCATTTCTTCTGCCTTAATGTAAATAATTACACAAAGATTCAAATATATATATAATTTGATTGCTTGCAATAGTTTTATATGAAACATGGTATAATAATGTTGTCCTTACAGTGATAATCTGTATTATATGTAAAATCTGTCCAGCTTTCTTTAATGATAATATTACCGGTAGTCAATAGGGTTTTTTTAACCATTCTGTCAGGACTAGATCTGTAGAGATAAGCAGTATTAGAAAAGTTTTGCAATTTTGTCAGTAATTGTAAGAGAGCTGAATATCATAAATCCCATTTCTGTGGGAAGCTCTTCTGTGCCTATGCGTTTGGAAAAGGATACAAATTTAAAAGACAAAATAAGTCTTAGATAAAGCTGAGAAAGTAAACAAACACACAAACAATCAGAAAGCTCCTAAAACATTTCCTACTGCAATACTGTTTCTGGAAAGCTCTAGATATTTCCTGCCCAAATAAGATATAAATTTTGAAAAGGAGAGTGTAAATATTTGAGCCTTGGCACTTAGTTTTGGACACTATAGAGGTCATTTCCATTTCTTCTTTAAATGTGTTCCATGTACAAACAGAAAATTCTGAACTCAGTTTTAACTCTGCCTAGGCTCATCCTTGCACCCTTGAAACCACAGATTTCCTAAATCACTGTCTCTGGAAAGTCATATTGTTCTGTGGCAGGCAATCACTGAACTAGCCTAAAGCCATACTGACAGAGCTTTGAAGATTAAAAGTGTAACACTGAACTGGATGTAAATGGAAGAGGGAAGAAAGTTTAGCATACAGAGTACTGTCACATTGAACCTTTGAAAAAATTGTCCAGTGTATATTAGAAGTATGGCTAATGCACTACGAAAAGCCTACGTGTTGCTGTTCCAGGAGCACAGCAGGAGTTGCCCAGTATGGGCTTTCAGATATCTACATCTCAATCAGCACAGGAAAGCTCTTCTGCCTCCTTCCTCATGTGTGAAACACAATTATATATCTTTGATGAGGTATATCATACTAAACTGGTGCAATTGGGCCACTTCACTCAAGAGTTGGACTTGATGATCCTTGTGGGTCCCTTCCAACTCAGAATATTCTATCATTTATAATAAGGTTATTAATGAGATGCCATTGTGACAATTTTATCCAATAGCCATTGTCATTTAGAAGACACCTCATGCTGTGATCCAGAAATGTGTCTGTGCAATATAAAATTGTAGAATTTAGTAAAGATAATTAAACAATAAAAAAACCAAAACATGACAGATCAGTAGTAGTTGATAACTTGTTTTGGATATATTTTGGAGGTCTTTTTCAGTCTTGCTCAAAATATTTTATATAGTGAAAGTCACAGGATCCCTTTGCCTGGCCACACTAAGCAGTAATCTGCAACAGCAGACTATCACATTCTATATTGATAGGGCAAGAAGGAGGTATTACCTATGGATCCAGAGACCTGCAGACACATTTTGCAAACAACAGCATGTATAGATCCAGGTTTGATCTGGCTATCTGGCTTTTTCAGTCCTTCAAAATTAATTTTCTGTAAATGACCCATAATCTGTGAAGGAATCTTTGGTATCAACAGTCAAATAAATTTTCTGAGAAGTGTTCAGAGAATACACTGTGGAGAGTAGTGCTGGGACAGAAAGATATTTTTGATCATACTCTGGAAAAATTCTACAGCAGCTGAATAGGATTCCAGGATGTGAAAGCTGGCTCTAAGTGGACGAACTCATGTGGAGCTTGATATTAAATTATTTGCATTATAAAATTCCTTGTGACACTCAGCACTGTTGTTATAAAAAATTTATGTTACTGCACCATAAAGAAAATTTGCCATTTAAAATTTATAATAGTCCAATATCACAACTTTGTGATCAAGACAAAATAAAATCAGCAGATATGGTGGTAAACAATAATAAAATCTAATTTCTTCTTACAGAGCAAACTCTTTTTTCTTTTCAGCTCTTTCTGCACCTTAAATATAGTTTATTTATAAAACAGCTGTGTTCCTTTACCTTCCATTTTGAGTTGTCTGGGAAAATTATACTTTGATGGACTTGCCTTTAGGGTTTCTTTTCCCTTTCTGGTAAACAAACTGCCCTAGGAGATAATTTAATCGCTTTCTTTCTAAATTGCAGTAAAAGCCATAAAAAGTCATTGGCCATCAGCAGCTAAGAGGGTTACGTTAGCTAAAAGTCTAAGGTACATCAGCAGCTAAAGAGGGTTACGCTGACCTAAACACAGCTTACAACACATTATTTCAGTGCAAATTGATGCAATAAACAACAACACAAAGGTCATTAATATTATTATCATTTCACATGCTAAAAAACTTTTCCAGAATTTCTTTTATGGAGCAATATTATAGCTGTAGGACAATATGCCTTCATTCTGCTGAAAAGCTGCAACTTTAAGGGCAAAGAACCTGATTCTGATAGATGCTGAATGTCATTCAGCCCACAGGGTTTGTGGAGGCTGAGCACCTTGCCAAGGGATGCCTAGTACTTCATAGGATCAGTCCGTAGCAGCACTGCTGCAGTAAGTTCTTGGAGTTTCTGTCATATGGGCAATAGAAAAATGTGATAAAGTGTGTTTAGATGAAATATAGCAACCTACTCAACTGTTAATACTGGCTGTGGTGAGTCAATCTGAAGACAGAGTTGAAAGGATTCTAGCTCTAAAATTGAAAAAGTTTTGGATCAATATAGGTAAATAAGAACACAGTAGGCTTACAGAGGAACAGGAATCCCAGTTTTAAGTCTATGAAAAGTGAAGAAATTGTTTTGTCAAGATTACTTTTAGTAGGCCCTTCAAAGTCCTCCAGCATTCAGAAAACTGTTTGTCCTCTTTAGGGGAGATGTGCAAAGTAGCAGTGGCTAACATTTTCATTTTCATTATATTTGTTTCCCTTATGCTTGACTGCTCTATACAAAGCCATTCCCTATAATACTGGGCAATGTAGCTTGCAATTTTAAAAGCATCATTCACGATAAATAAATGTATCTATCTGTCAGATCTCAGAGCGAAACACAAACGTTCCGTGTTTTCCATGAGAGAAATATACAATTCAAAAAATCCCCAAAGTAATTTTCTCCCAGATCCATCATATACTCATATTTAATAGACTTTTTAGTCCAGATGAACAATATTAGGAATTCTGCATAGTATATATAGAAATAAATTTACTAGAGCAATGATATGAACATTGTATCAAAAGCATAGCATATCTGGTGTTCACGTGCCATTTCTTTTCTTTCTAACTTAACTTCCAAATCTCCTTGACCCAAAAGTGCAGAGCACCCACCCACAAGTAACGGGTTTCCAGGTGCCTGATACATACATGCCTGGGATGTATATGAATTGCAATACACCTCATCCCTTCCTTCTGCTAGTACACACTTGAAAACAGAAAAATAAACAAGCAAAACTCCTAATTTTTGGGTCCATAGTATATTAGATGCAGAATAAAGCAGAATTCAAGATGATAGCAATACTCGTCTCTAAATGTGAATTCCAAGAAAGCACTTAAATAAAATCCAATGCATCTGCTGGAACAGAAAGGAACAGCAAAAAACCAACAAAACTGATGAACACTTTAGTGCCCCCCACCCCATACTACCGAATATAGATGGAATGATTCACAGCTTCCATCGAGAAAGATGTGTTCTTGGTGTCAGAACTGATTTTGATTACATAGCTTTTGTACCTACGCCTTTTAAGAATTTCTACCACTCTACTGACCTAAGCAAGAATTTTGACTCATGAAATAGTGTCCCGGTCTGAGTAAAGAGATCCCAGATCTTTTAGTCACATTAGGGAAATGCAAGATATCTATGAATCTAGCACTATGACCTGTATCCTTATCAGGAATTTGACAAGACTCAACAAAAGGAGCCAGGTTTTGTCCACTTTGTGTCCTTTCTTACTATCTAAGTGATCTGTCATTCAACTAACTGAATAAGAACTGACAGACTTATTCTCACAGGTGTAATAAATATTGCTACTTCTCTTTTGCATTTCAGGATCTGAACTGCAGGCCGTGAAATAGGGAAACACATAAACACATGCTCACCTGAGACATATCTGAGAAGCTTGGTTTACAAAATGAGAGCAAAGAATACTTTGAGAATTTGCCCAGACCTACATGACCCCCAAAGGTTCATTCAGATGGTTGTAACAATGTTAAGTGTTAAAAACCTAGAGCTTCTGAATGTTGCTGAAAGGTTTTAACCACAGATTCCTCTGCAGAAAGTATGTAGAAAGATCTTTATAGGACAAAATCTTCACAATAAAACTGTTAAAATACGTTGGACTATTTGTTTGACAGTTGTTTTGTAACCTTAAACACAGAATTTTATTGGCAGCTGAAACCAAATCTAAAGTTATCTGGGAAAGAAAGATGAGAAAAATTCCATTGTATAAAATAATCCCTCACAGTTGGCCATATTTTTGATACAAGCATTATTTTTTCATGTTTCAGTGATGGGAGAAGCAGATTTAAGGGCTTCCTCCAGATAATTTGATTTCTCTTTTTATAAAATAAATAAACTCTACAGAAGAAAATAAATATTTACCTTTTATTTTGAATAAACATCATAGTAAAAATAAAATGCACAAGGATTCAAACAGACTTGAAAATATACTTTTCACAATATTTGCTTTGATCTGAGAAGTCTAAAGGGTTTTAGATAATTAATTAAAGCAGATTTTAGTTTGGGCACGATAACTATATTTTCTCCTGACTACATTATGTGCCAACAAAAATTAAGTGTTTTAAGGGTCATAATTATTTGTGAAATCTTTGTTCAAAACTACTTTGTGGGAAACTTCCCACAGGCAATGATGGATTTGATTTACAGCCCTGGAAAGAACTTGGGTTAATGTGATGACAAGACATATAGACCCTAAGCAAGAGAATCACAAACCTATGTTTCTATACCTATAAATAGGAGAATGTATTGGGTAATAAGGTGGAGGGTTTTAAGGATAGTAATGTGATTTTATAGTTCAAGTTAAGAATTTAGATGTTATAATAGAAATATATGGGTATACGTGACCTAGCAAATAATTGGTAGAAAATAGACGCATTGCAGTAAAAAGTACCAAAGGTGATAGGTTATCAAGTCGAAACAAATTTTTGTGTTAATTGCTTATTGGACCAAAAAGTTATAAATTGCCACGTAACCTCAAAACTTGTGACTATCTTACGTTATGGCAACTTGTTACTAAACCTCACAGCCTCTGAGACTGATGCCTTTTTTGTTATTTTAAGTAATAAATCGTGTATAACCGTGATAGTCCCATCTCCTTAATAAGAACTCTGACCAAAAGAAGTACAAAAGCTGGCAAGTGGTACCCCGCGTGGACACTACTTAGCTTAAGACCATTGTTTTAGCAATTAATATCTCAATCCTTTTAAAATATGCTGAAAAATACTGACGATATTTAATAGATTTCAGAAGTTCACATGTCACTTGGCCATCAAAGATTTAATTGTCAAACGACATCTAAGCATATTTGTAATAAAATGTATTTTATGTATATCAAACACAGAACCTGAACTATAACTGTAGAACAATTTTTTTATATCAGGAATCTTATCCTAAACAAAAATCTTCACATTCAGGGAAAATCTTAGGTTTACTTAAAAATATTAACAAAGATAATACTTTCTGAGGCTTTTCATCAGAAACATTAGCGACTCAGCGGCAGCTGACCATTTCCTTCCAAGATTAAACATGTATTACACTAAGAAAAAATAAATCAATAATCTGAATATATCAATATAATCTTTTTACTTCTAGTATTGTACCTCCAATCTTTCATGTGTTCTTCCCCTTAATTTACTTATCCTCGTTTATGTTAGTAGAGCCTTCTCTGTGCTTTCAGAGGACCAACTTTCCTTAGATTCCCAGGTATGCTAGAGGAAATTTTGAGGTAGGTTGCCAGATTGCAAAAACTTTTCCAGGTCTGATCTGGCAAGGCAGTGTAAAAAACAAGGGTCAGAACTTGCAATAAATATATTTTGGTTTTGCTGTTTAAACTTAATCAAATGTATCAAGCTAACAGTAACTGCAAAGCATAATGCTCACTCACTAAAAAAAAATAAGTTCAAGTGAATTTCATATGTCACTGCTACAAAATTTACAGGGCTTTATTTTTTTTACTTTGGGACATTATTATATAAAGCAGTCTAATCTATAATGTGCTTGGTTTGATGGAAAATATTAAAAAGTTGAATTATGAAGTATAATAATAAGCTGTGCTAAAAGATAGCCTGTAAAATGTAGTAATTTTATGACAAAAATGAGACCTCTAGAAAGAAATTTTACTATTTAATTTTTAAATTAATTTTTTTTCTCTCCACATCCATTCACTCTGTGATATCAGAAATGTAATGACATTACCTTTCTTCCTTTTAAACACTGTTTTTAAAATTTGTCTTGGGCACATCATGAAAAACAACATTACAAACAAATAATGACAGGGAGTCTGTTCATTTTTACTGTGAAAGGAGGAGGAAAATACAGGTACAGGTAGAATTGAAAGGCATAAAGATGTGTGAAATGTAAGGTTTGTTAAAATATCACTGGTGCAGAAAAAAAGAAACAGAAACCATGCTCTCATGTCCCTGCTCCTCACTGACCTGCTCAGTAAACCAATCCAATCACCAAATCACTGCCAAACACTGCTTGAGGAGAGACCATTTTGTTTGTGCCAGGAGCAGTCTAACGTGCATGTAGTATAGACAATGGACTAATAAGATCTGTGAGCAGGTGATTCAAACTGCCCATGTAGAAGAACAAACATTTCTTTGTGTATCTTTAGCCTTTTTCCTTTTTTTTTTTCTTTGAATCCTGCCCCTTGACAGTTTCACTGAATGTCTCTAGCTCTTGTACTCCATAATCCCGTAAAAATCTCTTTGTGATGCAGCAAACAGGCAGGATTTCATGTCCCAGAATCACCACTAGTCACCAGTGGGTTTTCCTCTAGGCATCTGTGTAAACTGTATTCGTTCAGCTGCTGTTTGGTTAGTGGACTCTGGAGGCTTATGTAGATATAAGACATACAGAGCTGACATTTCTGGCAGACCCTAATGCTACTTCCTTTTCTTTTGTTCTCTCTTGTTCCTTTCCGTGGCATGAAGCAGATGCTTATGATGTCTGTGTTGTGAGTAGGAGCTGTAGAAACTCAACTGTTCAACTTCTTGTCAATATTTAATTCTCTGTAGGCATCATTATTTATACTTCCAAGGGAATACGTGACATTCTGGAATTCTACAGCATGAAAGTGGTCGAGTACAAAATTTTTGAAAGTGCAAAGACCTCCTTTTGGGTACTGGTGTATTACAATAGTCAAGTGAGAGATACATCGTTTCCACACCTATCTTCCCCCCAACAAGCTCTGAGAGGTTTCTACAGTGTAATAAAAGTAAGGAGAAGAGAGGAAGTTTCAGTTTGCTACAGTAAATGAAAAGCATAAAATAAAAAGTAAAATCATTGTCATCTGAAGCTTTTTAGAAGATACTGTAAAAAAAAATGAACACTGAAAACAGGTACACTGATACAGAAATGTCTGACAGAGCAATCTTAAGTTATTTGGACCTGAAACTGACTTGCAGTAAAATGAAGACCTCAATTTAAGGAATACTGAAGAAGTTTTGATACAAACATAAAGGGGACTAAATCCAGGGTAACAAACTGGTCAGCAAAAACATGCTTCCTATTTGGTAGAACAAAATATTAAACTTTATTTCAACTAAACCTAAGTTTTACTCTGACTTCTAAGTATTTCTAAAGCATATATTGTACTGAATTCTTCCTACGTGGTGTTTCATCAGTTTATGCTACCTTTACACCCTGTATGATTCTGATTTACAGTGAGCCCTGTTGTCAAGTGTAAAGAGGTGTTACTATTTACTAATTGCAATAACAAGGTTATTTTAAACTGCCAAAATAGAACGCAAAGTGAATAAACAAGAACACATTTAAATTGCTTCATTTGTAAGTAGGAACAACCCCTTTATCAAGAAATTATATGAAAGATAGACCTAATAATCTTCTATCATCATAAATTATATGAAGCATCTATGAGGACTGGGAATCAAGGTAACAGATATACCCTTTTCCTTATGATATGTCACGTATGCAGTTGATACCTTGAGTAATTGATAACAAAACATTAGCCAAATATTTCTTTAGAATAAAGAAAAGGGTCTTATTTTTACACTGTTCTTGTGATTGGATCAAGAAATGCAAGGTTGTCTTTAAGCCACTTTGGGGCTTCCTAGGGCTTTCCAAGAATCTGTTGCCTACTCAGACATCAGTAGGTTTGGAATATCTCTATACTCTGTTTTCTACAGTTTGTAAAAAAATAATGGCAATCCAGATTCTATGTCCTTGACAAAGACTGGTTTGTTATCTGCCCTGAAATTCAACTCCAGAAATTTTGTGGTAGCTAATGCCCACTGGAGATACTTTTAGTGACCTGGGTAGCTAAAACAGATCTCAATACAGGTATTAAAATTGCAATGCAGAAATTTTTTCATGTGTTAGACCTCTGGTTTGAAAATTTAACATTCTTTAATTTCTGCCTATAATATGCATATTTATGTATCAAGATTATCTGCTGACTCTTAATGTTCCTCTCTGGAAATTTTCTTTTTGCTGATGAATTTTCTCATCATGCTTTTCCTCTATGAACAGATGTAAATTTGGCAGACATATATTTACATTCCTGAAGAGCTTATCTGGCAGGTGGCTTTTGTTTTTTACAGCCCGCTCTCTCTTTTAGATGGTAAATATTTTTCTGTCTTCTTTCCCTCTGTGATTCTGTATGTGACAGAAACATCTATTTTGTAAATTCAGATTAATATTGTATCCTGTTTGTAGTTATGTAGTTCTCTGTAATTGCTCTAACTGAAATGACTGATTATTAATAGTTTTAATCTTGAAAGCCAGCTAGATTTTTTTTTTTAAACAAACGCACTGTGCCTTGCTCCACATGTTAAGACTGTAATTTTCGGACTATCTGATTCAGAAGATTCTGGCAGTCTGAAATCTGTAAGCCAAGCCATTTTTTACACAAATTCATTTCCACGGCCTTCCTTCTCTGCTGCCTTGTAGCAGGAATAGTAGTGAAGTAGAAGGTCCAAATGTACCCCAGAGCACCTTGGTGAGACAGTGGAGGTGTTCTCACGACAGGGACACCCACCCAGGTTTTTTTATCACATCTTCCTTCACTAAATTGTATTTCCTGTTGATGTCAAGAAGCGAACCTGACATCCAGTTCATAGCTTTATAGCAGAAACAGACAAACCTTATTAAAGAATATTTGTTTTGTATCTATGACCATATCTATATGGGTTTTTTTGGTGATAGATACAATTAGACACAATATGATCGTTGTCGCATTGCCAGTTCTTTGGCTGTTGCAGTGGTTGAAGCCACTGCTGGAGTGACCAGAGAGCCGCAGGGCCCAAAGACAGCAGAAGTTCACTGGTGGGCTGGCACTGAGGTCTGAGGATCCCCTTGTTAGGGCGAGTTCCCACAGGACCTTGCTCTCATATTTTAATATAGGCTAATTCTCTTTAGTTAGTTGGCCCATTGGCCCACCGTCCCTTTTACTCCCTATAAGCTTATGTTCCAGAAAGTTCTCCCTTGCTCAATACCCCATTGGTTGCTGGCTCCCTTGTTCCGCCCCTCTCCTTCCCTAGTGGTTGTTGTTCATGTACCTCACGTTCTCCCCTCCCCTTGACCCTCAGATGATTGGATCTGATGCCGTGCCCTCCCCTTGTACCGCCTCCATATAAAACCCTGTGCCTTGCTGTTCTGGGTCCCTGGATCCCTCTGAGGTTAAACTTCGCAGAGCTGTATACAAAGGACCCCTCCCGCCTCTTTGTCTCCAGAGATGCCTGAGGAGCGTCTGTCAGACTTTGTTTGAGTGTGTGGCTGTGTGCTGCCATCCACGCAGTGGTCTGACTCTGTCTGTGTGTACGTGTGTGGCACCCCCGAGCGGACCCCTTGCAGGGACACTTTCGGGAAGGACGTGGCAGTCTTTGTAATACCTCTTGCCGCATCATTTGGCTATATTTTTTCCATCTCTTCCAAAGACTACATGAGGGGATAATATGAATTCAATTATGTATTTTTCATTCACCAGAGATTATAAAGAAAGAAGAAAAAATAGATACTATTAGACACCATTTTGAATACTACTTCAAAATAAACATAAGCCTTTGAACTTGCACAGTGGAAAACATATTCTACACCATAAAAATTTGTTTTGAATAACTGGATAGTCATTATAATGACATATTCTGGAGAGTGCATTTTCTAGGTTTCATGTCTAGTGATCCCCTTAAAAGACTGATGCCATTTGTGTTTGGCAATGATAACTACTGTGTACTGTGGCATGCAAAACCAGTTATTTTAATGTATTCATACTGATTTCAGAAAGATAGAGTTGCATTGTTATATCTCGAGGCAAAAATGTATGTCTCTTGAATTGGTTTTGTAAAAATTTTCACTAAAACTAAAATGACGTTTTAAGCGTTAGTGACTTTTCATGTCATAATTTATATACACTTAGAGTAAAATACAGAAATATGTACATTCATGCGGTGAAGCAGGTTTATATATTCATATTTTAGCTTGGGACTTTGAGTAAAAAACTATTTTGTTCATGAAATATCTCGTCTTTGTTAGTCTTTTGGGACAATTTCAGTGTAAGAACTTTATTTTCTGTAGGCTTTTATTAAATCAGCTAAAGAAGAAGCGAAGTGACTCATACCACAAACACAACTATAAAGCTCCAGATAGGAAAAGACCTGGTCCCTAGAATCCTAGTCATATGTGATGACAGAAAAATCCTAAGGGAGAGGAAAGCCCCTAGCACATTTATGTAACTGGAATTCAAATTAATCTATTTCAGTTTCTCTTCCTAATTTGTATTGTTTAGATTTTAAATAAATCAAATTTTCACCTATTTCTAAATATTTTTGAATTGTGTTGTATCTAATAACAGGTTAAACCCAGCGCATAGTAAGACTGAGAAATATTCTCTAGTACAACAGTACTACAATAGTATGTCCCTGATAGAGTTTAACATCCATCACTTTCACTGCTTTATACACAATCATGATTGAATTTCACTCTTGACTCAGTTAACTACAAGTTCCCTATGCAGCTGATGTAGAATCTGTTGAAACATATCCCTAATAAATCAAAATATAAATCCTTATAGCTATGTAAATATGAGAGAGCCTATTCATGGTCTCACAGGAACTGACATAAAGAAAAGTCATTGTAAGGTATGAAATGAATTTGTATCAGTCTAGCTATTACTGCAGAGAAACTACTTTTCTCATTCGTTTTCTCACATTAGATGTGAGGTAGAGCAATTTACTTCCTTTGGGTGATGGGTGTCTACAGCACTTTTGCCACAGAGTAAAAGGTCATATATATATTATGGTGTGTGTATATATATGTGTGTGTGTGTGTGTGTGTGTGTATAAATAAAATAGTATATAACAGATCGACTGGCATAATGTAAATTCACACTTATCACACTATAATCTGTGAGACAGACCTTGAAATTAAAAGAAGTATCCCTGCCTTGCTCTCTATAATGTTGTTACAAAGGCTAATATTGTTTTTCAGTCAGTTAGATCCTGGTAGTAGCTTTGTGAACTTCTGCCATAGTACATAACTTTAGCAAAGTAGAATTGGCCCAAAATCTTAGGTTATTTCTAAAATATTTTTACTTGTCTGTTTCCACCTGCCTGCCTCCCTACCAAAGAGGTTCTCTGATACGATCATTGACACAGACATGGCAATTAGAAAAGGATCATGGCTGCACCAGGAGTCAGCTCTTGACTATTCTGATGGAGACAGTTGCAGGCATTCAAACTGGTTGAGCATCAACTCAGTCTGCATACCATGTCCTTTGAATTGTCCAGGTTTGCTAGTTTTATAGAACATTTTTTCTTATATATTTTTTACACAAAATTGTATTAAATTATTTGGAATTGTGTTGATTTCTGGCACAAATTACTTAACTATACCTGAGGTAAAAGCTAAGCAGACATAGTTGAACTTTCCATTTCAGTGGAAGATACAACTCAAACTAAAGTCCACAATTTCCTTTAAATCAGGACTGAGAAGTACAATCTTAATCAAGTCAGTAATAACAGATGTCTTGCCTTCCAGGTGAAGACTGGATTTCACACAGGGTAGAGGTTTTGAACTTTCTGTGTATCTTAAAATTATTTCTATTTTCTGGGGAATTTTTTGTTACCTTTTTTCTCCTGGCTTTGTGTTTTTGTGTCATTAGGGTACAACTCTGGGAACCATTTCTCTCCTGTGTTTAGGGAAAGCTTTACAAGGTTTGTGCACATACCATAGCACTATCAGTTAATGTATCATCCTTCAGCCATAGGAAGAAGCACAGAATTGGCTCTGCACTGGAATTCAGTCAAATCTTTTCTAGCTAACAAGTTTCTTAGTTTCACATACTCCCGTCTCCTGGCAGAGATGACAAAATTGCTGGAATCCAAACACACAGAAAAATGTCAGCAAAACTAGAGGGATCTAAGAGGGAAAAGGAATCCTAACATGTTTAGTCTAGAATTGCTATCTTATTATATTTGAAAAGAGATCAGAAAATAAAAGAATGAAAACACAAAAATAAAGGACTATACACACATAAAAAATGAAAAAGATTCAGCAGTAGAATGGAGAAAATAGAACTTTTTCCTTATATAGTCTCTACTTTGACTCAAGTATGATATGAAGTTAACCTCAATGTAACACACAATTGACGCCTAAGATAATAAAAAACCATTTTGTTACTGTGATGTCTTTATGACTAACAAAAATTTTGAACTTATTTTTTTTTTTTCTGCTAAAATATTTGAAAATTGTATCTCTCATAAAGCCTGCATCTTGCCAAGAGACTTTTGCAGGCTTGAGTCTTGCTACTTCATTTAATTGGTTGGTTGGTTGTTTTTTTTAAATTCGGTGTATTTCTGAAGTAGAGGCTTCTTTGTGTATTTTCATTTCCAAGAAATTTGAACTTATTTTCCCTTTTATACAAGAATCTAATATATAGCTGGAGAATAAATTGTCAAAATTTATTGCCTCCAAGAAGGGAAAAGTATTTTAAGTATACCTGTAAAAAGCTACTACTATTTTTTTTTTATTTTTCAATAAATATTGAGAGAACTGGAATAGAATACACCAGATGAAATTAATGGCAGGAAATTTGTTTCCTTTACAATTGGTTCCTTCCTCTTATTATGCATTGAGGACTTTATGCGGTAACTGCTAATACAGCATCTTTCCATGTGATTGCACATTGTCTGCATCTGGTCGAGTGCACGTAGCACATTCTGAGTGCAGTGAGAGACGCCTGTTCTCGGGACTCATCTGAGCAGTGCAGGCTGAATTCCCATGAAGTTGTTCACTGATCACTGCTTAGCCCATGCAAATCAAAGTAAGCCACAACACCGATGTTGCTGCATCTTCATGCCAGAATGCTCTGCAGAGCCTTGGCTTGTTTACTGCTGAATTCCCTTTGAAGGGGAGGCTTGACTATATAAACAATTGAAGTCCTTAATATATAATTAATGTGTTTTCTAATTAAATAGTAACCAAGTATGTTGTAATGTTTCAATTAAGAGTATAGAAAGTAATTAATTATAATCTTAAATACTTAATGTGAGCATGCCAATTAACCAAATGCTACTTCTCCAATTTAAAAATTGTGCTTGGCTCAATTTCAGAATAACTATACACTTTTAGGGGGATTTTTTTTTCGTAGCAGGACTTTTTTTCCAAGACAAAAAACTTTTAAGTTTATCAATATAGATAAAGTCTCTCGGTCTAACTAACTTTACAGACGTATAAACCAATATAAAAATTTTACTTTAAAAAATACTATGCTAACTATTTTTTAATCATCAATTTTTTTTGTAATTGAATGGTGTGAAATCCTCATTTTAATTATTATTTCAATGACTTTTACTCCACGTATTAAGTCATATGATTTAGGCATAAGGTCAATGCATTTCATTTTCTCTGGCTAACAAGAGGTAAAATAGTATTACAAGTCCCTGGAATTAAACTATCAATTCCAGCTGGATTTTAGCCTTTGAAGGAGTGTTTCAAGTCTCAGCTCTAAACATTGTATGTCACTGGAGACAATGCAGAGTCACAACAATTTAACAGGAGCAGGGTGGAAGACATATTACAATATTTGGATTTCTTTAAGAGGCGCTACTTGAAATTCATTGCTGGCTTGCTTTTCTTCTTCTTTAGTGTTGCCAGTGAGGTATTCCAATGCCCAAGGATGAGTTCAAGTCACACTCTGCATAAAGTCATACACAGAAAGGTAGGATGGATGGCACTGTTTGCAGTCACCATCTGTCTCTATGAAAATAAACCTGGCATTTTCCACTCATTGCACTCAAAGCTAACAAACCTTTCCTGCAATGCAATATAAGACTGGTAAAGTCTAGAAATAGATTCTTTGGATCACTGTAGTGATAGTATTGACTGAAAAATAGAGGATAAAAGCACGTTTTAACAACACTGAGGAAGAACAAAAAATAATCAACATTGGTTCCTGAAATAAAGATAGTATACCATATTTAGGCAGTCCAATGGAAGTCAGCTTGACTATTACACATTGCGTTTCCTTATGTTTAAAGAAAGTCAACAGAAGTCCAAATTTTGTGAGCTTTGTAATGTCTTAACCCCACAAATTTGAAGCTTCTGTGCAAGATTCCTCCAGAAGAATCCAACCTGATGCTTTTCATCCTGAAAGGAAAGAATGCAGCAGAAAAGAATAAAAAATTGTTCAGTACTCAGTTTGTGAACCTCTGAAAATTCAAAGTTTGAAGACTTGTATGACCATCTACTTCTTAAATAGATCTCTGAAATGTAATGCAAAGGACTTCTTGAAAGCAAAACATAGACTAGCCCTTCATTTATTCTGTAAAAGAGCTTATGATTTGTTTATTTCTGTAAATACAGTATAGGCAGATTGTTTATCTGAGGAGTGTCATGCATTATTTCAAGGCGTAAAGTCTAACAGTATTAATTATAAATGTCATTTTAAATTAATAATAGGCCAAATAATAATGATAAACAAGCCAAGTGTTTAATATGCTTTTTTATTTCAATGGAGCATAATGTGTTGGTACAGAGGTTACTGCCTTTCATCATTATTTAACATTGACGAAGGTTATATACATTATAATTGTTATGAAACTAATGCAATTATATTATAGTTTTAGTGCAACCACAGTACTGTCCTAGGTTGCAATATAGATGTTTTTAAGTATTCTATTACCACCAGCTGTGGGCCGTTAGCTGTTATCACCTGCTAATGGCCCACCCCGGATGACAGACAATTGGCCATCAAGGACCCACCACATGACTCATAGACTTACCTCATCCCATTGTGGGATGCTCTGCCCAGGAGGGAGGAGCCAGGTGTTCCCACCTGGATATAACCTGGCCTTGGAAGTGCCTGAGCTAGCCCTGTCTACTGGGTTACCAGAGGGCAAGAGCTACCACTGGACCTTCAGCTGGAGACCAGACCTTCACAAGATCACGGCTTGAACTGAACTACTTCAGTTGGACTGCTACCACCACCCTAACAGGGTGTCAGGTTTGTCTTTGTCTATCTGACTTTGTCAGTGCTTTTCCTTGTATTATTTCACTTATTTTTAATTTCAATCTTGACTTGTGATCTCCCATTGGTTTGTTTTCAGACCTACACAAGTACGTATGTTTAGAGGATAATTTAAGTGACAGTTTCTTTGCACACTATGCCCTCCTTTTATGTCATTCTAATTTATTATAGAAAAGCCTTTATGTGTAAGAAGCATTCAAATGCACACGGGATTTCTCTTTATATCGAATACATCTTATTTTCCCATGCTTAATACTGAACCGTGTATCACAAAACATAACCCAATGTGCTTGATTTCCTCTACAAGGTTCCCTTTAACTTTTCATTGCATGACCGGTTGGAATGTGCAAATTATAACTTGGAGCAGAGCATTCTGAAAGAATAATATTTGCCTTAGGAGCAGTGTGTCCACATTGTATTTCCAAGGCAGAAGGCAACATTGAACTACCCGCCCTGACAGAGTTCATTTGTCACCAGGAGTTATGCTATGGTAGAGCTCAGAGCAGCAGAAGTTCCCTGTTTTATAAATAGGTGGCACAATTCTTTAACTACATTTAAACAAAGTGCTGAAGTTCTTTTCTTGGGGTTTCATGTTCTTTATCTTCAAGGATAATTAATATGTTTAACATCTAGAAGTAGGAATTCATATTGTCCTAGTTGCTTGAAAACATGAACCAAGATCTGATTAATCAACTTGAAAAATACCATACAGAAAGCTGGTTTCTTAGCTGTCCACGGCTTGATTTTTGTGTCTTCTGTCAAGTATCTCTTGTAAGCTCCTGTCAAAGACCCATTATTGAATCAAGCAGATGGATGAGTGGCCCTTCACACTGTAATGTTTGTAATAATTTAAGGGTATGATCCTTTCATATAAAGTCAATGACTAGAGTTATGTGTCAAACCTAAGGTAATCATCTAGGGTCCTTGTGGAGAGACTAAAGCTAAGACCCTCTGAAGTCAAATTGCAAACTCCCAAAAAGCGACTCATCACCACTGCCTTTGCTATCTGTTCTGGGATGGGCAGAAACACCCTTTGCAAGAACGTGTCTTTTCATTGTCCACACAGAAAACTAAGAACAGGCATTTCATTTTTGATGGCTAAATTTGCATAAAAGCAATCTCAGACTTAATCAATTACTAAATATAAATCTATCACTTGAAGAAGGAGGTACTTCTCAGTAATGAATACAACAAGTTTTCACAAGGGCATTGCGTACAAACAAAACCCAGCAGGTCTGAGATCCTTCTCAGTTCTCACATATATGAAGTTTGTATTGCACACAAGTCAGTAATATCTCTTCTCCATATTTTTAAATTACTTTGGGTGTCTGCAATGCAGACTGGTACATGGTGTGATTTTTTTAAAAAAATAGATTTAGTCGTATCAAAAACCTAATGAGAGCATGCTTGAGTATTGAGTCTCATAAATATCCTTATATAGTGATCCTTAGATCAACAAAAATATTAGAAAAGAAAAAAAAATAAAGAGCATCTCCGTAACGGATGAAGTAGCTTGTTTTAAAATGGTCTGAAAGAATACTCATATCTCCTCATATGTGTCCATGTGTCTTTGGATTCCCAGCAATAATAGGAACAGTGAACATCTGGAAGCCATTTACTAGGAGAATTTGGTGAATTTATCATTATGAAGTCATTCAGTATTCCCTGTAAATTCACTTACGAATCTCTTTAGAGTTCTTAGGGATCTCACTTAACATTCAATTGTTCTTATGGATCTAGCTTGCAGTTCAATTGCAGTACGTTTGTTTAAATGGCACCAGTTTGTGCTCAGATTGTCTCTAGACAACAAATCCATTTGCCACCTTTTGGTTGCTCTATTACTTTGCTTTTTGTTTCTTTTATTTCGGGGCATTACTGGATTTTAGAGGTGCTGCTGTTTTTTTTAAAGAGCAGTTCCCACAATCTCTAGTCGTTACACCTAAAACATTTTTAATGGAGATTTAACATAATATTTTAAGGAGGCCATGTAAAACCCCCTAGTTTTAGCCACTTTTTCATGAAACTGGAAAAGAATATGAAGACAAGAGGTTAACTGCAAAATTAAGAGGAACACCAAGCTTTTTTTTCCTTTGACACCACTACCAGAAGTAATTACGAGTATGTTTAATTTTTAGTACTTTAGCACTCTCAACTGTTAGTCTCTCTGCAAGGTTTAAACTCAAAAAAGAAAAAAATCAATGAGTAACATTTTACATGTTCCCTGAAACCTGGCACCTGCGACACATTTTATGCTGTCAGGAAGGCCCTCTTTATACTCAGATTTTTTCTTCATAAAAGATAAAACACTCTTGAAGAAGAAAAAGAAATAACCTTTTTTTTCACTTTCTGTATGTTCAGAACACAGAAGACTTAAGGACCTTTTTCAAAATTGTTACAGTTCATCCTTTTTTTGTTTGTGTCCTACATTTCATATATATAGCTCACACTGCAAATTCTTTTGTGTATGAACAATCTACTTCTCTGATCTTACCATTCCTGCTGCATGGTACATAATATGATCACACTTGTGTTTTATTTCCATATGGAAAGGAACTGGGTAAAAGACAGTGTAGGCAGACGGACAGGTGAGGTTCTTTTGTCTCCTTAAACCTCTGTACCCAGTTTCTAGTCTGCTCTCACTACAAAATTAAGTTCTCAGAATAATCTGGTTTTTGTCACTTTTTTTTATGAATTGGGTTCTACCTGGCACACTAACCACTAGGCAGATAATCTTGTGAGTCCTTCAATTCTATGCTTACAAAACTGTGATCGCTTCTACCCTTACGATCCGACATACTCACACCTTCTGCATTAGCGTATGGCCAGTTTCCTGCCCATTCCAGTGGATGTTCCAGATAACCTTACAGTTCCATCTGAAACTTTTTTTAATAGACTGTGATTTTAAAGCATGATCTAGTGTCCAATTTATTTTTAATTTCAAGTTACTTAAAAATAAAACTTTATCCACTATGCTGAAGTAACCTGGGTGTCATAAATCGAAAAGCTTGACATTCTGCAGAATATTAAGTACTTCATTATTCAGCAGTGCATGCAGTACCTTTGCAAAACGCATCCAGTATTACAAAGTCTTATATGTTCCTATGGAGAACCTGCAGCAGACTGTCTCTGAAATGATAAGACAGTTTAGCAGCAGTAAGAAATCCTTTGAAAGTAAGTTGGGTTTCTTAAATGTAGTCAGGAAATATTTTAGGAAAGATTTGTTGGGTGTTGTTTTTGATCCACTTCAGCCTCAGTCAGTGTGCTAAAATATCTGTGATGTGACTATTTATTGCTGTATATATACTAACTATATGTGTACACTATATGTGAACATCCACTGATACACAATGGAATTGAAATAGTGTTTCATTTGTCTTTACAACAGTCAGACTAAATGCTGGTATAACAATTGTCTCAGGTAATAACAGTAGGAGCAACAGTTTAAAAAATGAAGATGTAAAAGTGTGTAAACCGCATCAATTGTTGTGACTTACTGCCACAAGAGGGAGTGAATCCCAAAGACAGTGATCTTATGGTCCTTCTTTGATAGCCCAGTTTCCAGGATTCAACTGGAGAACTAAAGTATTCGAGCCAGTCATAACAGTACATGTTAGAGAAATAGCACTTGAGATGGTCTGATCAGTGTCACTGAGGGGTTTTATATGGTCATCAACACCCACAATTACATTAGAAATGAAATTAAATGATGGCTTCTTCGTTACCAGCTTCCTCTACTTAGAGGACTCTAAGAAATTATTACAACATTTGAAAATTATTCTCTACAGTGAATTATTCAACCACTAAATCCAAAAAAATAAGTGGACTGTCAGATCTGAAAAAGACCCTCTGCAGCAAAGAGCAGACTGCAGCTATCCAATTATCTGCTCCCTTGGTTGCCTAACTGATCTATGAAATCAAATTAAACACCAATCTGCAGATTTAATATTAATATTTCACTGCTAAAAGATCTGGACCAAATCTACTGAAACCATGAGGGATACCGAAGTCCTCCTGTGGTTTTCAAATGGAAGATAGTAAATCTTGAATGGTTAAAATCTATAACCAGCTATTCTGTTCTCTAGAACTGAGTGTTACTAAACTGAATTCTCACTTTGTATGCTAAATTCACAGACATATTCACTCTGTCCCATCTGCATCAATGAACAAGCAATGGAGCATACAAAAAAGGATAGTTAACAGCCCCTCTTGGTTTTCTGCAAGCTGTTTTGAGTTTCCTTGTCTTGTTGCCTTTGCTTTTGGTTTTGCTTTTTCCTTACCTGAGGTTAGTCAGTCATCTGAGGGGACAGATATTGCAACAGTGAGGAAACTGAGAACCATATCTGTCCTCTTATTACTGTCTCTTATTTTTACTCTGTTCCCTTCTTCCTCCCGTTCCCTTTCATGTGTTTTCCCAAGGAAAACTACTAAGCATTTTCAGCAGCAACCAGGGTCAAGGTGAAATACTTAGGAGTTCTCTGCTCTGGCTTTCCAGAAACACGGCAGAACAATACGTTTCTTTGGAGGACATTTTTACTTGAAAGAGGAGGGGCAAGGGCAAGGGCAAGGGAAATGAAGAGGACTGATTTAAGAGAACATATGATTAATTATCTCTTTGCTTATGTATATACTAATTTAGTAACTTCCACTCTTTTATTTGTCGATATTTCCCTATTAGTGAGTGAAATAGCAAAATGTCCCTTATCTCTGTCTTATCGCCATTTCTTGTCAGTACATGCCACTCACAAATTGAAATTATTAAGATGAAAGAAATTAGGACTTTTTCTTTCACTCACCTGGGATTTCAGGACCCCTCTTCTTTAAGAAGAGATGCCTGGCAACAGTCTTCAACTATGCTTTTAATACCCGGTCTCCAGCTGCTATTACATCACTGGATATTCCAAGACTAGGCCTAAGTCACCACCATTTCAGCTAACTAAAGTTGTTTAAGCTCTGTGATTGACAGGGAACATGGAAACATTGCACATCCCATGGAAAGAATGTGTTCTAGATTTAGGTAGACAGAAGCATTTATTCCACCACATTCTTAACTTTTTAGGTACTTCTTAGAGGATTCTGGCAATGATTCTTGCCCAGAAGCTCTCCTATACTCATTTGAGCTAGATGTACCTGGAGAACTGGTGTCATATTCAGGATAAAAATCTGCTTCATCTTTAGATACCTCAATTTTTGTGGTTGTGTGTATGTTATGGACACAGATGGCACAGGGTATTTAAGACATTTACAAAAGGCTGGTAGATACAACATAAATCTAGGAGAGCTGCGTGCCTTTGTGCAGTAGCATAGAGGTTAAGTGTTCACTAGGCTTCACTGTTTGAACATGGTGAGATTCTAACATATCCTCCACTGCTGACACCTATCTAAAGGCATCCAAATCTATGTATGTTAGTTTCAAACTGAACTTCAGACTTGACATCTGGCTGGAAATCGGGATCCTCTTAGACATTAACTATGCTGTACCTACTACAAGATCAGCATACTTGGCTTCTCATGGGATTTATTCTATTCTGAACATATGGAAAACACTCTGAAATGCAAATCATGTAGAACAAATTGTAACATCTAGCAAATCCTCAATGTACTTTTATTTAGGACTTTTCCTAAGATACCGGTTTCTAGTATTGTGCCATTTCTCTCCCATGTGTGATGACAAACCTTAGTTTAGGTCTTAAAAGCTTTTCAAATAGCAACAGAAAATTTAGCTATTACTGGGTACTGGCAGCACAGTTCTGGGTCTTTGGACTTTTTTTCCTTAAAACCAAAAGTAGTACATGCCAGACATTGAAAGTACTTAGTCTGCTTCTGATTTAATTCAGTTCCATCATTAAATTCTGGAAGGTAACTACTTAAGGTTTTTGTATGGTAATGGAGTCCTTGCTACTGGCATTTGGTCCTAATAAACAAGAATTAATGAACTTTTTTTAAACCCTTATACCATGTTGCTTCTATCTGAGGTCTGCTACCAGATATACACAACTGATGCTTAATCATCTGAACTCTTAATTTAGAAAATATTAGGTTCAGTTCTACTGCTTATTAGTCACACAGATTAATGAAAGTACTTGTCAACATCATTTGTCACTAAAATACAAATTTTAATGAAAGTAATCAAAACCTTTGCACAAGACCTAGTGTTTGCTGGCAGAGAATGCAAGTCTTCTGAAAGCAAAATTGTTTACAAGACTGGTTTTGACAGATTTATTTGGTTTGATTTTTTGATTGTAAAGGATAAATTTTTTTCTCCTTGAATATGTTTTCCAATAGGCAAATTAATTAAACTGATTTTTAAAATTAAAATTATTAATTATATAAAAAAAAATTTTAAACATGTTGGAAGAACAAGTGGCATTACTTTGTATGGACAGTTGTTGAACATCTATTTTCTTTAAGATTTGGATATTTGGTCTCATTTAAGATTACAAAAAAAAAAATCTTGAGTGTTTTTTCCAAAATGGGAAAGACATTTTGCTCAAATCTAATAATGGCATTTATGAAAAAGTTTTCCAGGGACATAATAATGACATAATGACTGTCTGAGAAAGAGGTAGAGAAGCTATAGAAATGGATGACAGTTCCCCATGAATTCCACTCTACATTGTCCCAGCTACTGTGTTATCTAAAATATACAGTTTGATTTACCAGGATGCTGATCTCCATCCAAGAAGTAAAACAAACTAATAGATATAACTGGTGCTATTGTAGAGGGTTCAGTTTGAAACCGGGTGGAAACACCAATTAAGTGTAGTGGTTCTGTTCGCAACTGGGCGGAAACACCAATTAAGTGTAGTGGTTTTGTTCGCATTTCTTACCTTCTGTGAGATAAGAATTAGGAGGAATGCAAAGCAGGCTCCAAACTCTAAAGAATATAAAGAAGTTTATTAACAGTACTAAAAGAAAAAAGAGTAGTAAGGGTCAGAATAAACCTTGAGAACACTTCTCTTCCCCCCATCCTCCTCTCTCCTCCCACTTAAAACATAAAGACACAAATTTGGGATTATTTCAGTCAGTTTACCACCTCTAGATTAGTCTTTCATCAGTTCACTTATGGAGAGGAGTCTCTTTTGCCCATGCTATGGGGCTTCTCCACAAGAAACAGTCTTCTTGTGGCTTCCAATGCCACAGCACAACAGCCGCCCAGGATGGTTCTCTGCTTGCCATGTGTGAGTCCCTTCCCTCGACTTACAGCTTTCCCCACAACTGTTTCCAAGGGTTCAATCTTAGCTAATGGGGTACTATTTTAAGGATGAGCTGTTCAAGAGCAAAGCTTCTCTTCACCTATCTCTGGGATCATCTTCCTCTCTAGGAACAGAGGTCTTCTTCCCTGGGAGCAAGAGTCTTCACTTCATCACTATCTCTCTCTGTTCAGGCTTCTCATTGGATCACAGCTACTTCAACATTTGCTTATTTCAGCACAGGCATCTCTGCTCGTGGCTACAGTTTGAGCTCTCCACCCTTCCCATGCTTATCATGAAATTACAAGGGGTTCTCTGATGTATCGTAGTCCATCACCATAGCTTTACAAAAGAATTTCAGCTTCTAGGTTTTGAAGCATCTCCTCTATCTCCTCCCTCTGGGCTTCAACTCTTTCTTCTTCACTGACTTTGTTGTCTCTATCATGGTGTATTTTCATGTGCCTTTGCCTTTCCCTTTCCTCTGACCTGAGAGAGGATTGATGTCTGGAAGTTTCATTTCTTCTGGAGAACTTACAGCACTGAAAGGGTTAATCTTACCCGCCTTGGCTTTGAACTTATCTGTCTGTGTCGGTCACATGATCTCTGCCCGGCAGCCGGAGCTGATCTTGGTGTAAAGTTTCAGTTCAGCGGCCGGACNAAATTAGCCAATTGATTAGTTCTATCAAGTCTGGAGGAAGATACAACAGCCCCTTGCAATAAAGCATCAATTCCGTGGCTGGTGGAATTTTTTTTTTTTTTTTAACTAAAACTCCAAGCTGTGCTAACCCATGAGAACTACTTATAGAAGTAACCTTTCAGAGCCTCTTTGTTGAAGGTAGATTTCTGTTCTGATCTTCACCGGTGTTGCCAGGAAGAAGATGCTTTCAATCGTGATACTAAAATCCAATTATTTTGATTTTAAACTTTGGGTTTAAAATGTGCAAACCATTTATACCTTAAGTTACACTGCGGTTTTTGTTTTGATTTGTTTTGTTTTTCGTATTTGAAAATACCTATTTTGCTATGGTCTTTATTTAGAAATTAAAGTATTAAGCACAGCATGAGCAAAATAGTCAATGGCATGAAGACACGGACATTACTCAGCTCAATTATCACTTTAAATGAGATGCCCATATTCTATGAAGAAGATACACATTTAATCACAGTTTCATATTGGTCTGTATCTACCAATAAAAAGATAATTATATAATGCTGCAAATTAGGATTTAAAAACAAAACCAAGACCCTTCCATACAATTGCTTTAATGATACATAGATTTAGTAACTTTTACTACAGTTGCTCTGGGTTTAGGCTAACACCATAACGAAAATTCCCTTGCCTAATGTTTAGTGGATCACCAATGCACCTGTTCCTCTTCTTAATGAAGGTGACTACAAATAAGATTTTAGTAGAGTTGAGACTCTGTGGAATGTTGCTGTTTTACTTGTACAGCATAAACCAGGAAAATATTTTCTTACACTATTTTTCATTTGAAAACAACAAAAATCACAAATAATTTATAATAAATTTCTAGAATCTCAGATTCTATTATAAGAAACAGATATATCTATATGTATTTAAAGATAGACTGCAAAAGATTTAAATAAATTTGGAACATTCATTTTTATTATTAGTCACTTATGACAGAAGAACATTTTCATATTCTAACAGATGACTTGGATAAGTATATGTCAAATTTAAAGTTAAATTGAGGTTTTACATAGTCTGTGTTAAAGTTAATGGAAAAACTTCCAATTGATTTCAGACCAGCTTAGGATGCATTCTTGATGACCATTTGGACATGAGAGATTTCTTATTTGGATAGTCATATTAAGATCCAGGAGAGATTTTTCAGAATTGAGCTTTGACATAATAACAATGTATCATATTTTTACATTTGCATAGAGCGACATGTATACTGTGTATGTATATATATATATTTTTATATGTACACAGAGTTAAATGCTTATGTGTAATGAGATGATGTAGTAAAAATATGTTTTTGTCATGCCTTTGGGATAAGCAAATTGCTGATGAATCTACATCACTCATGGAGTCATAAGTATAAGCGTTTTCAGAACAGGAAAGATTTATGGCCACTTAGGGTGACCTTCCACTTAAGTCAGGCCATAGATTTCACAGGCGTCAAACAAAAGTTATCAATCCTTTATGTAAGGTGGAAATGGAGAATTCCATACATTCGCAATAAGGTTTTTAATTCACGATGCGAAAATCTATATTTTACATTGACATCTAATTTTACGTTAAAAAAAACCCCAAACCTAAAACCAATCTGCAGACAAACAAACAAAATCAAACAAAGAAAAAAAAAACCAAAGACAAACACTTTTATCAGTTTCCCACTACATGGTTTTATTTTCCTTTACAGTAAAACTGGTAAACATAAAGAATAAATGTGAAAGGGAACCTGTTCTCCCCATAGACACATCGAACATTGTGAATTACCTCATAGACTTATTTGTGATAAGTAAAGTAGGTAGTTTGTCTCACTGTAATGTGGTTTATTCACATTTTCAATTGTATATGATTCTGTTGAGATCTTTCCAACTTTTCAGGAACATATTTAAAATGCAGCTTATCTCAAGTGGTTATCAATAAAACCTTCCTGACATTTTCAGAGGCTTATTTTTTTGTGTTGTTGTTTTATTTCTATTTCCCACTGCTGAAAAAGTCGTCTAATTCAGTCTAATGAGTACTGTTTTCCAGCTTTTGAAAGGAGAGGAAAAATTTTAAAGAATATAAAAATATCTCTTCCTTTTAATAAGAATGTTGAATGTCAAAGGTAGAAAACTTTTAGAATAAACATACAGCAAAAAAATACCTCATTCCTCTGTAGAAGAAGCTTTCAAGTTGTAATCAAGCTTTTCTTTAGTCAGCCACGATGTATTGTACCTTTTACCTGAAATTCAGTGTATAGGCTTTAGACACTAGGCAATTCCACTTTCTTTGTTGAGACTTCTAACATTCCACTCCACTGAGCAGCTGCAATCATCCATCACAAAAATAATAAAAGGAAGACAGGATAGGCCTCTAAAACAGAGGAGGTGATCAAAGGTACATCATATACGAAATTTACCACAAGAGACTAAAGTGTGCCCCACTGCATGTCAACACCATACATATGTTCAGCATAATAGTTGTATTCAGATGCAAGTGTTGTCTCTGGGACTTAGGATCTCTTTTAAACACAAACTTGCATGTTTATGTCCTAATCATCCTATTCATATATAACCCAAAGTTTATAACGAAAGTATGACTAATTTTTCTCAAGCTTTATATAAATAAAGAAGCAAAACCTAAAGGAAGAAAGGTTTTTTGATACAGACAGAAGTGGGCGTGACATGAAGCATCCAAATCTGTCATTCAGACGTCTTTTGGGGAACCTGAGCAGATTGGATTTGGAAAACCAGTAAGAAATGGAAAGTTCTGAATTATTTTTATTTTTTGTCCTTTTTAGAATGAAAATTACAATACTAGCTTCTAGAAGCACAGATAGGGTTTTGTGTCATAAAGCACTCCCTGAATAAGTTTTTCAACTCAGCTCTAATGATTCCAGTGAATTGCATGTCCTAAGTAAATTAATGCCTACAATTCATTCATTGGATTCTGATGTCCCATTAAATATCATTCCTCAAAACGAGAAAAAAAAATGCTAATGTGAAACTCAGAAATGGCAGTGCTAACTTTTTAATCAGTTCCATTTCCTTCTCTCTTATAAACTCCCCAAATTTTTTATTTAAAATAAAATACTACTTACAGGCAGAGATAAATGACATTTTTCAGGAATCCCATTTAATTCTGAGCATTTTAAATTGTGTGTAGAGCTCTATGGAAAAGAAGATATAATATGAAAATATTAAGGTTTAATTCAGACCAAGCACAAAAAGATTATATGCCAGGCTGAAGAAATCAACATCATTTATATCTGATTTCTCCATATTTTTCTTTTTTTTTTTTAAAGTTAACTATTTAAAGAATATAAGTTACAGGGAAATAGTTGCTCATATGTTCAGGAAGACAGAAAATACAGGAACTACTATCTAGCAAAACAGTAGATTGACCATGACCTAGGGCCAAAACCATGTCCTTCTTTTAAAATACCCCTGAACTTGCTGTAATGTAGGTATCAGTTCGGCCACCAGGGTAGTGTTCTTAGGCTTTAGAACCTATGTGATGTATGGAAATCCCAGGCTCACGATCTATGAGGATAAAAGTATGTTCTTCGGTGCCAGCAGCACAATTCTGCTTAAAACCCAAATATTGTTATTCAGCGTTCTTCAAGAGTTCCTTGCCTTCAAAAATCAGAAAATTTGGGAATAGGGTTAAATTCTTGTCCACATCTAGATGACAGGAGCATTGCAAGGTTTTTATTAAGCATAGTACAAAAATCACCTTGTACATTCCTGTCCTGGGTTACAGTGTATTCTATTACCATCCTCATGAGCTGCCTCCTCCCTCCAGACTATCTCCTGTTAATGGGCCCATCAGTGCCTTGCCCTGTGACTCACCATCCCATTGTGAGATGCTCCGCCCAGGGGGAAGGAGCCGAGCATTCCCATGTGGATATAATCTGGGGTTTGGAACAGCACAGGGAGCCTTTTCCACTGGATTTTCAGAGGAAGATCAGACCCTTCTACACCACAACTGGACCTTCAGGGGAAGACCAGACCTTTTCTACAGAATCACTGTTTCAACAGAACCATCACTCCAGGAGGACTGCAGCCACCATTTAATCGGACTGCTAACAACCCCCCTGACCATCAGGGGGTCAGGTTGTACTCTGACTCTGTCAGTGGGTTGTTTGTTTGAACTATTGCATTTATTTTATTTTTCCTATTAAATTGTATTTCTGACTTGGAGTCTCTCACTAGTTTGCTTTTCAAACTAGTACAATTCCTCAACTATTTTTCAACCTGTTTGCTGGTTGACACCTGGGTTGTACCAGTCTGTGGCATTACAACTCCAGGTACCTGAGGACTGAAATGCTTGGTTTAGCTCAAGTCAAATAGCCCCAAAGAGGAGTATGTGGGTGAAAGATAACAACTTGTGACATGCCATAGGTTAATACAGAAGATTTACTGGGTTCCTACAGCCTTAAATACTCTGAAGTATAAAACATAAACTTGTGCCAGATGGCTTGTATAGTTCCCCATATTAGTAAATTGACTTATGGGTTAAGTTCTGACGTAGCTGGGACTCCGGAGACCCACTAGATAAGAACCTTATTCTACCTGAATCCACTGCCAAAGTCTACTGAACTGAGTAAACTCAGTTTATTATTTGAGAACCTCTCTGAGAGTTTTCTGGATGGGTACTGAGTACTGATAGTCTCAGCTACAGTCTCTTCCTCGAAGGAGCAGTCAGAACACTCCAAGACCAAGCCTTTAACATAATATTCAAAGAGCAACACCCTCATTCACAAGAGAAGTTTGAGATCTGTGTGAAAAAATTCCTTGTGTGGGCTGAGATCAGTGGCATTTTGACTTACAAAGAATTAAGGAAGTAAAAATGTAAAGAAATTCCCTCGTGTTTTTACATGACATACCTGTTATAAAAAGCAGTTTTTGACAGTAAACACTGTCTTTCGTTAACAGTCTGGGTCGAGAGCAGAGGTAGGTGGCAGTCACAGTTCAAACTGTTCACAATATAATTCTGTCTCAATGTTTCCTACATGATCATTAACAGTAACCCAACTATGTATGATTAGCATAATTCTTTCCAAATGGGCCAATGCTTAATGAGTAGGAGGGTGTTTTATGGTTAAAAGAAAGCTTAGAACCAAGCAGCTTCCCTATCACTTTTTTGTCTCCTTCCACAGAACATACAGAATATCTTTTGCTCCCCTCAGTGTAGCAGTTGCTGAGACTCCATGTCTCTCATCTGAGTAATTTCTGCTTACTTTCAGTGAGGATGAGCATTCAGCAAGCAGCAGCTTCTGGAAACACGTAAAGAACCAATTGGAGATGATAACAACCTTCAGGCCAGGTCTTCAGCCAAGGCATAGTTACACTGGTTAACACAAGGTTTAAGAATCTGGTGACTAGTGTCTGCTTGTATGAAATCATTCAACACAGCAGAGAGATTTGGTTGAGACCTCTTCAGTGCATAAGCCACAAGTGCAACGTATGCTTTCTAGTAATTCCTAGATATTATTTATTTTTAGCAATATCCATTCTGAGTTCTGTATTGCTTCATCATTGACCACTTCCCATGGGTGGGCAGGTGCTCAGCCATCCCAAGGAAATCAGGGCTCCATCACGCAAAAAGTTTATTTGGAAGACAAAACACCATCACTGTAAATGCTCCCACCTTCCTTCTTCTTGACCCAGCTTTATATGCTGAGCATGATGCCATATGGTATGGAATGTCCTTTTGGTCAGCTGGGGACAGCTGTCCCAGCTGTGTCCCCTCCCAACTCCTTGTGCACCTTCAGCTTCCTCTCTGGTGGAGTGGGGTGAGGAGCAGAAAATGCCTTGACTCTGTGCAAGTGCTGCTCAGCAATAATGAAAGCATCCCTGTGTTAGCAACACTGTTTCCAGCACAAATTTAAAACATAACCCATACTAGCTGCTGTGGGGAAAAGTAACTCTATCCTACCCAGCATCAGTACATCTTGACATAAAGCGAATGGAATCCAAGAAACATTTTAAATTAATAGGGCTACAGAAGGTCATTACCTTGAACTCCACAGAGAAGTGAACCAGAGGAAGGCTTGAAAAAAGCTATGCTTCAGATCATCACACTCAGGTCTCTACACTGGAGAAGTAAATTGTTCAGGTAACAAAGTTTTAAATAGTGCATAGACTGAATTGCACATGTTCTCATTCCATTTTATTAGCAGTAGGATTTGGTGTAATTCAACATACTAGGAGATATGTGTATGGAAAAATATGGAGGATAACCATGGAAGTGACTGGCTCAACGTCCTTTTGAGACAGAAATGAGCCAAAAATGGGGATATATTTTGATCTCAGAACAAACTGAAAGTCAGTGCACACACCTTGGACTGATCCACATTTGCACTGGAGAACACAAAGGAGATGAAAACCTGGAAACAAAGGTCACTGCAGTAAGGCCTCACAGATGCAGACACAATCACTCCCCCAGTTACTGGGGGGGCAGCCTTGTAATCATGTGAAATCTATCAGCTGCTCTGTAAGAACCTCCTCTGAGTTCTTTGGCCTCTCTCCTTACCTTCAGGGAGGAGCAGCTTCTACAGAGGAAAAGCAAAAAAAGAAGAAAAGCAGCAAAGCCACCTAATTAAAGAGCACAAATAGCCCAGAACAGAGCAATGCCTCTTTTACGTATCTCTGTTTCTTAATTTTAAGGAGGACATAGTTTAAATTTTATAAAAATTGAGGTATTTCTTTATTTCCTCTTGATTGAGGTCACAGATGCACATTATAAAAATACACAGCACTTTTGTCTTGTACATGCCTTTATTTGCATGATAACTTTACTTAGTAGGGTTATATGTGTGTTTGGCTGACAAAAATCCAGTTCTCAATGAAAAAACTGAGAAAAGGAAAAAAGGAAAAGGGAAAAAGGAAAGGAAAGACTAATGTTAGTTCCTGAGGAACTCAGCAGAATCTGAATGATCAATTATCCATTTTAAGTACTTACCAGAGTCTGGTAAAAAATTCTGGTCTATTTGTTTTATGATGATTTTCTTTTATAATCTTTGCCTTTAAGGTTGGTATGGAATGGAACAACATATTTCACTGACATTTTGTCTTAATGAAGGTGTGTTTCAGCTCTTCTGACTGCCCCCTCTTTCCAAAACACCTACACACATTCACACACTCATTCTAAAAGAGGAAATCTACCTAAATACGCAAGTTGCTTTTCATCTGAGAGGAGTAGGACTGAGAGTATTATTTCACAAGAGGAAGAAAAACTTGATTAACATTTTAAAGATATCATTATCCTTTTGTTTGTTTCAAGCTTAGGCTAAAATTGTGCACACCAATTGTGACACTCAGGACACTGAGAATCAAAACAGACTTTCCATGGAAATTACAGACACAAAACCAGTGAAGGTTTGGCGGAGTTGTCAACATGTAAACACTTGATGTAATTTGAAGTAACTGCATGTGGACACATAAATTTAGGTGTCTTGATTTTGAATTAAATTTTATCTTTGTAGATGTCTACAGGTATGACAGATGCTTATTGTAAACACTTAGGCCGTGATTCAAGTGTCTTGTGATGTCCACACAGGCATCTAGTGTCATTTGAGATTTCTCAGGGTATCTGAAACATCTACACAAAAGGGGCAGATATGACATAAAACTTGTCAGAGACTAGGGACCTGGAAGAGTAGCTGCAGGTATCCCAAATGTCACAGGATGCCTGTGTGAGGACAACTGGACCAATTCTGCTGCTCCCTCGAGTCTCTGAAGAAAAAGCTGATTTGAAGATCAGCTTTATCTCAAGTATGCAACATGTGTAACACCTGAGTCAGTCTCTTAATCTGATTTAGCCAATTAGATACTCCCCACAAGATTTCAAAATATACTAGGCCTGTGAAATCAATGAATGGTGTCACCAGTCACAAAAATTACTAAGTCCTAGATGCAAATCCAAATGTGCATGGCCCATGCATGTGTCCAGTCCAAAGTTTTGCTTTGGTTACAGATAAAGCAGTTTTGCTTTGGTTACAGATAAAGCAAACTGAGTCAGGCAGAAACACTGAATCTGAACCGAAACTTTCCAAATTCTAAAGGTAGGTGAACTTCAGGTTTTGATTCAGGTTTGCTGTCAGTTTGATATCTTTTGTTCTAAAAATCAGTGTGTGTGGGTGGAGGTCTTTGCACGGAGAGGCAGGAACCAAAGGAGAGCAGCACAGCAAACCCAGGGCATGCCTGCACTAAGTAACCCACCGATGATGTCGCACCCACTGGCAACCTCTCAGCTGTTTGCTGCTGGGCAGATGCACCAACTTGCTCAAAGACAGCACGGAGATCATTGCACAGTACTCCACTGTGTGAGGCAGAAATGCCTCTTGGGGAATATTTTGAGCAGATATAAATAGCTTTTGTGTGCAGCTGATGAAGTCTGTATCTAAGGAATTTTGTGTTTTAATGTGTAACGTTTTTAAACAGAGAAAAGGTAGGATAAAGATTCTTCCTTTGCTTTTTGCTCTTCTTTTTCTCAATTGTGAGGTGAAGATGAAAGGATATATACACACTCGGACAACTCAAGAAGAGTTTTTTAAGAAGAAATGCACATATTAACCCAGAAATCTTCTCCTGCAAGTAAGTTTTAGAATTGGAAATCTGGAAGTTTTATGGGTCATTACCTTGCCATATATCCTGTAATTTCTTTGCTATGGTGTGCATTATTTAGGGAAAACTCTTCCACTGGAGTTTATTAAATGTATTGAAGCATCAATCACTTTGTAAATAGATACACATTTTTGAAATTGGAGGCTCAACTTTTGCTCTTGAAAAATTCAAAGATAGACACAAGTGAGATGAGAAAAATCTTCATTGTTTACATTTTGTGGGCCAAAAGCTGAGGCCCAAAGGGTTAAATTGTTTGCTTGGAATTCACAATATTTTAAAGAAAAGCTGAAAATGGGTTAGTCAGAGCCACCTTTAAAAACTCATGTATCTCTATCGTTCCATTATAAAATATATTTTCCAGAAATAGCCGAAACTTTCTCTTTTCGGTAATTAAAACATAGAAGGAAGCTTCTTCTTTTTATAAAGCACCAAAACTACACATGATAAAATCCATGTTAGATGTCTTATATGAACCAGAGGAAATATTTTCATTACTATTATTTTTTTCAATAGCCAACTGAGGAAAAATAAAAGCATAAAGAAACTGAGGTTACAGCCAGCTGAATAGGCAGTGCCTAATCCTGTGTAATCTCCCATTCAGTAGAGGATTTATACTGATTACGCTGACAGAGATGCTGAATGGATATCATACAGTAGAGAAGGAAAACGTACCAGAAGAACACAGTAAAAACCTGGAAGAGTCTTCATATACCCTGATCTTGAGTTTATACTCCTTCACTGCTTTCATCATGGCTAGATCTTGATAGCAAATTAGAATATACTGGGAATCATTCCCTGCCTTTGGAATCATATTAACATCTGGGCATTTGCCGCACTACTTTTCTCAGGCGATGACTAGTCTGCTTCTGTCCTTAGACAGCTAGATCACTCAACCTGGTTCCAGGCATCTTCCAGAAAGTAGCATGGAGTAGGAATAGTCAGTCCCAAAAAGGCAGTTTGCACACACTGTCCAGCAAGCTTAATAGTCAGGCTGTGCCACTAGATTTCTGGGCCATAAAAACAATTTATTAATAAAATTATTACCTCTGTGGCTTTATTACAAAATTAAATCTGTTAAAGATTCTATTAAAGATTTCTTCTTTTTAAATATAGCTCTAATTTGAGGATTTGTCATTTTCTGTGAAGACAGCTTTGGTGGTTCTTGCTTCTTTCTGCCCATGAATCACAATTTTCCTTGCATGTAGCAGCAATTTCAGGAAATCAGGATTTTTTTGTTGTTGTTATTTCTGCCTCTCTTGTAATGTTTATCTTCCTAATGTCTGTGTTGAGCCTTCTTAATATTACGCTGTGCTTTAAAACTTGTACTCTATTATGTTCAGTGGTAGGAATCCATCACTCAGTTATCAATCTGACAATGGCAACTAAAAAGTGCCACAAACCTTTGTTTATGCTTAAAGTACACCATTTCGAGGAAATGTAGTAAGAGAAGTAATCCAGTGGTTGAATGGTAGTGTGAAAATCCAATATTTGACAATTTGTCTTCATTTAAATAAATAATTCTTGTATCATTGGGACTTTTAAGTGTCTACGTGCTAATAGACTTCAAATATGTGGTGGAAATTCAGAATTCACGTATTTAGTATTTTAGCTACATTTATTTAATTTCTTTAGCTACATTTATTTAATTTCTTTATTTTACAATATGCTATGAATGTTTGCCTTGGGATAACAATTACATGTTCCAGGGAGAAAGAAAAAAGAGATTGTTGTGTCTGCAACATTTTCTAGAAAATGCTTTATTTTATTGGGCTTTACCCTCCACTGATTATGACTCTGTAATATATTTATGGCTGTTCTTGGCTTTGCCTCATCTTGGCTGAAAGGGAACCATGAGCTGTTAGAATGAGTGGTCAATGTGAGCTCACAATTGACCATTTTCAGTGAAATAACTGTGAACATTGCAGCTGGTATAGTAAATATAGTGTCTGTACATACTTAATTGTCAAGTATTTTGAAGTACAGCTGAAAGAGAGGGAAGGCAAAAACATTTAACCTTCTGAAAACCTTGGTAGACCAAGCAGCCTCTTTTGGGGCCTAAAAGCAATCAGCTGTCTTGGCTTTACTCTTACGATGATTGGACTGTAATTTTCAGCTGGCTTTTTGGCTTAAACCAAAGACTAGTTTGGCATTAAAGCAGGACTCCTTAGTCTAGTCTTTCTCTGGCCTCTGCTAATGACAATAAATAAACTGAACTACCAGTTTCGTGGAATCTCATTAATACTTTCTTGTGGAAAAGGAAGAGATAAAAATACAGTAGTTCTACAGAAAGGGCTCACGATAGTAGTTTAAAGACTTATTTCATATATATAAAGGAATCCTGAGCTCCTTTTTATTTACGTACAATAATACAAGTCTGCAACTGTTATCAAATTTTGTTTGTCCCACTTTTCTGCATGCTTAAGCTTCATCATTTCTTCATCTAAGAAGAAAATATCTTCTTGGTTACCTTTGCATTCACAAGCTTTTTAGTTTTTAATCTCATCTGGAAACAGGACTTTAAGCCAGTTCAGTAGTGACAAGGATCCTGAGGATTTAGCTGAAAGATTATAGAGAAAGGAAAGAAAGAAAGAAAAAATCTTAATCATAGAAGCATTTCAGAAGTAAATACTGAATTTTGACAAGTTCTAGGAGAATATGTACAGCCAAGATATCTGTGTACCCTATCCATAAGGGTTATATTCTACACATTCTGAAAGCTTTAGCGCTGGAAAAATTCCACTTTGATTTAAAATGAAAATATTAGTCGGCCTATAGTAGGGTGAGTGACCTAAATCAAATATAATTGTATGCACTTAGAGCAGCTTGAATCTAAATTATCTATGCTATAATGCACCAAAAGGCATTGAGAAAAAAAAAAGGCTTGAGTTCTGTTTTGTAACATTTTAAATCGGCAATTTGCATGTAAACCATTGCTGTGAATTATATCAGACAAATGAATAATTAAGAAAGAGCAGAATGGAAAAGAATACTTGGTTTCTTGTGATCTCATTTGGGTATTTTTAAATTAGGCTGAAACATTGTCACAGATGACCTTCTGAAATAGCTAGTTGGTGTTTTCCTATACTTTTATTTGCTGTTGTAGTTGTTTTTTTATTGCATAATAGCTCACAAACGTGGTAGGAAATAGACTGAAGTTACTATCAACACAAAACTGAGGTTTTAATTTTAAAATATTGTCTCTAATGAAATAACTTTTTTCTTTTTTTTTTTTTTTTTACTCTTTGAGACAGTGGGTCTGTGTGTCTGAAAACTGCTACCCACATTAATATTTGAACAACCAAGGCACTAGAAGAAACTTTGCTGAGTAATTTAGGTATGAAATAAGCTATTTGTGTTGCAGATTTCTAGCGTCTTTCAAAAGTCGGAGACCCGGAAACTAGGTAAGAATCTCTATAGTTGTACTTTCTGAATTCTTTCTACTGCCTAGCATTCCCTTGCTTTTGTGGTTTAGTTTGGATTTTTTTAAGTCTTTAGCACACATGTATTTATTTCTATGTAACTTCTTCAATCTATGATTAGATACTTTTAAGCAGGTTTGTAAAGTTTTCAAATGTAGGCATGCATATATAACTGCATATACATCTCTACTCATCTGTAGCAATGTTCCTTTCACACATACACAAACCAAAACTAGAAGTAGAGGAACTGAGGTCTTTCTCATCACTGGGAAATTTAAAGAATATATTCATCATCTCAGAAATTACTTAAGGGCTTGCAGTCATCCCTAGTCAGAAACGTTCCCTCCGACTTGAAGAAAAATTTGTTAACTCAAAATTAAAAAAACATTGTAATGAGTCAGATAACAAAACTAAGTAAAAACCAAGATTAATCTTATATTTAAGAGCTAGCAATTTTGCAATAATGCAATGAGTTGCATTTATTGCATTGATGAATTGAATAAAAATGGATGAATTGAATAAAAATGTGCCTTCAGTGGTTAAAATGGAAGTTTAGCTGCTTAAAAAAAAATGCATCTCATTAACTTGTAAAGTTGAAGGAACTGACAATTAATGTTTATTGTTTTTAAAAAAAGTGTTTGTTCCTGCAGAGGGTACTGGAATGTACCCAGCAGCTTTCATAATAACAGCAATTGCACAACACATTTGTTATTTAATTGAGGATATTTGATACATGGTATTAAAAACACAAAGCATCATGTTAAAAAAAAAGTATTTTGAAACATAATTATAGCTTTAACCAACATTTGGAATTTTTAAAATGCGAAATCCAAGCTGATGCAGAACACCCACACACATCTTTTATTATGTATTTTAAGTGTTAAAAAGAGGGTTGTGTAGTGCTTTGTTGCAATGTTAGTTTCATCCTAATTTATTTACGATGTTCTTGTTCTAGTCTCCTTCCCATCCCTTCATAAATATATGTAGGCAAATCTGATTAATAGGTGAAAAATATTTTCATTATAATATAGAAACATTAACAGGCATTTTGTGTGGCTTATGTGACTCTCCCATTTAAAACAGTCAGATTTTGTTGCAATAGCCCTAGGCAAAACTGATGGGAGTGAAGGAAGATGGGCCTATGAGGCAAACAATATGGCTGTGTCAGGTGAAACACTGTGATATGGAAGCCTGTGCCTGTGTGCAGGGTTGAACTGGAAGAAAGCCAGTTCATGCACACAGGAGGTGAGGACTGAAGCTCCCATACCTCTGCCTGCTCAGTCCACACCCTACAAGAGGAAATTTGCGCCCTCCTTTTCTTTTCAATCCCTGGTTTATATAGTAGCATTGCATGTAATTAGCATAAATCAGTTTAAAATACGTTGACTAGGTACTATGAATGAGGCAGATCTTATCATTTTAGTCTAAGTTTTATCAGAATAAATTCTCATTCATGTTAATTTCAGGAACTCATGAAATCTACAGAAGTCTTACACTATACCAGCACAAACGTTTACCCTTGCTGGAAAAGATTACATGTAGACATCACCTTGTTTCTTACTGAAAGTGGTTAAGACAAATTATGGGATCCAAAAATGGTAATCAATTGTCTGCACATGATTACTTTCTCATAGGAGCAATAGATCACAAGTGTCTAACTGTTTGCATGAGGCATTCAAATTATGTAGTGAGACTGAGGCCGTACTGAACACCATGGCTACCATAATATCATTCATTAATAATCATTCACGCTGTGGTTGGGAATGACAGGATTGCCAAGAAAAGTAGTTGAGTAAACAGCTTTATTTGTTGGCCTGTGAAGTAATCAGATAACCTCTCAGGATTTTAAAATAAACCATTAATGTAAGTCATTACTTAACAGTTATTTGACTCCATGTAACCATTGCTTAATTTCAGCACAACACAAAGAGCTGGCAGTTTTGTGCTGCCTTGATGCCAAATGCCAATCATTGTATATTTTAATCAGTCGTTTGTAAGCACTAGCACCAGTCATAATAAACAGTCTCAGTCACCTCTCTGAATTTCTGCCTTTCAGAAACCACAAATTATAATGCCATCTTCAAGAGCCTTCATATGGTAAAATACTCATGTACATGTATCTCTACGTACAGATATGTGTATATGTATGTGCAATTTTGAAAGCTCTATTTCCATGTCTCTGCAATATGGAGAAATGGAGAAGGTATTAAGGAAACTTCCAAGTTGGGCAGGGGAGAAAGAGTGGAAAATGGAAAAAAGAAGTTAAAGTGTATGGTTGAAAGATAAATACCAAGTGATGAGAATAGGAAAGGATAAAGAGATAAGTCACAGTATGTATGATTTACTAGGTTATCACCAATCCTGAAGCCAGGCTTGCACTTCAATCAGCCTGTGTAACTGAGGGAATCACTTCAGAATGATAGCTTTTATTCAGACCAAGCCTGTTCAAAATCTTAGACTTAGTGAAATATCTGTCTGTCATCCACATTATTGTTCATAAGGAGCATTTTGTTGGGAAGCAGCAATGGTTTACAAAAAGCTATACTCTTTTTTCTTAGAATTTTCTGAAGATACTTTACATTCTTTCTTTCAACAGGCTTCAATATGGAGACCTAGTAGAGAAGGATTATCATAGTTTAACAAAGTGAAAAACTAATTGAATCGTTAACTGACCATTCAGATTCAAATGTCTTCCTCTCATTTGCACTCATGTTTATACTCCTGCTTTGCTCCTGCACATCTCTCTTTAGTTTGCCTTGTTTGTAAAACTCCTTAGTTTATAGCTCAGTGCTGAAGAGGTCATGTGAAAATGCGTATCAAAATGTAAGTGAAAGTCAAGGTTTTCTATTTATTGGTCATACTTTTTTTTCCAGTGAGACTTTTGCTCTTAGTGATTAAAAACACACAAAAAAAATGCTTGAGATTTTACAGCTCTATTAATTTATACAACTTTTTTTAATACAGTTCTCAACTTCCCGTGAATAATAGACATCATTAAACAAAATGTATGACTAAACACAATATTCATAAGTATCAAACAAATAATTATTTTTATTTTGCAAATTAAAAATGTTTGCTTTCACTGTAAACTAAGCTCTTGTGTATCAGCTACCTTGGTTGTAGTGATAAATTGAAGAACAGTTTTCTCCTTTTATTCCAAATCATTCCTTAACAACAGTAATAAAAATAAAAGAAATTATATATATGATTAAGGGATCTTATTGGCGGAGTTCTAACATGTTTCTGCAAAAAGCTGCTTGAGTTTAAGTGTCTGAAAACAATTTTTATTTCAAGTATCAGTTTTCCTGCCTGAATATCCTGTTAAATCTCACTTTATATCTTACTGTGGTCAAGGGATATTTTAGATTTGAAAGTAAAAATAAACTGTGGTTCTTTAGTGTGACCATGGTTGAATGAATTAGCAGATGATCAAACTTCATGGAAACTACTAACTTCAATTTTATGAATTGTAATAACATAGTCATGAGCAATAGGACATTTACCAGCTTAGGGCTAGCAGCAAACATTAGTGTAAGGTGAATATGTGTTTGAACATACTCACAAAGGCAGAAATTATGGTGCAATTCCTCTCAGAAATGCAGTGTGATTTTTTTCCAGAATTCTTCAACATTACTAGAAGAACCAAATATTGATTGCATATTTTATTTGTCTGTGTACAGAATGCATTTATATATATTTAAAATTTTGTGATCTTAATTGTTATTCCTATGTGAAAAAGACAGAAACTATAGACATAAGATCAATGCCAGGACAGCATACTTGTTCACACACAGAGATACATATTTTAATCCCAATGACTCATTTTTATTCTCTTTTGTAACCTTTCTGACAGATCAAAGGCAAGCTGTAAGTATAAAGGTTAAAATGTACCATGCACTCAAACTTCACTTAGAAAAAAACAAACAAACAAAATTCAGGCATGTTTAAGTAAACTTTGAGTCTTTCTTTTTTTTTTTTTTTTTTTTTTTTGCATAGGAACAACTTTCTATAAAAATGCTCTTTGAAAAAAACAACAACAAAGAAGCCCAAACTCCAAGAAATTGATTAGAGACCTAAGAAGAGGGCAAAGCACAACTATGGTATGCACATGAAGCCACAGCAGCCCCCTGAAAATTCATTCCTCCTCTGCCCAATCCACCAGTTTCTCTTCAGCTCTCCTTGTAAACCTGCTTAAAAACTTACCAGCTTCACATAGATTACACCTCCTCTGATTACTTCCTGCTTCTCCCACCTACCTGTAGACTCCTCTGACACAACTGACCACCCTCAATTCTTTAGAGGTCCTGCTGCTGTATTGTAGTTTTGTATTACAAGCACCAATACAGAAGGAAAAGGCACTAACTTAGCCAAAATGAAGTTTCATTAAAGATGAAGGGAAGTTTGGTCAGTCTTTCAAGTGTGATAATCTTCCTTTAACATAGAACAGGCCAATAACAAGTGTCACAAAATGTGTCACTCAGGCAGATGAGGACAACTTGGCTGAGCTCTCCCTACTCGCACCCAGCACAATGGGGCAGGAGCTGTGTCATTAGCGATCTGCAGATCGCAGGCTTATTGTTGGCATCAAGGCTGTGCTGGAGCAGGTATTTTTGGTCAGTAAAATCATGAATTATTCCTGATGGGATGGCAAAGAACGGCTCCCTTCCCTCATTGCTTCGTTTCTTCCTCCCTCTCAGGAACTGTACCATCCGTGTGCAAGTTGTACATGCACACGTGTACACATGTAGTCTGTGTCTCTCTCTCTTACACTTGCCTTGTGGACTCCAGTTTCCCCAACCACAGTTTGAACTTCTTGTTGTTGGTTCAGCAGTACAGGCTGGATCAATGTAACAGATACGTGAAAAGCCGATGCCAAAGCCTATTCTCTTGCAAGAATTTGGTCCTCAGTATAGACACTATATCCATGGACATTTTGCCACACTGCACACATTTCCACCTACTCCTCTCTTCTGTAGTAAGCTAATAATAGATAAAATAATGGAGATTTTTAGAGGTCAGTGTATAACAGACGGGTTCAAATCTATGTAACAGTAAAGTTGCATGGAAAATCTATATCTACCTATTCCATCTATCTATCCATCCACTTGCCAATCACAAATTTCTGTTTTTAAGAACAAAAGTTCAGGTATGATGTTTGAAATTTTTACTTACAGAGATTGGTTTCATACTTTTCATTTTATATTTTTTAAGCCAAACTCATGATGTCTTAAATAAATCATGAAAGATAAGAAGTAAAAGTCAGATTTTATTTCATGAGCTAATGAATATGATGTGAATGGCAGTTAATAGGTTCTTATCAACTAATTATACCAGAGTTTCAAATTTCTTATAAAATTCATCAGTATCAGAAGTAGGCAGCTACTCTAACATGAGAAAAATGTCCTTTTGCCACTGAACAATTAATCCTAAAATAAAATGAAAAGTTTGTGAAGTGTGAAACAGCTTATTCATAATGCCGTTGAAAAGTTTAAAAGTCCTTGTCACTTGATAACCTGCAAGGCTTAAGTTTGCTGTGTGATTTTAAAATGCAGTTCTTCTGGCATTTACATATTCTTGGTTTTTAATCCTCATGTACCACTTCGAGTGGAAAAATAAATTTTAAAGGGGAAATAATCTACGTACTTCTTAGTTTGATACATCAAAACAAGCGGGTATTATGACTGGGCCAATGCGAGAAGCTACATGAAAACTGTAAGTTACCTGTCCTCCCCATGCTTCAGGGGTGTTTTCAGGGCAATATTTAATTCTTCCTGACTTGATTGTCATTCACTACATTTTGTGCTTGAGGAAGGGTAATGGCAGAGAATTTGGGAAGCGGACGGAAGTAACAGTCCAGTTCTTCTGAGTTTCGCTTCCTTGCAGTGACTTCCACAATTTCAGTTAAAAACATACAGGTTTAAAGTAAATAAATGAAGTAAAAATTTCCCAGAAAATCAAAATTTTTTTACTCCAAGATGTCTGTAAGTCAAAATTCACTTTTTTATTACAGACCATCCTGAAAGAACAAAATTATCATAATATAAAAGGTCATCCTAACTGGCAAATTTGATTTAACCAATGTAACAAATGTTTTTGGTTTTCTCTTTAACTCATAGATTCATAGAATGTCTTAGCTTGGAAGCTGTATTCCAATCTAACAGCCATGTTAGAGATCATCTAGCTCCAGTCTCCTTGCCATGGGCAGGGACACATTCCACTACACCAGATTGCTCAAAGCCACATCCAGCCTTGAACACTCACAGGGAAAGGGCCTCCACAGCTTGTCTGGTCAACCTGTTCCAGAGCCTCACCACCCTCACAGTAAAGAATTTCTTCCTTATACCTAATCTAAACCTACTCTCTTTAAGCTTAAAGTTATTGCCTTCATCCTATGACTAAATGTCCTTGCGAAGAGTCTCTCTCCATCTTTCTTATAGGTTCCTTTCAGGTACATTGGGAGACTGCAATTAGGTCACCCTGAAGCCTTCTCTTCTCCAGGCTGAACAATGCCAATTCTCTTAGCCTTTCCTCATAGGAGGGGTAATACCTCCCTCTAATCAACTTGGTGTCTTCCTCTGGACTCTAGACTCGCTCCAACTGATCAATGTCCTTCCTGTGTTGGGGACCTCAGAGCTTGATGCAGCACTGCAGGTGGGGTCTCACCAGAGCAGAGCAGAGAGGTAGAATCCCCGCCCTGGCCCTGCTGCCGACACTGCTTTGGATGCAGCCCAGGACACATTTGGCTTTCTGGGCTGTGAGTGCCCATGGCTGGGTCATGCCCAGCCTCTCATCCACCAGCACCCCCAAGTCCTTCTCCTCAGGGCTGCTCTTGATCTGTTCATCCCCCAGCCTGTGTTGATACTGGGGGTTGCACGGACCCAAGTGCAGCACGTTGCACTTGGTCTTGTTAAATCATGTAAGATTCCCATGGACCCACTTCTTGAGCTTGTCCAGATCCCTCTGGATAGCATCCTGTCCTTCGGGTGTGTCAATTGCATCACTAAGCTTGGTTCCATCTGAAAACATGCTGAGGATGCACTCAGCCCTTCCTCTACGTCATTAACAAAGGTAGGAAGTAACACTGGTCCCAACACAGACCCCTGAGAGACACATCTAGGGGAAAAGAAAAAAAAATTAATTTTGTTGCGTCGTCTGAGTAGACATCTGTTGCATGGACTCTGAAGTCAAAGAATTTTAAATGTTCTATTTGCATACTAAATTTTCCTTTTTTCTAGAAAGTCCATGAACTTGAAAATATGGGAAAAATTATTTTAAAAGAGATGTTTTTCAAATAAATCTTTCCTAAAATCAATTCATCCTTAGTCATGTTACCACACCAGTATTGAAATGACTGTCTGAATCTTTCTTACAAACTGTTCTGAGTGGGGGAAAAAAAATTATTTAGATCATTCTTATTATCATCATCTAAACCACAATAACACTTTGAATAGCATCAAGCCATTCTTCCTAACTGCATACAAACAAATAACAAGGAAATTCTCCCCACCACAAAGAACTTGCAATCTCATTATAAGACGATAGACACCAGATGGATGCAACAAACAGATGGAGGAAGAATAAGGTAGCAATGAGATGATTATAATCAGCATGATAAGCAGTGATGCATACCAGCAAACCGGCTGCCTAGCTAGTATCTATGTGTGTGCGCATGCATGTAAAATTTACATAAATACCATTCATGTGATATTAAGTAATTCAGAATGTCTGATACCGTCAGTTTATAACAACAACAAATGCAGGCTCTGTCAGTGAGAGCTTGATGACCCTCAGGTAATATTGGGAAGAATTGTTATAGATTATATTAACTAACAAAAGGTTAGAGAGTACTTTCAGTCAGCAACTAGTTTGCTGAACTTTAGCAAGGTGATCATTTCCATATTACTGAGAATTATAAGGTGAGGAAGGGATTTTGGTTCGGGAAGATTCATCCTTCAAGGTTTTCTTTCCAAATCGAAGTAGAGAAAACGAGTACTAGAGAGAAATGTGTCTTGGATAGGAAATATGCTGCATGAGGAAGCACATAGGCTTTATTGCTAGACATCTGAGGCCATTTTGTTACTGTTAGAACAGAATTTCAAGCAGAAAATTCTACTCATAATAGCAGAATTACTTTAGAAGACACAATAAGATCCCTGGGAAGTATGTGGTTAATGTTTTCTTTCAGAAAAAAGAAAAATTTAAAAAATTTCCTCCAACACTTACGACCTGAATTTCCACCAATATTTAGATAGCAAATACTAGTGGAAAAATATGGTTGTATCTAATTCACTTTGTTGCAAAGGAAGGTGTCTAAAGGTGAAAATATAAATTTAAATGTAAATGTTTATTTAAATGTAAATGTATATGAAGCAGATATTTCTGCATACTCATCTGTTTTCTGTGTGCTACACAAATAACTGTCAGGAACATTGAGCTGCAGCCACCCCTGGCCTCCTGACAGCTTTTTATCACAGGATGGCTGAGCTTCAAGAAATGTTATGAAAATGACAAAGTTCTGCAAACTGCAGCACATATTTTTGTAATCAATTAAACAGTGAAAAACTACATCTAAAGTACACTGCAGAAATTGTTTGCAAAAGATGTCCCATGCTCAAGTAAACTTCATTCTTCCCAGTGTGGCATTCAAGGAATAACTTGAAGGATGTTACTTCTACCTTTCTTAAATACCTTTACAAACATGAAGAATATGCAGTAATGTGGATTTGAAACAGATCTTCAAATGATGACAGTATTGCATTTGCATTTCCAAGAGGGATTGCAATGAATAGAAGAAAGTCTACTTTTAATTTTTCATGCAATTTTAGTTCTGACTGCTTAAACAAGTATATATTTCTCATGGGTACTTTAGGACTCTGAGTGTTAATGCTGTTAAAATTCATTCAATTCCTGAAATTAATTCAGAGTTTTTATTAAAAAAAAGTAATATGAGGAAATGGATTTCTAATCCATTGCAAACAAATTAAAAACAAACTTTTCAAACAGATTGCTATTAAGTTGGAAATTGCGAAAGGTAGCCCAGATCTACCTTAATGCTTTGAATGGTTCTTTCCCTGTGACAGAACTGTATCCATTGGAGTCTTTGAAAATGTCCATAGCACTTCTACAGACAGGTAGGTTAATTAAGCAGTTTCTTTAGTGAAGCTTTCAGTCTCTTGCCTGGTACATTTGCTAGATTATTATGTTAGATGGCTTCAGATCCAGATGTTAGTCATAATTCAGGTAATGTTAAAAGATCGTTAAAAAATATTAAAAGTTAAGAAGATGTTAAAATGAAAATTTTGTAATGTTCATGCGATTTCACTAAAATTAAAATTGCCTTATTTCTTTAATTTAGTGTATCCAGAGTAATGGGTTATATTAGAAAACAGCAACTTGACTTTTATTTGAAAAATTAAAAAACTTCTACTACTTCTTTGCTTTTAAATTTTGCTTTCTTTCCATATTTATGTCCTTTATAATGGTAGATATTATTATACAAATGTCTCTTCTGCCCTAAACTCAGAGAGAGTAAACTAAGAACTAATAAAATAATTAAAAAAAAAAGAGAGAGATAAAAAAGGAAGAACTATAAACAGGAAAAGAAAGTAGATAAATGAACAACAGTAAGGATAAAAAAATACACTGGAAAGACAGGGACAGAAATATTCCTGAATATTCGATTCTATAGACATCTTTTATAGCAGACTATTGTTATTTGCAGCTTCTTAATTCCAGCTGCTGCTAGGATTTGAATAGCATTGCTGAAACAGAAGATTGCCTTCTCTACGAACGGGATACAATGCCATAAAGCATTCCACCATTGCCAGATTATGTTGAAGGAGGAAGAGTATTTCTAGTTGAAGCAACACACCTTTCTACTGTTCAGGGCTGTTGTAGGAAGTTGTGGGTTTTTCACCCTTCTCTGCCTATCTAGTTCATGCCATCAGGTGAAATAAATCCCAGATAGTTCCAGTACAAGGAACTGAAGTGGAAAGGAACACTGTTTTTGTTCACAATGTCATGGGCATATCTTTATGGATGAAGATCTCAAGTTCATTTCTTTCTAACTCTGCTGAGAAACAGAGTAGAATCATCAGTGGCCTTTAGGATATACACATAATTTCTGAGGTTATTCAGTTATAAATCCTTCATAGCTCTGCCTATCAGATATTTCTTATGCTAAATTTCATAAATTAATAAAAATATTTCATTTATTCATAAAAGGCTGATATCAGTTGCAATTAATTCAAACTTTACTTTCAAATCTCTTGTAGAATTTCCATCTTTTGTGTATCTGAAAAAAAAGATAGAAGAACATGAGAAAATTGTCAAGATTTTCTCACATTTCTCTTTCACATTTTTAAACTTATTTTATAAATTACTGACGTTTTTAAAATTCACCAGCTTTAACCAGTACAAATTAACTCAATTGGAAATATTTGGTGGCTTGCCGTTTCACTGTCTACCTTGCTTATATGTTGCGTCTCTGACTGACATAAATCTGATAAAACCAGATCACCTAAAGTGTCTATTAATTACCATGGCTACCATACTGCAGAGATGAAAAAGTACCAAATGAAAGGGAGCGATTGCAGATATTCACACATCAATGAAAAATGTCTTTCAGTATTCAGCCAGGGCTACAGGGATTTGGTTTCCAAAGATAGAACTAAAACTGCTGTAAAATATTAGTCTAATGTTGAACATTTAGTTTAGTGCAATAAGCCACATTTATTGTAGAGTTAGGACCCTAAGAGAGTAAACCATTTAATGGACACCTAGAATGGAATCGAGAACCCCAGTTTTGAGTCACGTTTATTCAGCTGTGTTTTCCCTTTCTGTTTTTGTATTGTTCCTAATGGCATACTCACAGTCTGTGCTATTCTTTGGTGATTTTTCTTTCTATTTTTTAAATTTGAGAGGATTTTACTTATTCTAGAATATTTTGAAATGTGAATCCAATTTGCCCGTAAGCAAGTAGCAACGTGAGTTTTCTTTTGTTATTGTCTGTCGACAGTAAACATATGACTACAATAAAAATGGAAGAACAGTTACACAAACAGCAAAATATAATCCATCTGTTGTTAAGTCTGAAAATTGACAGTGTAAAAGTGCTTGGACATATAACAGTTAAAAGCCTCAAATTATAAGCACTGAGTAAGGGTTTCAAGCTGCCTATATGTTGTAGGATGGTTGCTACGTACCTACGAGTGAAACATGCAGCTGATAATACATTAGGCAGAGAAATGACCAGGTGAGACAAAAAAGCCATGTCTGTAATTCTGTCTCCTCTGGACCCTTCTGTAGCTGTAGCCTTCAGTAAGATACCCATGGGAGACTGAAAATCCCTTCTGAAAATGCAGATCTCTTCTCAGCTCAGACGTTTAAATCGTGCCCCTGAGCAGAATCGGCCAGCACGTACTTCTCATGGAAAAACAGTATGAGAAAAGAAGGGAGTGGCTGACTGACAACTACTGCCTGATAGGTAAATATAGAGAAAATTCTCGGTGAAAGAAGGGAGTTGCAATATTCCGTGCAGCCAGGCCCGAGGATGTGAAACCAGCTGCAGAAGGATAACTTAGCATATTCTACCTAGTTTGCCATACCCTGAACACTGCCAACTAAAACTCTCCAGTCAAGGAAGGAAGAGTCGCAGGAGAGAGCAGGGAAGACATAGCTCTGTATCCCATAATCAGGACTTTTATAATAGAGATGGGAAAACTCTCAGATTTGCCAGAAATATTCCGTTACCAATAAAGCCTGAGCTGAAAAAGCCATGTCTTATCTGCGCATGCACTGCTTGCAGGTATGGCAAGGCAAAGGCACTAATGGGGCTGTCCCTTCCCAGCCCATCTCAAGGGCTGTCCCACCCTGCTCATGACCCAGGACCCCACTTCAGCCAGCCTGGACTGTCAGCCCCTGACGCTAAAATGCCACAGCAGGGCCGGTCTCCAGCTCCCCATAGCCCTTCCCTGCCAAGCCATGGGCCTTTTGAGCCAGTCCCATTTTCAGTTCCTCAGCCCAGGTCATTCTCGGCCCACCCTGACCCCAGGAAGATGCTTGGTGACCGCAGCTGTGGCTGTTCTGGTTTCATCAGCTTCCTTGCTCCTGGCTGGAGTGGTGGGGCAGGTCCTGATTGGTACCCCCTGGGGACACCCCAAGCTCTGTGGGCCCTGACAGGGAGCACATCTGGACTACTTTATACTTTAAGTGAAACAGCTGTAAAACACAAGCTGGGCTTGGAATGTCTATAAAATTGGATATTGGTAACTCTTTTTAATGTCATTTTTGCACTGTTTTCAGAGTGAAAATTAAGAATTTGTAAGCCCATGTGCCAAGAAAGGAACGGAGTTATTCCTGCATCTTAGAGGATCATGTCAGCTGCTAGACAGGGACACAGAATTCCTACACTGACATCAAGCTTCCTCCTCTGGACTTATCCTTTTGGTGAATTTTACCATGGCTGCTGTATTTTGTATTGATGGAGTGCGTTAGTCCTGCTAGCCCAGAGCCTGTGCTGGGCACAAGGCTGAAGAACTTGTAGATCTTAGGCAGCTTAAGCAGCTAGTGAACACCTAGGTACTCACATCAGATAAGAGGCAAATGCTTCAGGGTCTGATTTGTAGCAGAATCTTAAGTGCCTGAGCAATTTGTGAGGCAAAAATACACTCCCTGAACAGGATAAGTGTTGGTTTTACAGACTTAGAGACCTAAATCTTGTTTTGGATCTTGCCTTCCATTCATACCTTTAAAACATTAAACGGTCTGTATCCAGGATAGCTATTCTTCAAGAGAAACATCACTCCTGACAACTGTAATCCTCATGTCCTGACAAAAATCTCCAAAGAGAAAACTCTCCTCTCCTAAGGAGACATGTCTTTAACAAAGATGGCCATGTTAATTACTGTAATTATTCTTCAAAAAGAGTTTACTAGAACAACTTCCCATGGGAAAGAAAAGCCCCTTCTTCAGTCTTCTCTGTCTTAACATAAATAAGCAGAGTGATGATATACTTACTAAACAGGAAGTGTATTCCTATATGGTTTCGGATTTGAGAGGCAAATGGTGAAACAAAGTTAATTTCTAACATTGCTGTTAGAGAAGTTTCTCAGATTTTGAACTAAGTCTGCTTAGCTGCCTAGGTAGGTTGCTAGCTGAAATATTTGATTTAAAGATATGAAGACATAGCTATATAAGAATTCTCTTTCATGTGCACTCCACGTAGTTTATGTTTTTGCTAAAGAAAAAAGATTTTCTTCAAGTAATCTTTACTTAGTCATAACCATGCCGTCTTTTTCACCCTTTTAGAGAGACTGTCAGCAAAAGAAAAGTTTGCTTCTTAAGCTCCCAACATTTTCTTTATTCTTAGTGAAACAAATAAGAAAAAAACAAAAACAAAAAACTCCAACCACAAACCAAAAAAACCATTAGGAGCTGAAATTCTTAAACAATACAGAAGAATTTTTTTATAGTAATAACCTCATGTAAATGCAGACTTTTGTGCAAGAAAGCCCATTTAGAGGCTGAGTTCTTAGAAGATTTGTGATCATCTCCATTTACCCTTGAAGGATAGATGATTCTCCACAGAATACATTGACCCCTTCCAGGCTCCAGAAGCTCAGTCAGCGGTCTTATGTCTGTTTGGAAGTTCCTTCCCACCAATATAGCTTAGAGGCTGAGGGGGAAAAGGCAAGGCATCTTTTTCCAAGGCTTCAATGCTCTTAGACTTACCACAATTATTTTCCTATTTAGTTTGTTCAGTTGTTGGATAGCTCAGTATGTAAAGCCAAGGATTAAAAAGCAAGAAAGAAAATAAGAGGTGGTCTGAGATAGGCTGAGCTGTAATCTAAACAAGGAGAGAGTGACTGTGCATTATCTTGATGTGAATGGAGATTCCTGGGATAATGCTTTTGGCTCTTAACTGCAAGAAAAAGACTTCACCAATAGCCACCCATTGTCCTGCTTTTGTCAAGACTGAAATAAGAGAAGACAGGCTTTTCAGGTCCAGTCTGTGAGGATGGCAGGGTGGAATGCAGTTGGATTCCAGCTGAGTGTTTGATGTCTTCATTTTTTGAGGCCTCTTCTGAAAAAGAGCTGGCAGGAAAGTGTGGCCTTACACAGAAAAAGGGCAAGTCCTGGAGCAAGTCGCTTCCCTAGTAATGAGTAGACATCCAATTCTATTATAATAATGTTCTTTCATTGCCACAGTGGAGCTAATAGAGTTGTGGTGACTTCACACCTGCTGCAGCCTGGAAAAAAAGGTCACCATGAAATCTCCCAGAAGACTACTGCTGTCTACAGGCAAGAGTGCAAGTGACAGATAAAGTGTCTGACAATGACATATTGCTTTAGGACTTCCATGAAATTACTAGAATGCCGTAGTATAATCTCCAAATTCCCTGGCTCTGAATAATATGAAAAAGGCAAAGAAATGATACATACAATTAAACGTTACTATTTCTTTTCCTTAGTATCTGTGGAAGCAGTAGTATTCCATTGGAGAAGTTTGAGATTTAAGCTCCTCAAGACCATGTATGCCTATTCCATATTGCTTTTATTACTGTTAGAAAAGAACTGTTACCATCTTACAGTTTACATTCACTTTCAAATGACAATTTGTTTTAAAAAATGTCAGGATCAATGGAAATGTTTCCAATGGCACAGGACTGTGTTATTGCTTTTCTCCAGATTCCAGTGATAAACACAAGCTTGGTTTTCTTAAACAGCAAGATGCCATCTTTTTGACAGATACAGTATGTAGTTATGTCACAGCATTATGATAAATCTTATAGGGAAGACACAGCAGGGTCAGAGAGTTTCTACATTCCCAGCACAGTTTCCATGGAAGGAATGTTTACATGACCTACAGCGCAAGGTTTAAATATATGCAGCAGTTTTGCTGTTAACTCCCTGAACTTGCTTGCTGAGCAGCCTGTGACCAGCAAAATTCTACTGGGCTTGTTACAGTCTTAGTGTTAACATTCTCCTGTCTTGTCAGCTGTTTTGGACATCTGTTGTGCTCTATAAAATGACTGCACAAGGGTGGTTGGGAGGTTTTGTTTGGTCTGTTTGATCGTCTGAGGAACGTAAATATTAGTCTGTCCTTTTGTTTATATTGGTTGAGGGTAGATGAGAGAAGAGAAGGAAATCTTGGATATCAAGCCAATGAAAATGAGTAAGAGTCTTGCTTGACAGGTGCTGTATTTGCTGTATTTGCTTTTTGTGACTCATTTTCAAAACTGCAACATATATGTAGAGAAAGCACAGGTTACATATGAGCTAACATTTTGTTAACATGATTTTACAGGGCTGATTCAGAACTCATTGTAGTCATGTAGCGTTTTCATAATCTTTGTTAATATCTTTTGGCTGAAATGGGATTTGCTTTACATATCAGACTCATTATATACACTGGAGAAATTAAACTGTCTAAAATGCCTCGAATACTTACAGAGCACTTTATGTTATTCTCAAAAAGGCTTATTAAAGAAAGAAGGCAGAGCAGATAGGGTGCCCAGTGACTGGTTGAAATTTTTGCACGGAACACAAGCCAGACCCAGTTGTGTTTGTTCCTTGTGCTACAAAATCTTATTTTCCCCTCAGTTGTTCTGAGAATATTCTATCATAGTCTATATCCATAACATTTAAAGCAATTTTACAGGGGCTTGGTTCTAGACTAGAAAGGCATGGAGATTCATGGAGAAAAGCAGTTATTTCTCAAGTCCCAGTGATAGACCAAAGAGAATAATTCAAAACTAGGTCTGAAGTGTTAGCCACAGTAGGATCAAGTCCATACTCACTTATAGTTTAAAACTGGTTAAAGCATTAGAAGCCCCATAAACACAAAGATGAGTGTGGGCTTCAAAGCTGCCCATAAATCATGCCTGTAAGCTCATGATGGCTTCTTTAATGCCATGGTTAAACTGTTAGAGATGCCTGCCCTACCCTGTTTAAAGTTAACTTGATTACGCTTATAACATAATACCCTTGCTTTTTGTGACTGACATTCCAATTACTATCCACAAAAGAATGCTGCTTCCTTAGGAACTCTAATTAGTTTGCAAGTTTTGAAGGACTTTCTGAACAAAACTCAAAACTCTGGGGAACTGCTCATCACAGCCCTAATTTTGTGTAATTGTTCAAAACTTTCAAAGTTCTTTAAAAGAAAGACTGATTAAGATTGCAAATAACTAACAGTGCATACTTGAAGATTAAAACATCATGGCTTTGATTTATTAGAAGTTACTCAGTAGAAGCATTTGACTTTGCTTAAAGGTTTTTTTCTCTTTTTTTAAACTTATTGGCCTGCAGTTAAGTTCAAGTATGCTTCTTGCCTTTACAAAGAATGATAAGATTGAGGTTGTATTCATAATGTGATGTTTAGTGTCTCAGATGTGTTAAAGAAGGGTTACCTTTTCAAAATATTTTGTTTTCAAATATGAATTAAATTCTTCCAATTTATTTTTCCTTTGCATGAGCATATGTGACACCTATCTCAAATAAAACAGGTTACATGTATTTATCGCCTTTTTGCGATGACTGTAACTGAAGTGTCTTCAGTAGCTGCAAAGAAACTTCAACTCAGCTATACAAATAAACTCTGTTGAGCTTTCTCTCCAAACATAAATTTAACTAGCATTGTATCTTTAGTTATTGGGAACACTCTCTTTAGTATTATTACTTCTTTTCAGACTTGAGGTCTTCAAAAACTTAAAAAAAAATGTTCTATGACTCACTTTTTTAAGCTTTCTGCAGTGAGTCAACCATATCTGAAGACAGGAAAATTAAAAAAAACATTTGTCCGTCTGAATACAAATTCTTGATGAATGTCGATGTATACCTTCTTCCCCACAGTAAAAATTCTAAGGTAGCAACTCAGTCAAGCTGAGATATTGACAAGATGGGCTGAAAGCTCAGGAGTCAGATATGAGGGAAAGGAGGCAAAGGATAAGTCTTAGTCTTAACCGTCCTGCATTAATTTGCTTAGCAACAGTAGGGAGGGACTGAGTATGCTTTATGACAAAAATGGCAGAGATGGTCAAAGGAATGCTGCCAAGGAGCATTCCTATGGACAGCACAGCACAACAGCAGTGACACTGAGACAACTGCCTGGCCAGTTGCTAAAGGTGAACAGAAAGCACAGTGGGAAAATGAACAGTTTTGACACTCACTTTTCAGAGAAAAGCATAAATAGTAGTCTTGCCCTGCAATATTTCGTACCGTACGCCTATCTCAGACTTGCCAAATTACCTGGATTCACCCTGTGCTCACTTAGATTTGTTCATTTAGATCTCTGATGCTTCAGGGACTGTTAATCCTGGAAACTCACAGGGAATCTCAGGTTTTGATCTCTCCACCCTTTCAGCATGTCCCACAGATGGATATGACAGCTGTTTGCATCTGACAGATTAAATCTGGTAAGTGAACTTGCTGTGTGTGCACTCAGCCAGTCCTTGAACCAGAAGCCTGGGGGTATATAGAAAGCAGGTTTACCAAGTGAGTCAAAGGGGAGCCTGCCACTAATAGCTGTGCTAAGCTTCTCTCAGTTTGAAGTCAGTTATTTTCAAGTCTTACAGCAGTTCTTTAGCAGGGGAGGTTTTTTTTCTGTGATGAAACAAGAAACAGAGCTGATATTAATAAGAAGAGAGATGCTATACTTTGCCACACTGAAATGATGTGTCTGGTTTATTGCAGCAGGCTCATGACGGTGAATTATGTCATTAGTGCCTCACCATAGACTTGTAACAGAACTTGAGAGGGAGAGAAGAGATTGAAGAGTTGCTTTTTTCCTTCCATTTAATTAAATGGACTCAGTCCTTATAGAATTTTAAAACATGACAAAGAGCTTCTGTCTTTGTCACCTGATAAAACCTCATCAAGGCTGATTGAAGCTTAAACTATTGATTACAGAGGTGTATCTATGTACCTTAACAGTAGAAATACTAGGGTTTAATAATTTTTAAAAATAGACTCTAATGTTAATTTCCTGAAATTGTCCCTTCAGGCAGTTTCAGCATCTCTGTCAGAGCTTCAAAGGAAAATGTTTCCTCTGACCTAGGAATAAATGTCAATGTATTGATCTAAGACCCTCAGTGATGAAATTTGTTGCGTTTTCCACCCTATTCTCACATTTTACATACACTGAAAATCATCTAAAATATGATTATGTTGCTTAAATTATTCCAAGAAAAATATATACTCAATCCCAGTCAAAGCCAAGTTGCCTTCTTTTTATCTTTGTCCTCACCTCTCTGACTAGGAAGCTACATTTTTGAGAAAAGTCGGGAATTTAACCCAAATGATTTCTCTCTGTTTGTTCTTCTTGCAGCTAATGCAAACTCAGGGCAGGCATATCTGAACCAGGCAGCTGTGGCAGCTGTGGAGTTATGAGCCTAGCTTCTCCTTAAAGGACTTGCTCTGCCTCACAAAATCTGCAGGAACTAAACCATGCTTCTAAACAGATTTCTGGCAAAAAATAAGGTGGACTTTTGTGACTATTTTGATATTTTCTACTTATTTGCTTATGAAAATTTCTTAAGGGTTTGAGTTTTGTGTTGTATAATGTCAAAACACTAAACTGGTGAATGGACTAATATTTTTTAGAAGATTTTTTTTTGCTGACGTAAAAAAATTTAAACAGAAAATGCGGGCTCAATACCCACATGCAACTTTGGTAAGGCTGATACTGGAAAACTGTGTGAGATTTCAGTATTCACAACCTTGAAAGGAGGTTAAGAGTTGGTGATGAGGTAGCTAAATCCATAGAAATTGTTTGCAGGCTAGAAAAAATATCTTACAGTGAGAGAGGTAAAGGTTTTAATGTGTAGACTTTTTTTTTTAATGGCTTTTAAACTTACTGTTGCCATCATAGATGGAAGATAAAGGGTACTGAGGATTTTAAAATCTATTACAGAAAGCCATAACAAGATTTATGGCTGCAAGAAGAAGCCAGATTTCAGTTTAGCAATAGAGCACTTTTTTAAAACAAGTGGCCCTGATTAATGAATGGAACAGCCCAGCAAAGAAATGAATTCTCTGTCTCTCAACATCTTCAAATCAAGACAGGATGCTTTTCTGAAAGCTCTGCTTTTCCTAAATGCAAGGCCAGTTTTAGTCAAACAAGGACTGTTTGCTTCAGTACTTGGTGAAATTTTATGTTCTATAAATGAGTAAGGCTAGATAATCCAGGGTTCCCTCTGCCCTAGTTTTTATTAACCTCTTATTCACTTAAAGATGTGTTCAAGAAAAAGAAAATAAAAAAGATTGAGATTTGCATACAGAAATTGTTCAATTTTTTCTTTTATTGCGAGTATCGTCTTGAACTACATGAACATATTTTTCTTGGGTCTTTTTGAAAACATGTATGTGCACTTTATTTCAATAGATGTGATAGAATAAAACTGAGTTTTGATTTCCTCAAACCAAAACCAGAATCAGAAAATCCTGCAACTCTTTGCTGACACATAGTGTCTTTTATCTGAAATTTACGGATAATAATTGTCTGTAACAAAAAAGGCAAAAAAATACAAGCAAGGTGGCGGGGGATTTTTATATTTTGTGAAATGCTAGGTGCTTGCTCTCCTTATTACTTCACTAGTCTTCCAGTGCAGATGTGCATTCAACATCAGATTACAGTTTGAGCTACAGCTGACTTGCCTGTACTGGTTTAAAGGTAAACCAGCAGGGAGAAATTAACACCACACAAACACCTTGAGGGAGATTTCAAGTTGGAGTTACAATTTAATAGGAAAATTACAATAAAGGCGATAGTACAGAAACACTGTCTTAAACCAGCAAAGTCAGAGTACAACCTGGCCCCTGTTGGTCAGGGGTGGTGTACGCAGTCCCATGAAGCAGTGGTTGCAGTGCTCATTGAAGTGGTGGTTGTGGTCTTGTTGAAAGCAGTGGTCCTGTGGAAGTTTGTGTTCCCCTCTGGATGTCCAGTGGTGGTGGTTGTCCAAGTCCCCAAATCCAGATTATATACACTCAAAGTCCAGGTGGGAATGCTCAGTACCTCCCCCAGGGCAGGGAGTTTAACAATGGAATGATGTAATCCTGTGAGTCATAGGGTATTTTAGAGAGTCCTTGATGGCCCATTGTCAGAGATGACCCCCCTTAGGCTGGATGTAGTTATCAGGTGAAGAGAACGCTACACCCAGCTCACAGCTGTTACAAGTGACTCACTGTTCCATCAGGAATAATGTAGGTGGGTGTGAAATACACAATTTGGCTATCTCCATACTGGTGCTCTTTCTCCTGTAACCATGACACTTGCCACATCATTAGGTTTGCAGAATCATGAAGAGGATTCAAGAAGATGAAGACAAGGCATGATGGCCCAGTTTTTCTGAAGTACATTTTCGCATTGGCGTAACCATGGTTTGTTGGAAATCAATTGAATTTGTGCTTTTCATTTCACAGGCAGTATTTTCAGGCTAATGTTGAATACTTGTAATAATCTTAAGCTGCAGCTCTGCAGTATCGCTCTTATTTTTGAACTGTAGAGTATTAAATGACAACAGTGTATTAGAGGGAAACTATGACTAATTGTAAATGAGAACATTTGTTGGAAGGAACTAAAGACTACTGATATAGTGACAAGGACATATGTAAACCTATAATTCCACACTGCCTCTCTGAGCCTGAAACCTTACTTTAGAAGAGTGTAGAAGAGGGTTTCCTTTTCAGCTGAGTTTTAAGTGGAGAGAGACTGAGAAATTAACACCATTAATGCAAAAACACCTTACTTTTTTTCTTTCCTCTCTATTGTTCTAATATACGGTGAACAGGGAAGATAATAACATGGAAACTTGTCACCATGACAAGAAGTCCAAATGCTTTTAAAGACAGTTAATAACTGATGATACAAGTCAAGAGATGAACATTGTCCCATTCCTCTCAACTGGGTTATAGATAACTCTTATTAGAAGCTTACTATATCACACAGTTCTGGCTTTCACCTGTTTTCTAGGTCAGACATTTTTTCCTCTGCTCCTCTATTCATTTTTTTATGTCCCAGTAAAATTCAGTTGATTCATCAGTCTCGCCAAATTTAATAAGAAGCAATTATTACCAATGAGTAAAATTTATTCTGTGTTGGTGAACATGCTTTTTTCCTGCCTTCATCTTGCTAAATGAGTGTTTGCCTTTTGTGTCAGTTCTGATCCCAGGTAATACTGATAAGGGCTGTGTTATAAAAGTGAGAAATTTAAGAAGAAAATATGTACAAAATCTTTATCAACAACAACAAAAATGCAACAACAAGAAGCAAAAAAAAAAAATTGAGCTACTCGTATCTATTTTTAAAGTGTAATGAAGGGTGAAATTTTAGTATTTTACAGTTCACTTACACAGGTGAAGATATTCTGATCAACTGTGGTTCAATAGGACAAAAAAGCATAAAAAGAAATTACTCAGCAGAGAAATAGACAGTGTGGAATCTATTTAGAAAGAGAAATTAGTTGGGTAAGGTCTTGATCATTGATTATGATTCAGCTAAAATCTAATTTAAGTATTTTATTTGAAGGCCAAAATTTTTCCTCTCAAGATTTTTCTGTGAAATTAACTTTTTGAAAGTGTCCAAATCACCTGTGAGCCTAAATCTCTTTGTTTATTTTACTAAACAACCTACAGGACTCTGAAAATATTATCCAGGGATATTAAGAGCCTTTTCTGTATTTGTTATGCGTTTCGTTTCAGCTTTTTTTTTTCTTTACTATATCTATACTGACAGCCAAGTACTGAATTCTATACCCTTTTGTGATTGTCAGGGCAGATATAGGAGACATTTAATAGTACTCAGAAATCAATTTTTATATACATGTGGCCATATAAGAGAACATTTTTTTACAGAAAAGGCAACATGTTTAAAATAAAATGAAGATAATAAGAATATATTATAATGAAATGTCTGGAGGGAAGGAGGCTTCCTTTTGAGTAGTGTTTAGATGAGGCTAAGCTCTGAATCACAAATAAAAATATCTGAATTGTTATTGTGTTCCTTTTTCACTGGAATCGTGGGAATATTTAAATATTTCAATCTCTTGTCAGCACTGCAGCTCAACACTTCTGTTGCATCTGCAAACAGAAAGGATAATAATCGTTTGCTTACATGCCCTATCAAAAGAAAAGTATCAAACATTTCTCTACATCTGGGGTAAGGGACACAAGGGACCTATGTATGCTACTTTCTGTTGATGATGTTGGGCTGGGATTAATGATAAGTGATTAATGAACAGATAGCTGAGCACCCATCGGGAATGGGGTAAATACATTTGGAGTAGAAAGATAGTGTTGGTGAATCCTCAAGGTTCTTTCCAGATCTATCTTCTATTATTCTGTGATAACACGTAAGTCCATCCTCTCTTGTTGTTTTAGGCTTTTCTCTAAGGGAATGTCTCTATTCAAGGTCACTTCTCTAGAAAGATATGCCCCATAATTAATTGAGCTAAAATAGTGCTAAGATGGCTAAAAGTGAAAGTATGCAGGCAAAAATTTCAGCTGCTAAGTTAAGTGCTTCTGCTCACTCCCCCAGAGCTGCTACAGTTCATGGGAGCTGAGTAGATGTCTTCCTTTCTTCAACTTTCACCTCTAAAATGTAGTGAGCTCATTCTCAATATTTCAAGTGCCACTGTGGATGAATTCCAACAGTGGAAGCACATTTGAACTGGCAAGCAGTAAATGGCTGCCATCAGGCATAAGCACTTGTTATTTCAAAGCTTTGGCACATTATTTATGGAAGACTTATTCTAATGAGTTCCATCCACACTTACCAGATGTGCAATCCAGGATTATGCCAGCTGTTTACCAGAATGCTTGATGTCCAATAATATCGTGAGTAGAACATGACATTCAATTTTAATGTTGCTGAATAAGGAAACTTTTTCCTAATATCTTTGTTGAAAATGAATAAACAGTGTTCTCACATACCCTGATTCAAAATGTTAGTGGTCCAGCCTCTATGCAAACACAGGCACTTCTGTGCAAGTAGACAACCCCAGTTGAATCTGCACAAGGCTCTCCACTGTTCATAACAAATTAACCTCATACATAAAATCTGTGGAACAATAATATACCAAAGGAATGGTAAAGGAATCTGAATAGCTAAATATCATTCACCATTATCTGCTTTTTAAAAGTTATGTGCAGGAACAAAAGCACCATTTCTAATAATACTCTTCATCAGAGATCTCACTAAAATTAGTAGTATCTTTGACAAATTCAGGTTTTACCAAACATATATGAGGACAGAAGAAACTGGTTTTGATTTTTTATTGTGTTAGACTTACAGAAATACGATTGAAATTGTATTGCATCATGGAACATTGAAATCATTTAATATTAATCATTCAACTTCTTGGGTAGGAGACCTTAATCTTCAGATTTATAACTTGTAATACATTGGCTTCATGGTAATTGTATTTAAAAATACAATAATTTACCGATGAAAAGAATAACTCATACTTTTAAGCAAGGAAGGCAACAAAGACTTCTTAACAGCATTAGGTTTTCCAGAATGGTAAAAATTTGTGATAACCTGTTTGGTTTTATAACCCATGCTTGCTACCTTGGGTCCACAACCTTCTCTCAGACATGTCATGAGTCATGACAAGTCATGAGTCTCTTCCACAGGTTGCAGGTGAACCTCTTCATCCCTGTGGTTCTCCTTGGGCTGCAGGGCCACTGCTGCTTCACCATGGTCTTCACCATGGTCTTAACCATGGCCTTCACCATGGCCTGCAGGGGAATCTCAGCTCCAGAACCTGAAGCACCTCCTCCCGCTCCTCCACTGACCTTGGTGTCTGCAGGGTTGTTCCTCTCACATGTTCTCACTCTGCTCTTCTCTGGCTGCAGTTAGATCTGCACAATATTTTTTTCTGAATATGATATCACAGAACCATTACCACCATTTCTAGCTGGATCAGCCTTGGCCAGCAGTGGGTCCATCCTGGAGCCAGCTGGCCTTGCCTCTGCTGGACTTGGGGAAGCTTCTGGCAGCTTCTCACAGAAGTCATCCCTGTAGCTGCACCCTGCTACCAAAATTTGGACATGGAAACCCAATGCACTACATAAGCCACTGACATAACAAATTAGGAAGAAATACAATGTGCTGATAGCAACCCAAATATACACGTATGTTAAAAATTCACAACTTTAAAAAAATGTTTATAGATCTTCATTTATATAATGAAAATTACAAACAATTCACACAATAAGTGTTCCCACAGGAAAAAAATTATGGCACTAGTTTACTGTACCTCTTTTATAAAAGAGATTTTATTTTTAAACTGCTATGAGGTAGGCCTTTTAAAACTTCCTTTTCCTAAATTACTCATCAAATTAGGACTTACTAGGTCTTGATCTCAGAAAATCGTTACACAATTCTTTTGGTTTTTTGGTTCAAATAGTGCCATATGTGCAAACATTTCCTCCACAGGTCTTTGATTTGTTAAGTTACCTACTCCTATGTACACATATTGCTGATCAGAAAGAGTAACTCTACTGCTGATGTAACGGCATTGAAAATTCTAGTTTCTGACATCCCAGCTTGCTATTCCTACAAGTAAAGCATCACAAAATGATGTAACAACATAGCCGAATGCTGGGGATAGGTGTATTGTGGTTGTTTAAAGGTAGAGCATGAAGACTGTCATAAAATATGACTTTGTTTATCTTTTCCTGTAGAATAGTAGTAACACTTGTAATCTATTTTTCAAGTCTTCTTTATTTCCTCTGTGGGGTTGGAAGGGATGTCTGGAGATCATCTAGTCCTATATCCATGCTCAAGCAGGTTCACCCAGAGCAGGCTGCACTGGATTGGGTCCAGGTATATTTTGAGTATCTCCTGAGAAGGGCAGCCTGTTCCAGTGCTCAATCACCCTTACACTAAAGAAGTTCTTCCTCATAATTAGCTGGAACTTGCTCTGGTCCAGTTTCTGCCTGCTGCCTCTCTTCCTGTTGTTTGGCACTGACAAAAAGAGCCTGACTCCATCCTCTTGGCACCCTCCCTTCAGGTACTTGTAGATAGTGATAAGGTCCCCACTCAATCATTTCTTCTCGAGGCTGAGCAGGCCCAGCTCCCTCAGCTTTTCCTCATAAAAAAGATGCTTCAGTCCCTTATTCATCTTTGCAGCCCTTTGCTGAACTCACTCCTGGAGCTCCATGTCTCTCCTGTACTGGAGACCCCAGAACTGGACACGGCACTCCAGACATGGCCTCACTAGGGCTGAGTAGAGGGGCAGGATCACTTCTCTTGGTCTGCTGTCAGTGCTCTTCCTGATGCATCTTAGGGTATCACTGGCCTTCTTGGCTGCAAGGACACACTGCTTGTTCATGGACAGCTTGTTGTCCACCAGGACCTCCAGGTCCTGCTCTGCAGGGCTGTTTTCCAGCAGGTCAGCCGCCAGCCTGTACTGGTACTTGGGATTATTCTTCCCCAGGTGTAGGACCCTAAATTTGTCTTTGCTGAACTACATAAAATTCTTCTCTGTTCAATTCTGCAGTCTGTTCAGGTCTCGATAAATGGCAGCACAGCCTTCATGTGTATCACCCACTCCTCCCCATTTTTTATCCTCAGCAAACTTGCTGAGGATACGTTCTGCCTCTTCACCCGGGTCATTGATGGACAAATTGAACAAGACTTGGCCCAGATTTGACGCATTGGGAACACTACTGCCTCAAAGTCACCAACTAGACTCCGTACCAGTGATCACAATCCACCTCACTGCTTCCTTATCAAACCCACAATTCCTGACCTTATCTATGAGGATGTCATGGGAGACAGTGTCAAAAGCCTCGCAGATTTCAAGGTAGATGACATGCACTACTCTTCTCTCATCTACTCAGCCAGTCATTTCATCACAGAAGGCTATTATACTGGTCAAGCATGATTTCCCCTTGCTTAAACCAATGTTGACTACTCCTGATGACCTACTTTTCTTTTACGTGCTTGGTGATGACCTCCAGAATGATCTTACCAGGGATGAAGGTGGAGCTGACTGGCCTGTAGTTTCTTGGGCGCTCCTTCTTGCCCTTTTTGAAGACTGGAGTGACAGTCTTTGCCCAGTCCTAGGCACCTCTCCTGTTCTACATGACCTTTCAAATATGACATCAAAGCTTTCAGGCTATTGGAGAATACATTTTTATTGTTTGGTTTTTGGTTAACATAATTGGCCTTTTAAGAACAGGAAAATTAAAATCTGAATAAAAAACATGGGGGCATGTTTCACATAATTTTCCTGGTAGATTTGGAGAATAGAAAATGAATAAATGAATGAGTGAATGAATGAATTCACAAAGACCATAACAGGGTTGGAGCAACTGTCCTGTGAAGATGAGCTAAAAGATTTGAGATTGTTCAACCAGGAGAAAAGAAGACTCCAAGGAGACCTTAGAGCAGCCTTTCAGTGCCTAAAGGGAGCCTAAAAGCAAGCCAGAAGGAGGCACGTAATGATAGGACATGGTGGAATGGCTTTAAACTGAAAGTGTAGATTAGATATTAGGAAGAAATTTTTTACTGGGAGGGCAGTGAGGCGCTGGAACAGGTTGGCCAGAGAAGTTGTGGATGCCCCATCCTTGAAGTGTTCAAGACCTGGCTGGAAGAGGCTTTGAGCAACCTGATCCCTTGAAGGGGAATTGGAACTACATGATCTTTATGGTCACCTCCTGCCCAAACTATTCTGTGATTCTGTGATTCTAATGAAGATTAGAGGGAATAGGCAGATGGGAAGAGAATATGGTTTGCAAGATATTTCCTATTACCGTTACTAGTGTACTCATGTAATGAGTTCCTGCTTGTCTCTATCCATTTCAGCATTTTGCCTGGAGAAAACTTAACTCATTCTAAAGACCTGTATATGATCTGTGTCCAAACACAAAAGCCTCAAATTCACTTCTAACTCTCCAGGAATACTGGCAGACAGTCCTTTTTCACTAATCACACCATATGTAGGTAAAAAGGTGCCAAGAGTCAGACCAGACCAGAAACATCTCCCACTCAATTATTTGCTTGCACATAATTTTTAGAAGCCAAATTTTAATAAACAAATTATTTTGCCATTAGTCCCCATCATCTTTGCTCAGTCTTAACATTGCAAAAACTATCCCTTTCCTAAAACCACATGTCTAAACCTATGATATTTAATGGCAACTCATTACTCATTCTTGTTTCATTGGCAAGTACACCAGCTGACAACAGCCAGGCAAAACTGGAGCTTCCTGTACTCAAACTTTCCAAGAGTCTCCTAGAAAGACAGCATACTCTCCCGTATTGAGATATTACCAATCATATCCAGGAACGTAATAAAAAATATTTAGCATAACAACAAAAAAAAAGAAAATGTTTTACCTTATGTGATTATAGTTAAAAATTGTTTTGCTTTCTTTTTGAAGGGGTTGCAAAAAATAATGCAGTTTCATAGACTTGGAAATTTTTTTTTTGTCACTTCATGGTGGAGACAAAGTTGACTTAATCGGGGAGGTGTATCATGGTGCATTCAACCTGACACAAAATTGTTGTGATCAATAGAAAAACATCTACCCTTTTGACAGTAAGATACATAGTGTGGACATAAATTTAATGCACTGGAAACCTGAAAGCAGACTCACAGTATTATGGCATACCTATACAGATACAAGCAGTGCTTCTAGGAATTGTCACCAGTACCCTGTTTATACATGCTTGTATCTTGCTTTTATCTTCTATTTATAACATCTTTATCCTTGTATATACATGTAGGTGTGTGATATGTATGTAGAGAGGAAGAGAGAGAGAAAGAACATGCTGTAAGCTTACACAGTTACAGTGAAATCTCATAATCTGTTATTAATATCACTTGCATCTTTCATAAATGTAGTTGTATGTAAGATAAAACAGCATGAAAGAAGCAAGCAAGCAGACACACTGTGACAATTTTAGAAGAACTTAGAGGAGGATTTGTCTTCCATATAAACGAAACAATAATTTTAAAGAAAATGTGTGTCTGTTGACACTTAACATTCCCAGGGAAGTATTTATTGTACAGTCACTGGGAAACAAACCCTTCATTTGTATATTCATTTGCTCTGTCATGAGTGAGCTGCAGTTTACTATAGAAAAGGATCACTGTCTGGCCGTTTATATAGATAGTATTATGCCTCCTTTGTATGAAATGTTGTCACATAAATATCATAATGCTGCAGTTAAAGTATTGCCAATAATTATGAATCGTGTCACCTCTAATGAAGAAGGTTAATCTCTTTTAGAAGACGGAATGTACTCAGCCCTCCATGAAATCAGTTTTAAACACAATAAGCAAAGTAATATACCTGAAAGTAACCTCCCAAGCATGGGGATGGATCAGGGCTAAGTTGGTGCTCTTTCTAGACTTAACCAACACCCACTCACAAGTGGGATATATGTGGTCACTCACAAATTAACACAGATCCTTCTTCACTGTTTTTTCTTCTTTTACTCACATGGGGGGAAAGAGTTGTACACAATTTTTTTTGGTTTTTAAGCTCACTGGTGAGGAGGATTGCAGATTTTTTACTGCCATCTAAACTCTCATTACCATTCTCACCTCTTTCATTAAATGTGCAGCTAATTAGAGAAATATGCAACTGATTTAGAAATGCATCAGTAAGAAAGTATTCACTTATTTTTTATTTTTGCTGTTGCCAAATACAAAATTTTGAAAAGAGAATCCTGAAAGTGATTCAAGAGAAAAGTATTTCTCTTGTGTGATGAAATTTTAAGCTTTAAAAAATGTCCTTTATCATGCAGGTTGACACTCAGACTGCCTAATTCTCTCTAACTTGATACTCAGATAGAATTTAAATCATTTATGTCTCAGACTGATCCTTTTCACCTGAGATGGTGGCATGAAAATCTGGATGCCTTTGGTTTGGAAGATAAAGTTTGTAATATGCTTAAATCTAAGCTCTAACATATGTTTGAAAGTAGCACCTGGTTCCCACCTAAACCACTTTATGATTCACAGATGGGCTGGGAAGCAACAACTCATTTGGAATTCCCAATATGTAAAATATGATCTTAGCAAGACAATACACTCAGACGGTCTAGAATTTTAATTAAAATCTACAGCCAGATAAAGAATCTTACTGCAGTTAATTCTGATAATTCAGATGTTTACACTGAGGGATATGGATGCAGATACTAGAGCTTCCGTCCTGTGAGGGGTGTCAGAGCTATGCATCCTGCAACCAGGAGGGGAATTTAAGTACCAAATAACAAGCTACACAGGATTAGCTTGAGCTCCTCTGGGTTGAATTGGTAATTCAGAGAGCAAGAAAGAGTGTGGCTGAACTCTCTCTAAACTTTAAGGCATTTTTTCCAGGTTAGGGACACCTGGACTTCTGTTCTAAAGAACATTTATTTATTTTAAAGAATGAGCCATAATGCAAGAAAATAATGATTCCTTAAGTAAGTCTTAAGTCTTTACTTTCCATCCTTATCCCACTAAAGTGGTCTCTTGAATGCTTTCATAGTCATGTCCAGACTTATACCTTGGCTACAGTGCTGATAAAGTTCTTTTAAAAGGGTTTCTCCTTGATTTTCTCCTCTTGTGGCTGGGATTTAAAAGGAAATGACAGCCACTTCAACACTCTCTGTAGTGCTGGTTGCCTAATATAGGTGTACAGTGGACTAAACTGGAGTAAAAATTGCTTTCTAGATTTTGATTGGGAGATGTAAAGCTTTTCTGGCACATAAAAATAGATCCTATACTGGGAATACAGAGGCACCTGAGGAATGTTAATTTCAAGTGCTAGCAAGTATATATGCTTTGGCACTCTGACAATCAGGTATTAGTTGAATGTGTATTTTCAGGATCATAAATTTGAACCTAGGCACACCATTTATAGCCCCTTGTATGTCTTACCTTGTGAAAATGTTCCCCACAGCCGTAAGGAAAAAATGTGTATCTTTCCCTGACATTTATATCACTGGATTTGTATCTTATCAGGAATGTTGATTAAAGTGATTTTTTTTGTTTGTTTTAAACTCTTTCTTTTAATTAATTAAACACATTTACCTTTTTTATTTCAAGTCGCATAATTCTTTTATCTTAGATAAATAGCATGCTGTCTCATGTATTTATTTACAAGAAGATATTGCTGACCATCTCTGGTTTTGTTATTGAACATTATTATGTAGTCAAATCTGCAAATAGTTGAATTACTTCAAACAAATAGTCCAATTTTTTGTTTAACATACTACTGTGAAAATATCTTTGATGAAAAGCATTTTGCTTTCTGAAAGAAAAATGCATAATCCCAAATCTTCAATCACTGAAAAATACAATTCCATTAAATGCATTTAGTTTCAAAGCTGAAAAAAATGAAAGAGATTCTTTTTGACACATTCTATTCTAAGTTAAAAGACTTATTCCAATTTAGAAAGCATGAGCATTCCTTCAGAAGGAAAGGAAGAGTTCAGAGAAAAAGCCCAACATATGCTATGCACCATTGTCTTAATACCATCAAAATAACACCAGAAGCCACTCGAGGATTCTCTGCTGAGCTGCAGAGGCTTGTTCACCAATCACTAGACATTCAAATAGAAGTAAGAAATCCCCTGTAAGACCAGCTAAAAGGCTGTGAATTATTTCTCCTTTCATCTGACAGACTTGTCTTGGCCATAGAATGCAGAAATGGATCTGAAAAAATACCAAAAACTGCACCCTAACTTTGCAAGTTACATATTATGTGTGTATATGTATGTGTATAGTGTGTATATTTATATATATGGAACTTGGGTCAGGTATCACACTGAGCTGCCTCTCTGCCTGCCTCACCTTAGCTGCTGAGCTAAAATAGATTTTGGTGAACTCCAATAGTGCTATGAGCTCACTGGAAGATCTTGTTTGTGCAAATAGGGAGAGAAAAGGATTTATCAAACACATGATCTGAAAGCACACTATTACTCAGCGCAGACAAAACTTGGTCTCTGCTGCCAACCAAGTTAGAAGATTTGAAGCCAATATTCCAAGCAAATCAGTCAGCAGACAGTGCCTCCCTCATCGGCCCACATGCCATCATTCTGCACTTGGCTTTGTTCACTAGAGGCTGGGGGTTAGGGAAGCTGAGGTTGTACAGCTTCTGCTTTCCAGCCTGGAAGCAGTCAAATGTGGGTAAGTCTGTGGGGAAAAGTGCTGTGGTTTCTTATTTCACTGCAAGACACGGTACAGCTATGCACTTCGGACTTTAGATGATAAGTGTGTCACACACATTTGTAAGGATGCCTTCACAACTCACTTGACAAGTTAAAAGCTGCTTGACGCCTGTATATGGGATACCCTTTGTTCATTATTTGTGCCACTGGCCTTAATCCAGTTCCCTGCTGCTAACCTTCTTTTCCCTTCCTGACTGTTGGACAGATATTTTCAGATGATGTCCTCTGATAACATAACATACCAGCTCTTGCAGTTCATTGTAAAGTCTGAGCTTATGAATCCCTGGCCATACAAGCAGTAAAAACTGTGGTAAGGGCAGAGTGTGGATACAGAACATGGAAATATGCGCTTGCAATGCTACCTGATTGTTTTCGTGTTATGAAATTGCTTTTTACATGATTTTTTTTCCCCAATAATTCTCTGGTGAACTTATAGTGGAGTAATATTCTTGAGTCCCTTCAGATTTGCAAATATTTGTCAGCTGTGAGTTTTTTAAATTAAATTTAACCAGTCTAAAGCTCTGTGTGTTTTTTGGTTTGTTTTTTTTTTTTTTTTTCCCACAATCACATTTTTATGGGAGTTAAGACTTAGGAGCAGTGATAGAGAAAGCTTTTATTTTTTATGAGAAAGGGAAGAAATGAATAAATTGAATGAATTAGCTTCGCAAACAGATCTCTGATTACAGCTGTTGCTCTGGGACTGTCACTAGTAAAGACCAATAAACAATTTGCTAATACTAAGCCAAGTTCTAACTCTCCAGCTGCTAATTTTAGGTAGAAAAATTGTTTTCATTCTTAATAGGCTTTTCTTTCACTTATGTATTTTTCATATCCTTTGCTGAATGAAAAGGTAAAATTGTCCTCCTTTTAAGTCTAAATAGGTAGTTTTATTGTATTTTTTCATACTTTGCTAAGTATTTATTACCTAATTGTCACCTTAATTATCTTTTTTTTCATATTTGAATAAGAGAAGAAGTGAGAAAAAATCTAATATTAAGACTTGAGTTATCTTAAATGATCCTAAAAGAAAAACCTTTTTTTTAGATCTCACATTTTTTTTACTATGTGTCCATCTGCTTTTTGACTGGAGTTCAGTCTTTTTTTTTTTTAATAAATTTTCAGTTAGTTGGATTTGTACTATGGGGAAAAAAGACAAAAAGAAACACATTAACAACAGTCTTCCAAGTCTTGCAATTTTGCTTCTTCAATTTTTCAATGCCTCTCATGAAATCTAAGTTATTTTTCAACATGCTGAGCTTCCCATTAACATAGAAACAAGTTTATAAAACTTCATTGTCTTTCACCTTTAAAAAATAATGATATAAAACATAAAAATAACAAAAAAAAAACTTACTTGCAGTAACTAGGTGTTGTTTATATTTAGAATAAGAAATACCCTTGTACCTAGGTTGTAAACTTTTAAATTATATCTTCACAGAGGTGTCAGGAAGATTGGTTAGCTGATAGTTGTAAAGCTCAATGCAGTTGTAAGTTATTTAATTATTCCCAGTCATATAGATGAATTACTGGTTTTAAAGAAATGCAAAAGATTTATTAGTGAGACAGCTATCTATTCTAGCAGAAAGACTGGAAGGTAGACCCAGAGAAGAATGATTTTCTGACATATAGTATACAGACTGGGAAGAACGACATACCGCTAAAAGGAAATGTTTAACTGGGGAAGGCATTGTGGTGGAAAAAGAAGAGACAAAATCACAGAGCTGTTCCTCATTGCGTTGTCTCCACCAGCCTGCACTGCTGCTCCTGTTTGTGGGAACATCACTGTGCATGGTGACAGCTGCAAAAATGCAACAAGAGTCCGGGATACTTTCCTGCAGACAAGCATCCAGAACCATGAGACAATCTATATTTCTGCTTCTACTTGGCTGCCATTCATTGCTGCAGGAATGCACATCTGCCATAGATCCTGTGTTAGATTTGTCAGCTTATGTAAATGTCTCAGTTTTTAGAGAGTAACAGTGTACTACATGTCTAATGCATTTGCATGTGCTGCCAATTGTGACATGAGACCTATGGATTATCGTCTACCTGTCTATCTGGATGGATACTAGGTATTCCAGTGCTCCTAAAGTGCCTCTGTACACCTGTGTTTAAACAATACCTAGAAATTTAATGTAAACGTAGCAGAACCATTCATCTCCACCTAGTGTACTGACAAGACATCCACTTAGTGTCCTACTAGGGATAGAGAGACCTTAAGATAGACACCCAGACTTTAGTGCCTTGGATCTCAAACTGAATCCCACCCAAGGAGGTTTTTTCTTGACTAAATGGTGGCATTGCCTACCCAGCAAACAATACTCACACAGATGCAGATTGTTTGTCTCATCCTCGTTGCTGAATCGTGATAAAAGAAAAGGTGTTATTAATAGAGCTCCCCTATGCAGCTTTCCCTGCTGGCTGCTGGCAGAGCTGTCCTGCACAGCATTTTCTGTTTAGCTGACCACCTAAGGTTTCTGTGCAATTTCCAAATTTGCTGGGTAATAGAGTTCTTGGCTGCCCTGTGTGAATCTTTTCTTGGTTGAACACCAGGATATGCGTGAAGTCAAAGGATCTCACAATGGGTTCCTGGGCACCAACTATGCTAGCTTAATGGCTCAACGTAATATTATTATTTTCTTAATACTGTGTGAAAAATTATCAGCTGTGGCAACCTTTAGCAAGAGTCAAGTTGCTCTCAAAAATACTGTTCATATTCTTATGGTATTCTTACAAGAATTAAAAATATTTCCAGAGCTTTCATTTTCCTCTTGTTGTTTACTGTAATTTCATGATCTCTTCTGAGCTTTACCTTGTCCACTGGGGCTGCTTTCAAGGTACCTTTATGCTTCCACTATTCAGATAATATTTTATAGAAATCTGGCTTCTAATTATTCTCAAGACATGCTGGAGCATGATGGCAATCTTTGGCTAATTCTAAAACTATATTTCTAAAACTACTTGGGAGAATGCAGCTGACAGAATGTTAAAATCCTACGTTATTCACTCATGTCATATATTATAAGGGACTTTCCTGGCCATACTCAATGTAAAAATAAAATGTAATGTGAACATAGAAATTTGGAAGCAAAGTAACTACATAAAAAAATAATTAGGCTAGAGTCAATATAAAGTGTGAGAAGGGAGAGTCTGGAGTTTTGAAAAAAACTGAGTAGTTAGGAATACGTTTTCACATAGCTTAGAACAAATAAAATTCATTCTGAGGTGCCCGTGCTCCTACTCCAGTACATAAAGTCTCTAAAAATAAAAAAGTGCCATAAAAGACACCATCTGAAGAACATTTAAACATTTTAAAATACAGTCCTAATCATCCTACTTTTCTTTGCACAGATATAAAATCTTCTTATATTTTATGCTGCATATCTGTAAATAAGAAGGAAAAAATCTTTATTTTTGAAAACAGATCATAGGAAAACATCTTTTGTGTGCAGTAGAAGAGGCGGAAGACATACAGTTGAGGAAGATGAATCTACCAGAAACAGAAATACAACTAAAGAATTATGTCTAGAGGAAGAAATTTAGAAATGTTGGGAAAGTGAAAGAACAGAGGAATTTTTTTTTCTTCTCTTTTGCTAAGTAAGAAAAAAACAAAACACCTCTAATTAACTGGAAGAGGGACACAGCATCTAATAGCCAAAACATCCAAAATTTCAAACCTGCATCTGAAAATAACAATGCTGTAGCAGCGAGCAATTCACTTTGCCACTCTGAGTTTTCCCATATGTAATTTGGAGAAAAGCATTTATTCACCTCATAAGAGCTGTATAAGGAAAATTAGTAAATGTATGTGTGTAGCTTGCTTTTGAATTATATTTTGATTTTTAAACAGGATTTGTTAATATTGTTTTATGTATTTTGAAGGCTTTTACTGCCATTGGTGTAAACATGGTTGTGGTGTCAGACATTCTGATCCAAAACTCTCCCACAGGAACTTTTAAATGAGATTTAAATTAACCAAAGGGGATCAAACATTGTCCTCTGAATGTAATAATCTCTGCCTTGTAGAATTATGTGGAAGTAATTAAAAAGCTGAATAAAAGGATTCCACATCATGTTTCCCAGTTCACTCTTGCATGTAACATTTCATGCAAATCAGATTATGTTGTTTAACTTAAAAATTACTGGGCCAGATTCTCAGCTGAACTGAAATCAATGGAGTGGAGCTGATTTACACAAGCTGTGGATCTGATCCATGGTGTTTATTTCACTTATTCTGATGTTAGAAAAAACACCCAGAACAACAAAAAAACAGAAAGCAAGCTTTCTTTCCATATATTTTTTTCTTTTTCCCCTTCAGTGTAAGATATAGTTGTGGTTCATGGTAAGCGACACTAAACTAATGAGATACATGCAGTATTACAAAGGAACAGAGTTTGAATTTAGGCATGACTGTGAGTGAAGAATGTGCCTGCTCCCACCACAACTGTTGGAAGCAATACATAGTTCACCAACTCAATTCCTTCTCTGTTTCCTTTTACATCCAAGGAGTTAATACTTATTACTGGTGAGGCTCAACACTGCATACCTACACTCCCACTGTGAGTTGGCTCAGTTATTTTGGCTAGGGAAAAGGAGAAGTGAATCACTGCTGTGATTGTTCTTCCATTGCACATAAAGCAACCTGGCCTCACACAAGGTCTATCAGGTTCAGCAGGAAAAGAGCAGTAGAGATAACGATGGAATCTATATGCTTTGGAGGTGCAGCAGCAGTAAATTAATAAGACATAGTAATGTCCTCAACTTCAACATGGTCTCATCATATATCACTAATTGAGAACCAGGCCCAGAAATGGTATATAAAAATCAGCTGGAAAAAAGAGAACTTGATCCTGACTTTTCTTCAGCTTCTCTGGGTTTTCTTGTTTTCAGATTCTACTGAAATTGAAGGATCATTTTCATAGACATTTTGAAGGGAAATAGCAAAACACGGTTAAGTTCCCTTCATGTTCCTAGAATTTTGATTCCATTTCCAATTTTGCTTTCATAGTTACCGTGATTTTAATTATCATAATTTAATGGCAAAACCAGGGAGATCCGTATTGGGTGGGTTACAAAGATAGTGGAAAATCAGTTTGTTTTCTCGAAAATGAATACATTAAACATTGGAGATATGATTTTTTACCACACTTAACTAACCCACCTCCAGTGGGATATCTTAAATATCAAAAATCACTTTTAATAAAATGTTTGTCATCCAATCATCCATTACTTTTTCTTTTTTTTTTTCCTGTAATGAAAAGGGATGTTTTTTTCTACATTAGTCTCTGTTGTGGTAGCTAATGGCTTGACACAAGTTCAACAGTTGGTGTGAGCAAATTTTATTATGTGAAACATCATGTAAGTATTGCTTTTGCTTTGTTTCTGCATAAAGGTTACATGACAATAACATCTTTTTTAAATTGTAGTGAGAAGAATGTACTTTTATTCATCAAATGGCAGTGAAATGCAGGGGTGGCTTCAAATTCATTAACTAAAGAACTGAATATATAAAATTTACTCAGGAACTACTCACTGTTTTTGGATCCATTTAAAAGGAACACTTACAGAAGCAAATCCTTCTTGCTCTGAAGCAGTGAAGCCTAATGAAATATATATAAGATGCAGAGATAGGAATTCATAAATTCTAATCTATGTTTTCTTGAGACAAATTGAAGAAGATTAAATAGGTATCTGTCCAAACCTCATTTGAAAAATATATCTTTGAAGATTCTGGGGCTTCTTGTGTGTTCCACTTGCTCTGTCATATTCAAATTAAGACAAATAGAAAATCTGTTGTTCCAAATTAGTCAACATATCTGCATGTTTTCTCTACAAAATCTTAACATTTCTTCACTTAACTATAGTGGTAAAACTTTGCTGGAAAGGGGACTTCACCAGACAAAGAAATCAATATGGGTATGAATCTTCACACAAATCTGTTGGAATAGAGAACAATTTGCATGTAGAGAGTACACTGAGTCCCATGGAGTTTACAGAGCTAAATGAAATGTCTCTGGAATGTATTTGTAAACAAACCTATTTTTTATGACCTGTATATCAAGTAGTAGCTTTAATGTAATTATACTGATTGCAACCTCATTTCCCTCAAACGTAATTTTTATTGTGCTAGAGCATGAACAGGACAGACGCAGAACATTGCTGAACCATGTTTGGACTGGGTGATCCACAAGTTTATCTGAGCTCATGGTGCAGGTTCTGGCCGTGTCCACACCCACTTTCTGTATTCTGGCTGTTGCAAGACAGAAACCTGGATATACAAGGCCTTGGTATGTTCTAAGCAGGTCATCAGAGAGACAGACAGTCTGATCCATCAGGAAAGTTCTCATGATTGTTCCTGCGATGTGGAGATCAATGAAAATCTCAAAATCCACCAGACAGGCATAGAATTGTTAGTTGCAATTGTTCAGATTTGCTACGGAACATCACTTAAGTAACAGTACCATCTTCGTGTCTCCAAGTTCAATTCAGAAATAGAGGTAACAGTAATAGCTTTCTCTCAGTTTCATGTTTTCTCTGTATTTAAACTGTTACCATAAGGTTTTTGTATTCAGAGGAGTGTGTATGTGTTTGTGGGTGTACATGTGCATGCGTAGGGATAGAGAGAAAAATGCTGCAGCACACATTTTTAGAAACAGAAATAGAGAGAAATATTTACTAGTAAAAGAAATAATTTTTACTCAGTTTTAAAAAGTATTTATATGTGGACTGTTGCTACTCTGGCTACATTAGCTAGATCCATGTTAACAAGCCAAACAGGGCAGAGACTAGTGCAGTGGTGCTCAATCATGCATATCGATTTCTAAAAGGCCTTGTAAAGATTCATCTTTACATGTTAGTGGAACTGTATACTCATCTACTGGTGCTCATCTTTGCTTTAGACAAAAACAGTAGAAAAAATATATCTTTTGAAGATTCTTTATTGTCTTGTTTGTTTTCTAAAACGTTTTTCCATACAGCCATCACACTTAAAAATAGTAAATTACTGTATTCATACCACCTTCTAGAGGTGTCAGATATAAGCATTACAGATACTTTTCCACCCCCGATCAAATTGAGAATGAGAATTTTGGATCATCTTGGCTAATATTTGCATACCTGGCCAGCTCTACTGTCAGTGAAAAGAAAAACACTCGAAACCTAAATTTCACAAACAGCAAACAGCTTATTTTGGGACTCTACCTTAAATATTACTCTTGTTCTTTCCATTGACTCCAAAGTAAGTAGATAAGCCAAGCTGAAAGATTTTTATTCCTGGAAATCTGTTATCATGATGCTTAACTGGAATACCTCTGGAAGACTAAATACCACCTATGACAATTTTTCTTCCTGCATAAGGTCTTTTTGAGTTTTGTTGGAACTTATCCTCACAGAAAAAGCACCAATATGCACAAGAAAAAACAGATTTATTTTTTTATTTTTAGTAACACAAAAATTTTATTCAATACAGAATAATTTGCATTTAACTAGACATGTTTAAAAATATGTAAATGCCACCAACATCTCTCACCTTACTTCTGATGTAAAAATCTTATTTTTAGGAGAATCATACAGCTCTTATGCCTCTAATTTTGTAGAGTACACAATACTATTTGCTACTAAAAAGTAAGAGGTTGAATCGTTGATCCAGCTGTTAAATCATGTCTACAGTGTACATTAAACAGCCAAAAGATATAAAGCAAGAATTTAATTGACCAATACTTGGGTAGTGTATGACATTATGTAGCTGTTTTAGCTGGCTTTGTAACATCACACAAATCTATAACTTCATACTTCATGAGTCAGAATCAATAAACCTGCCATTACAGACTCCAAAATCAATCTTGCCTTACATGCTTCCCTGCTTTTACTTCTTCCTATTTTCCTTCTACTTCCCAGGAAAACAAAACAAACTGCTGTGAGAATTTATAATCTTTTGAGCTAAGTAAAACAGATGAATTAGGAACATGGATTCTATGGGAAAAATCACTTACCATACTCTTCAGGGCTGAGTGCACCCAAGCTGGTATTCCAATGTAGCCATAGTCCCTCGTTCCTCTCCCATTATTTTAGATTATTGTGACTCAAGTTTAACATAAACAGCCTGAGGCAAATGAAGATCTTCAGTTAAATTGAGAAGCCAAGCCCTAATTTATCCTTTAATTACTGCAATTCCTCTGTTCTTTGTGAGAACTCGTTTTACAATCCTGATCTCCAATATTGTGATTATATCTTTTCCACCCTACTGTACTTTTTACCTCCTCAGTTGAGGACACCAACACTGTAGGTGCTAAACTTCATCTACTTATATACTTAACCACACATCCAGATATCTTAAAGCCTCTACCATACAAATATCATGGATGTCCCAGAAATTTCATAATCTTAGTCACTGAAAAAGCAACTTAGGACACTTGTTATTTTACTACAGCTGTTGTGTCACAAGAATAATTTATGTAATGACTCTTTGACCTTTTAGTGCATGCTGGATGATTTGAAATCCTTATCCTGTCAAGAAGGAGGAGCAAGATCCTTCAGATATCCTACAGAGAAAGAAGATGTTCATGGAAGGAGTATCCCTGGTTTTTGAAAGTCCAAGAAATCACTTACCTTCATTTTAAGGTTAGTATTAGTTATCAGAGAAAAAGGGAAAGAAAATAAATGTGAATATTATTAACATTTGAGTGACCAAAATGATGGCGAAAGCTGCTGCTATGTTCCTTCTCTAGAGAATTTTGTTGTTTATTCAGCAAAAGTATACTTATTTTTATGATAAATTCTTGTCTTGCTATTTAAATGTCTGGAGGAGTCATCTCCAAAGAAGCTTATGAATCATATATGAAAACATTTCAACAGGTTCAAGTATGGTAAAAAAAAAAAAAATAACCTGCTTGAACAGGCTAGGCCAAAATCTCAAAAGCAGACAAGAAGTTATATGATCTTTGATTTGGTTCATTATTGTTCATCAAGGCAAGTCTGCTAAGAGATCTAAGATTTTATCTTGCAAAATGAATATACAAATACTATGTTTTGTACATCATATACTCCTGGCAGTAATTGAACTCCAACAATCTGAATACTAATCTCTTCTGAGCACAGATTTCCTGTATTTTCCTCATTATTTATTTATATTTCCAAATAGCCCAGACACTGCTCAGGATGTGGTTTAATAAGCCTGGCTCATACTGTTGAGCTATTAGTGCTCTCGTAGAGAGCAGCTTTTTGGCATGAATTTTGCTGTGTCAACCCGCTGGAGCACTTAACAAAGGTTGGTGAATGAGAAGTTTGAGAACGGAAGAACTGTTAGCAGGTGTCATGCATTTGCTTGCAGAGCTGCACTTGTTACAGTGAACATATAATCTGGCAAAGATATTAGCTTGAAATGGCAGAGAAGAATGAAAAAAAAAAAGAGATGTGTAGTACAATTATTTTTCCTGGTATTTATTTCGTAGGTTCTGCCATTCTGGCATAATTTTTGCCCATTTATAGGAAGGGCAGTGCAATTCCTCCACACAAGATGCCATGTCACCCTTAATTAGCTTCTCTGATCTTTCTGAAAAGGGGATGTGGATTCTTTCCAAGATTAATAACTGTGCATCTGTTAGTATAACAGTGAGGCAGATTTGTGATCAATAGACCTACACATGTATCTGAAGAGATCAGTGGCTCTGAATGAATCTAATCATGTAATTACAAAAATTAGGCCATTCTACAAGTCATCTGTGTCTCTTTATTTTGATGCTATTTGATTCTGCTGTGATATTTTAAATGATCAAAGTATCGCACTTCCCTTCCCTTCCCTTCCCTTCCCTTCCCTTCCCTTCCCTTCCCTTCCCTTCACTTCCTTTCCCAGGGACTTTCTCCAACACAGTTTCTTAAGAAGAAAAGACAAATACTGAAAGAGCAGTCATGAATCATGACTTCCTTGAGCTGAACAGACAGTTGTCCACAAATTGCATAGCATTAATGAAATTTTGAAATCATCTCTTCCGTTTGGTAGAAAGATTGCTTTGAGAATGGCTCCATCTCATAATTTCTGTATTGACTTACTTCCCTTCCTCCAACTGTCCGCTAATAGCAGTACTGGGATTGCTACACAGATTTCTAAAGGTGAAGGCAATATTGACAAATGTTTCTGGCATGTTTTGAGGTTTTTTTAATGTGACAACATCTGAAAACAAGAGGAAGAATGACCCTAGTCAAATTAAATGAAAAATCTCTAATTAATTGCAATAGAACATGAAGGAGAATTTTGACCAACCGATACTCAGTAGACCAAAACCACATTCTCCTTTAATCTCTTTGGAAGCTCTTCAAATTATAGAGCTTTTTTAGTACAGACCAAGTTTATTCTATTTTTGGTTGTGTTATCAAATACTGGTAATATAAACACAGAAAAGGAAAAAAGAGTGCAAAAGTGTTTCTACATTTTAACAGCAGTATATGCACCAACACTAACTTTAAAAACCGACCAGAAGGTTTGTTCTCCTATATTTAATACTATGGTCTCTATGACGATAAAATTGCCACTGAAGTGCATGGCCTGAGAAACAATTGCAGAGAACTTCACAGCCAACTCACACCATATAGTATGAATCATTCCTTTCCTGCAGAGGAAAGTGATGCCAATAAAACAGGGTTTTGTCCTAATTCTATAGGAGTTAACTACTTGTTTCACTTGGAAAAGAAACTAAAGAAACTCATAGATTTCAGTATTTTTTCTTCACACCAAAATACAAATCATCACCAGTTATTATCACCAGACTTCAAAAATTTTAGATTCTTTTCCACTCTGTTAGGAATCTGAAAACAACTCTCCAATCTTACATACATGTAGAGAAAACAATGAACCAATATGGGCAAGCAATAGGTATTTAGTTTCTGAGACCCTCAGGTTTTGTGAAAAAATATCATCACCACGTTTTGGACGGAGGTAATTATGTTTTTCACTCAATGGATGCAAGATAAACTGCATATGGATATGAATTCTGATGTTCCTTGTGAGTTATTTTGGCCATGGAAAAGTGTAAATTTAGGCTCAAATGAATGTGCTATGTCACTAACAGTGACTTATCTGCTTGCAATAAACAGTAGTTATTCAAAGGAGGTGAAGAACAGGTCTACCTGGGGATTCTAAAGTTGTTATCACTAATTAAATAATAGTATTGAGCTAGAGATATTTGTCAAATTAGAAAAAAACAGACAGACAACCAATAAGAAAAGGGTCAGTGAGATAACTAAAGTCGAATTATAAGGGAGTTGTTTGGGTTTTTACACAGTACTACACAGGGAGGCTTCACAGTAAAGTCCAATCTTTATAATCTTTTCACAACATGAGAAATCTTTTGTTTTTATGCCAACTCTACTGATACCTTGTGCCTTGATAAAGCCATAACCACTTTCAGTAACAGCAAGTGTTTGACCTCTGCACATTGGTTTTTTCACCCTTTGTGGTGGCCCGCTTTTAACTTATAACCACGGTTCTTCAAAGCAGCATATCAGTTCTCCTGTGTTTGGGGAAGAATCTTGATGAGAGTGAAGTTTCATCACTTCTCCCTGAGGATCTGGCTTCTTTTCCAAAATGTAAAATATAATGCTTCACATGCTGTCCCTGGCAGGACCTTTTCTAAGCAAAATGTGAAGATTTGCAATATGAAAACTCTTTCCTACCTATTGAAATTGCAGTGGGGAAGACATGAAAATTATTTCAGTTGTCACAGAAATCATATGGAGACATTCTCTTTGCCAGTTGTAGATTCAGATTTGTAAGCAGGCAAGCAACTTCTGCTGACTTTCTCCAGTCTGCTCTGGAACTAAAGGTCAGCATAGGTTTATGTGCTACACAATACGGCTGACATCTACCAAGGTAACTATAGTGTCTTATTTTTTTACTTAGTACCTACAACTTGTAATTTCCTTCTTCTTTTTTGTTTTTTTCCAAAACAGCATCCCTGAACAATGTTATGAATACAGGAATGATCTCTCTTTCTGATTCTTATCTGGGAGGAGTTAATTTTTTTACTCTTCTCCCCACATCATTTTGTCAATGAGCCATTAAAATGACATTCAAGAGCTTGAAGTTAGAAGTGCTCTAAATTATGTATTTCTAGTGCAGCACAGCTGCCTGGGAGATATGAGCTTGATTTCACATCCAAATCTCATATTCCTGCACATTTAGACAGAAAACCCATGAATAGTAACTGGTAATTAATAACCCTCTCCAAATTGTCATCTCCCCCAGTCCCTGAGAGAGGTATTGCTTCCCCCATCAGCACAATAGGAAATGCAAGGATATATCAATACAGATATGGATAGTGCTATCTTTTGTGTCAGGTTCCTTAATAGCATGTTGCTGCTTGAAGTGCAAGAAAGCTCTGATCATGAAATGAGTTAATGTGTCCTCCCCTCACCTTGTTAGGACCCTCAATGGGTCTGAAGAATTACTACAGGACTTTATGTATTTTTCCCCAAAGAAGCAGCTTTTATGGACCACATATAAGAAGAAGAGACCAGGTCTTGATCTCATTGATCTGTCAGTTCTTAAATTACAGTACTGGTATTAGCTTCAATGGCTGTGGTATTCTGAAACTATGCAGTTAGCTTATGGGAGAAACCGTATTCCAGAATACAAAATAGGCCTGGAATAGACCAAATACTTCCTGTCCCTCCAGAATGGAAAAACCGAAACTGAAAATATGTCAATGCCTGCCCTGCTTTTCTGAAGACCAGCAAATCCAAAGGAAAGCTTGAATTGATATTTCTAGTTCACTACCAAACACTGTGTGACTTTGGTTAATTATTCTTCATAAATAGATATAAGCATATTTGAACATTGCAACCTGATTATTACTTTTGTTTTAAGGAAAAGAAAAACTTTGTTTTGCATTGAGAGGTTGTTACATATATTAGTTTTTTATATATAAATATTTATTCTTGTTTATACAGATCACAGGATGCTGGTCTTTGTTATTACCAGGCTCGTTCTTACTTCATTGTCCCTTAACATCCAAATTTTGAATAGATTCCTCTGCTGAACACTTTAAGCCATATACTACTGGGTTTCTATATGTATACAGCAGTCTGCCATTGCACATGGAATTGCAGATTTTGGAATTTAGTAAGAGCATCATGAAATTACAGGAAATATTTAATGAAAAACTCGCCTTTTCAGAGCCCACAATATTTTATGGTTTTTGAGGGGTAAATGGTGATTTGAGTATGAAAATACATAATGGTGTAACATTTTGAAGAATTCTGACTGTGAAAAAGTATGGATAAAACAGATAATGCTAAATTTAGCAATAACATAGAGATTTTTGGCAAAAACTGGAGCAAAGAAAGCAAGTGTACCTTTAAGATTATTTATCGCTTCTGTCTTATTTTTCATTACAAGGTCTCAAAGAGCTTTATAAACATCAATTAAATCACACTTGTCTTCTCATCTACTTCAAATGAGTAAACTGAAGTTCCAAGAGATTAAAGGGCTTTTCTATAATAAAATAGTAAATTAGTGGAAGAGCTGAAAACAGAATTTGAGGTTTGGATAAGAAGACCATATTATGCAAAATTTTCATAATACAACAGAAAATGTCTAAAGTATCATGGAGATTGTTTGTTATACAGATATAATTGGATCTAATCTAGTGAAAACTACATTTATATTCTAATGGAAACAAAATTTATCTTTGCAATGTAAGTATTCAAATCACATTTGTGACTGTTTTCCAATAATAACATGCCTGTTTGTGGGTGAAAATAGATTCTAGAAAATTGTTTTTACATCAAAGAAAAAGTGAGAATTTATGGTTTTATATACCAGTGTCTATGTATGTGTATACCAATATGTTTATTTTTATATACATATAGCAAATAAAACCATGTTTTTAAAGCTAAAAATGCAGGAAGAACAGTGGGGCTGAATATGATACCAGACCATGATAATTTTCATGCAGAACTACACAAAACCAAACCAACAAATTTAATCCAGTTCTAATCCTAACCATGAATCCAGAGACAGAAACCAATAAGTTACATTATTAACTGAAATCTTATTTCAGTTTTCAGACACATGAGCAGCTGTTTTTTAATATCTATGATTTCCTTTTTAGAATGAGCATTATTTCTGCAAGTAATGGCAAGTAACAGCCAAAGTTAAGACAATGAGATATATTTAGGATATTTATTGTTTTCTGTACTGACAACAGTAAGATCCACTGAAACCTCTGGTGAACTTAAAACAAAGGTTTCAGCACTTCAAAAGGTTCATGATGTTATTGTTCTTGGAGATTTATTTGACTATATTATTTCTGGCACTAGCTGGTGAGCAACTAACAACATAACACAGTGGTGACTGCGTGATGCTGTCTCTGTTCTCACTGTGAGCTGGGCAAAGATTTTTATTTTATATATCCTTAACAATTTGTTCTAGTGGCGGAAAAAAATCTTCTGAACTTGTCACGTTCTGGCAACAACAAAAGTAATATTCATCCAGGAATGTTTCTGTCTTGTTAGTTTTGGAAAGTTATCTGTGAAGTTGGATGTGTAAAGCACACATCTCGGTGACTGTGTGGGTTTATCTCATCAAGGCCTCCCAGAGCCAGCTCAACACCCAAGTGTCACTGGCCTTAGCTGCAGATACTGGGTAAGGATTTCAGTGTGTTATATTGCAATCTCCCTTACACCTTGTCATTTCTATCTTTCACACATTTTGCTTGTTTCATAGCTCAGTAAAATTCCAGCTTTCCCGGGCAACTGCTAGCTGCAGCTGCAATGTGGCTGGTACCTTCTCTCTGATCCCACTGCAGTCAGGGAAAAGTTTCTCACTGATTTCATCAAGAACTGGACCAAGAGTTTTGTGTGGAAAAAAGCTTATTCAAGACTATAGTCTGTAATACTCCAAGTAGATTCCTCTTGGCCAGATAGCAAGCTTAAAATCAAATTCCTGCTTGCCAAACCCAAACGGCTGAACACAGGCCATTTCTGATCCACCTGCAAAACTCAGCAAAAGTCAGTAAAAGTGTATTATTGGTAGAGGAGAACTAACAGATGTGTTGTTTTTTCATTTTGTTTTTCTTTGCAGTTGGCTGCAAGTCTTTGCCTATTTAATCAATATTACTATAGGTTATTTGATAATTTCCAGAGGAAAAGGTTGGTTTATTCAAGATTCTCAGGTCAACCTTTTGCTACATGAGGCAGGAAATATATATATATATATATACACATATATAATACTTCTGTGACAGTTCTTCCATTTGAAAAGAACAGGGAGGTAATTTTATAAGAAAATATTGGGAATTCTCATTCTGAAATTTACTTTCCTGTTTCTTTCATACATGTGGGTATAGTCTCATCTAACCCTAAACCATCTGCTAGCTTAGCCACATCACCTGGAGTTCATCTATAGCCAGGAGAAAGAAAAGCAATGAATCTAATTCTAAAACAAGCAAGTCAGGTAAGTGGACTCACTCACTTTCTAATGAACTTTGTCTTTCTGCATTAATTATAGTATCTATATAATTCATTTAGGTTAGACATATGTATTCTCTGTCCCGCTATTAATTTTTTCTTCAAAAGTTGAATAAGACCTATTTTAATGACAAACTTTAATCAATCTGTGTGATGCCATGATGATTTTTTTGCTTTTTCATATACCCCTCTCATATACCCTTCCACATACCCTTTTACACAGCTTTGCATGTATTCTTAGTGCTTTTTAGCCCACATACTTGTAATTCCTCAAGTCTGATAACTAGCTTAGACCCAAAGGTCCATTAAACCAGGAGACTAAACATCTTGAAAACCTCGAAGTTGGGTCAGTAAGCCCCAGACACCAAGGTCCTCTCCAGAACACATTCTGTAAACCAAGATAGGCCCATTCAGGGGGAACATTCCTCAGGATGGGGACTTCTCTTGAGCCTCTCATTGGGGAATCTTTGATAGATATGCTGATGTGCAAGGTCTATAACTGTATACGCGAATTATCTTGTGTGTGCATTGTGTGTGTGCATCTTGGGGGGGGTGCATCTTTTGGGTGTGCACTTTCGGTGTGCATTCGGGGGTGCTTTCTGCCTGGATGTGGTGCACCAGAGGATCCTTGAATAAATACCGAGGTAAAACCCTTTTTCCCTCTAACTGTGTTTGGCTTTTAATTCTAAGCCCAAGGAAAGGCATCATGTGAATGCATAAATTTATGCATCTGACTAAAATGTAAATACCATAAAATATATAATACCAACCCACGTATATAGATGTGTGAATTCACATAAATTCACATATGCATAGATTTATACACATATTGCTACCATAACTCTTATCTCTGTACACACATGATGAAGTTCCTTAGATGGCTTTCTATAGGCAGTCATTCTGTTCCCTTAAGTATCACTACATCACTTAGTCACATCTCCCTGTGACCTCCAAGGTATTTCATTAAGAAAATTGCATGAATAATTAAGAAATAATGTGGCCAGTCTGAATCTGGTTTTTTTTATTTGATCTTCCTTTAAAAAAACCCCAAAACTTAGACCACCACATTGAATGCATTTGTTTGCTTGTCACTGCATTGTATTAAAAAATAAAATCTTGAAAAGATTTCCTTTCAAATATCCATTATTCAGTACCTTTAAAAAAATAATTGGTTGCTTCTTTAAATAGTGATTTTAATAGCTAAAATGTCATTTTGATGACACCTGTGTTTTAAAACATCCATAATAAGGTCTTAAAATTCATCTTTTGTTGAAAAAATTCTCATGAGATTGGAAGAAACCGCTTATTAGTAGGAATATGGAGAGGGACAGTAACTGTACTGTAAGATAGGAGTCATCTTTACTTTCAAATTAATGTTAATTTTGCACCAGAGAAATATGATTCAATTGAAAATTATTTTATTCAGTTATGTATTTGAGTTTGATTTGAATCTGACAAACCAAAGAGGTGATGAGACACGACAGTTAAAATCTCCTATAAATGTATTTAGATTCAAAGTCTTGCATCCTTTTTGTCTTGCATTTCTCCTCCAGATAAATGCTAACCTTTTACGAGATTGTTATCATTACCAGTAATTGTTAACAATAATATTGTTAATACTAATTAGCAAAAATGCTGCTACACACAGAGAAAAAATAGGAATCGCTAAAAATACAGGGGAGGTGCTTGTTAGGAAGCTGATCAAACAAGCTTAATTATGACCCCCAGATAAAGGGACTACCATTAAGCCATTAAATTATCACAGATAAAACAGACGCTCAGGCACTGTCTGATGATAAATCACAGCTAAAAACAGCAAGGAAATCAGAGCTTGAACTGCTAATCCTTCTGAGGTTTGTGATGAACACCAGTTCCCCTACTGTTTTGCATCTATTTATATTGCACTTCGAACCCCCAAATGGCCTCTGCTTATCTGCAGCTGTAGATAATTTATGCCTATTGGTGTGTCACCTCACAGCAGAGGCTGTTATCAGGAAAGAGGAGTTTAGGAAACCTGATCCCTTGAAATGCTAATCCTTTGGAGATTACTGCACATAAACGAGTTTTCTGCCATGATTTACTTTTGTTTATTGGTAACAGAGATTAGTGCTTTAGGCTTGCCATTTCAGACCACTGCTTAGTTTGGGAATAAAGTGATCACTTAATGTGCAAGATTTTCACATATGAAGTTGTCCTGAGTCTAGCAGTCAAAGGCAAGATGGTAATTTTCCTTTATATGTCATGTCTTAAACAGATTTGTAAATATTTTTAGTACATGCAAGGCTGATCTTAAATGTTTCATTCCTTAGACTCTAATCTAGAAAAGCACCTACCTACAATTCTGTGCAATTTTAATCATGTGGGTCATCATACAGTAACTTTGATGGGATATTCTTGTCCTTATATTCTAGCTGTACTTAAGCACTTTGCTGGATCACATCCTAGCAATGAGATGCTCTCTGGTTTCATTCAGCTGTGATGGGTACTCTCCATGCTGAAATAGTTACTGATGAGAAAGGATATATGAGTAGGAATTTTATTTAAATGCTTTTTCCCTATCTTAATGCTGTTGAACTGCTAAGAAATCTTATCTTTTAGCATTTGATAGGGTTATGTGGTTGGTAGCTAAATGCCATGCTTTTTAGTGCTACAGACTATTCCTATATGAACAACTCCTCAAACCATCAAATTCAAACATGCCTATTAGTGTGGTATAATGAAAGCTTGAACGGCAGGCATATAATGCTGCCAAAAATACGTGGACTAAACACATAGTTGCTAAGAGTTTTCAATTTCCTTTTTTGTTGTTGCACTCAGGTTCAATAGTCAGACTGGATGAGATCACACCAAGTGACATGACTGATTACCAATTAGCCAAGCACACTGATGGTAGCTGTTGGTGGCAGCTACTGAGATACAGTACTATGAGTCAGAGAGATAAGGAGATGTAAGAAATTAAGTTGACCTTGAGATTTCATTACATTTAATGTCAGCTAATGGCACTTGATATTTTTAAATCCTGGTTGCATTCACCTCACCAACTCCACTTAATCTAGTAATCATAAAAAATAAATTAAAAAAAAAAGTTTCAGAACTTATGCATTGTTTTTTTTCCAGGGGAATACTTCACTATAAAATGCATATGAGGGCAACCTGGAGGGAAGGAAATGGCTAAACTAGTGCCTGCTCTTTTCAAGGGTGACAGAGGGACTGTTTCATTACTTTAAAGTGCACATTGTATCATTTCGAGGTTATTTCTTAGGTCCCTTGTGGGAATGCAGTTAGTCAGCACTTCTGTTAACCCTCTCCTAAAACACAGAAGTGAGGAGGTAGAAAATAAAGGCAAAAATAAAAGCAAAGGATGGACACAAAAAGGCAAGGAAGAATGCAGATTCCATCTCTCAGTGTTTGTTTTTGTTGGATTTCATAAAATTACATATTTATACACATGAAGTTTTCTGTGAAATTTTGATTCGGACATTGCACAAAGGCAAAGGTTTGCTTAAATTATTTTATTCTTAACATGTCTCTAGTTCCTGAGAAAAGAAACAAAGATAAGACCTTTTGACAGGCTTCTCTACATCTATTTGTGCATGTGTGCTTGAATATCTGTATGCACCCATGGGTAGATAAACAAAATTTCTGGTAAACTTAGAGCAAGACCTTTTAAGCTTTTGCCCAAGAATTTTGCCTAGTTATATACAAGGAATTATGCACAGCTCTGGTGATAATTAAAATGTGATTGCGCAAATATCTAAATCCTTCATTTTCTATTCACCATCAAAATGAATGTACAATTTTCATAACTGTACAGATAAAATATAATTCTGAATGGACTAGTGTGACACTTTCTACATTTTTATTTGGCTGAGATGAAAAATATTATTATGTTTAACTAGCTTGAAACTTAATTTGAATCATCTACAAAAGTCTGCACTTATCTTTTTTGGTGAGCCTTCTCTACTTTTTCTACATGTTAGAAGCCAAAGCTGTAATGTATGTTTTTTCAACATACATTAGAAAACAATAAGGCATGACATTTTCAGAAAGAATGTGTTCCATATATTTTTACCTATTAATTGGCAACTTCTCGACCATATAAATAATAAGAAATTTATGATAAGAAAACTGTATATCTTGAGAGGCCTGAAGAAATTTCTGCTGGCTCTAGTAACCAAGACCTACTACAGTAGGGTTTGCAATATTCTTGTCCAAATTGGTATTAATTATGGTTGACAACAATGCATTTTCTCTTAAGTTTCACTTAGCTGAAATATTTAATGAAGCATATAACCAACTCCTTGTATTTATTAGAGAACCTGCCTCCAAACTCACCATCTCAATTTGTTTTCCTTGATACTTCAGCTTTGATTAGAATTTCTGTCCACTGGTTAAAAGTTCATTTGTAATATTAACGTGGAGAGACTTCCCTGGCTATTCATCTACACCAATGCAGGCAGCATGAGCAACAAACAGGAGCTGGAAGCCATGGTGCAGCAGGAAAACTGTGACACAGCTGACAGAAGAGAAGCATGTTGGGAAGACTCACACAACTGGAATGCTGCAATGGACGGCAAAAACTCTTCCGAAGGGATAGACAAGGATGGGTAGTCCCATATTTTAGGGAGTATTTTGATTGTCTAGATTTTAATGATGGTGATAGGGTTGAGTGTTTACGACTAAGAATCAGAAGAAAGGCCAACAAGGAATGTGTCATGGGAATCTCTTAGAGACCACCCTGCCAGGATGAAGAAGTGAATGAAATATTCTGCAAGCAGCTAGGAGAAGTCTCATATTCACTGGCTTTTGTTCTCATGAGGGACTTCATCCTACCAGATGTCTGCTGGAAATACAACACAAGAGAGAAGATGGTCTAGGAGATTTCTGGAGTTTGTGGAAGATACTTTCCTGACACAACTTCTGAGGGAGCCAAAAAGGGGATGCCCTATTGGACCTGTTGTTTGTGAACAGAGAAGGATTTCAGGGTGATGTGATGGTCAGAGGGCTTCTTGGGCACAGCCATCATGAAATAACAGAGTTGATGATTCTTGGAGAAGTAAGGAGTGGGATCAGCAGAGCTTGGCTTTTTGGAGAGCTGACTTTGGCCTACTTAGGAGCCTGGCTGGCAAAGCCCCTTGGGAGGCAGTCCTGAAGGGGAAAGGAATCCAGGAAGGCTGGATGTGCTTTAAATGGAAATCCTAAAAGTACAGGAGTAAGCTGCTGCCACCCACCATAAGTTTTGGGGGTGGAGAAGAAGACCAGCCTGGCTTAACAGAGAGCTTTGACTGGAAGTCAGGGAAAAAAGAGAGTTTATGACCTTTAGAAGATGGAGCAGGCCACTCAGTAAACTACAAAGATGTCATGAGGTTATGCAGGATGAATACTTGAAGGGCTGAAGCCCAACTAGAACTTAATCTAACTACTACCATAAAAGATAATATAAAATGTTTCTATAAACATATCAGCAACAAAAAGGAGGCTGTGGAGAATTTCCATTCTTTATTGGGTGCAAGGGGGAATATAGCAACAAAGGATGAAGAAAAGTCGGAGGTAGTGCCTCAGTCAATCGTAATTATTAAGACACTAAAAAGTAACGATAATGTCTTCTTTGTCTCAGTCTTTAGTAGTAAGACCAGTTGTTCTCTGGGTACTCTGAGCTGAAAGACAGGGATAGGGAGCAGAATGAAGCCCCCATAATAGATGGGGAAATTTTCAGGGACCTGCTACATCACTTGGTGCACACAAGTGTTACGGGGCCTGGATGGGATCCACCTGAGGGTACGGAGGGAGCCACTGGAATAGTTCACTAAGCCACTTTCCATCATTTTTCAACAGTCATGGCTCACCAGGGGAGTCACAAATGACTGGAGATTAACAAATGGGACACCCATCTACAAGAAGGGCTGACGTCAGTGCTTGGGGAGGTCTTGGAGCAGATCAACTTGAATGAGATTACATGGCATGTGCAAGACAACCAATGGATCAGGCCCAGCCAGCAGGGGTTTAGGAAAGGCAGGTCTAGCTTGACCAAGCTGATTGACTTCTATAATAGGGTGACCAGTTTAGTGGGTGAGGGAAAGGCTGTGGATGGTATCTACTAGGACTTTTGCAAAGCCTTTGACACAATTTCCGACAGGATTCTCTTGGAGCAACTGTTTGCTCACGGTGTGGACGGTGTTTGTAGAGTAAAAATTGCCTGGATGGCTGGCCCAGAAAGTGATGGTAAATGGAGTTAAATTCCACTGGTGGACAGTTACTAGTGGCATTCCCCAGAGCTCAGTGTTGGGGCCAGTTCTGTTTAATCTTTATCAATGATCTCAATGAGGAAATTGAGTGCACCGTCAGTCACTTTGCAGATCACACAAAGTTGGGCAAAGTGTGGATCTGCTGCAGGTAAGGAAGGCTCTACAGAAGGATCTGGACAGAGTGGATTAATTGCCCAAGGCCAACTGTATGAGGTTCAAGGCGGCAAAGTGTGGGGTCCTGCACTTCAGTGACAACAACCCCATACAGCACTACAGGCTGGGGGCAGTGTCAGGCAAGGTGCCCAGCAGAAAAGGAGAGGAGGATGTTAGTTAACAGCCAGCTGATCATGAGCCAGACATGTGCCCCCATGATCAAGAAGGCCAGTGGCATCCTGGCTTTTATCAAAAGTAATGTAGCCAGCAGGACTAGGGCAGTGATTGTCCCCCTGCACCTGTCACTTGTGAGGCCAGACCTTGAGTGCTGTGTCCAGTTCTGGCTGCCTCACCACATGTACATTGAGGAGATGAAGTGCATCCAGAGAAAGGCAACAAAGCTGGTTAAGAGTCTAGAGGACAGTTCTAATGAGGAGCAGCTGAGGCAGTTGGGGTTGTTCAGCCTGGGGAAAAGGAGGCTCAGGAGGACCTCTTTGCTCTCTACAACTACCTGAAAAAAGGCTTTAGTGAGGGGAGGCTGGTCTGTTCTCCCAGGTAGGACAAGTGGTAGGACAAGATGAAATGGCTTCAAGTTGTGCCAGAGGAGGTTTAGGTTGGGTACCGGGAAAAATTTCATCATGGAAAAGCATTGTTCTCAAGCATTTGGAAAGGCTTCCTCAGAGAAGTGGTGGAATCATCATCCCTGGAGGTATTAAGAGTTGTGTAGATGTGGTGCTTAAGGACATAATTTAGTGGTGGGTGTGGCAGTACTAGGTTAAGGGTTAGACTCAATCTAACCCTTTTCCAAACTAAATGATTCTCATTCTATGATTCTCTTCTGTGAAAGTGCAAACACATGTGAATGAATTTATAAGAATGAGAGAACTCGAGCATAAAATAAATCAAGGCCCTAAAATGTCAAAGAAAATTCACTAACTAAGGCTTTTCCTTTTACTTTTAAAGATGCCTTTTTTATATTTCTTTGGTCTGTAATAAATTGAGAATTCCTGTATTTCAGAGGTTTGGAAATCAGTACCTTCAAAGAAGTTAGATTCCTATAAATGGTTTCAAGTTGAGACCCCAAACTTTTGGAAACCTTAGAGCTAAGGTATGTTACAGAAAATGTTTTTCTTTAAGAGAACTAGAAGAGTTTTGTTTTTGTTTTTTTTTTTTTCTCTAAAGAATCAATCAGTCATTTCTCACTTCCTAAATCTGGTTTTTGGATTAGAACAAAAGATTGAACCAAACAAGTCTTTCAGTAATGTAAGTGTAGTTTACATTCAAAACGCAAATAAAAAAAATTTTTCAAAAGTAAACCTGTGACCAACAACCAATGAAGTCTTCAATCCTGTGCTACACAGAAAGAAAAGAACTAGAAAGGGCTGGTGACATGGGCTGTGAACAAGGAAGGGGCATTTTTCTAGGATCTGATGTGAACATACAGTGTCAGAACTGGCACACTTAGATGTTTTTGGACGAATTTAAAGCCAGAGCCTTCTACCAGTTCCATGATTTCTCTAAGTATACGAGGCCTAGAAAGAGCTTAAATGTTATTTGGCATCAGCGCATAAAAATCCACTTTCTTTGCCATTTTGGCATTATGTACAAAAAGAGTTGTGCCTGCCTGGTACATACCAGGAAGGACAGGCTGACCTGGGATTTGTTAGAAATTTTTTCCTAATCCCAAGTTTCTGTTCATTGTCTTTTCTTTTATTGCTACCTGACATTCTTATTCAATTAATAACTATCAATTAAAAATTAGAACCCGGTAATGTCAGCAAAACAAAAAATGCTGAAGCACTGGAGAGGTTGTGCCAACATATAAATCTAACAAACTGAGAAAGTAAGAAATTAATTACAAATTTGTGAGCTAGCCTGTATTAATATAGATATATAGATATAGATGACAGAAGCCTGTGTTAATATAGATACATAGATATAGATGACAGCGATAAAGATAGCAGTCATTCAGAGCTTGTTACTTTTTAAAAAATCTCATGGTAGATTGATTTGATAGCTTGTGGACTCTCTTAATTTTTGGCTTATTAGTTCTCAAAGTTCTACTTATTCAGAGAAAGATTTACAGGCATCTAAGATGTAACGGAACAGATGGAAATTTGTCACCCCAAACCTCCTCTGGCAGCTGGTTCACTTTTTGTCACTGGCCAGATTAGTATAGCTATATGTTTTGATAGAATTACTTTTATAACTACAGAAAAATAAGCACAGTACATAACTGTGGTGTAGTTTTTGTTGGTTTTTGTTTTCGTTTTTTTTTTAATATTGGCAAGTGGGGATGTTTCTAAAACATAAATAAATAAATAAATAAGTAAATATGCTCTCAGTTCTTTCTCTCAAATGTTCAGCATACAACTCAGCTTGAGAAACACTAAATGTCAGTCATGGTTCACTTATGTTGCTCACTCCTATTTCCCACTACGTAAGATTTCTGGTATGTTATGAATACCTGTAACTCATAGGGTCTACTCAACTGTCTACATTTACATACTCTCAGTATTCACATGGTAACATGGGTCATGGCACAACACTTGTGTAGACCAAGCATAGGTTTTGGAGAATTGCAAGAATGCCATTTGAGTGAAGATAAGTTATGGGTTATATAGAGTGAGTCCTTTGTGGACAAGCAGGTTTAACATGTCTGCAAAGCTGGGATTCAAATTCTGGTCACTGCTTTCACTGGTGTTGTAACTTAGACCCCAGCTTAGACTTGCACTAAAGCAGAAGTTTCTAAACACAGCTTTGAGTGCTCATGCTGACAGGGTAGCTCCCCAAAATCCACTCAGTTGTTGCCTAACCCTGAAAGCTCAACATTCACTGAGCTAGGGAGAAAGAGAGGGATTGTGACCTCAGCATTGTAGTTTGATTCTAGAGCTCATGGCAGGAAATAGTGGAATCAACAAGAGAAACAGCTACTGTGGGAGAGATGCTGAAAGTCTTACCTCACAGCACCTTATAGTCCCATGAGTAAGGAAGTGTTGAAAAATATAGCAATATCAGTATACCACTCCCTGGTTTAATTTACCCCATCTGGATGTTTCTTCTGTTCACTCAGACTGTTCTCTGCTCAGTATAAAAGAGTTGGTGGAGGTTGTTGCTAACACCCAGATTTTCTCTTTTAGTGTAGAGGGATGTGACTAATCTGGGTTTACAGCTTTTGCAAGGAGACAGGACATCTAAGAGGCTAAAGGCATTCCTAGATGCAGTTTATGGATCTAGCCCTTAGCAATTTTTCACTCTGGAGGTTGTATAACCACTCTGTCAAAACCAGAAGGCAATGAGAAAGTCTAAAATCTACTTTTAAGATTTCCAGTTAATAAAACATAAATGACAGTAGTTTGAAGTCCTCCCTCCCCCAACCTTAAAAACATAGAAGTGAATTATAACAATTGGGCACTTAAGGGCATGCAAAGATTCCTGGACTGAGGCATGAAATAAAACAAAGGATTTAAGCAAAAGTACTTTTATTAGTAGTAAAGGGAAATGTGATATCTAAGAACTGTCAGATGAGAAAGTGTGATACAAAATGGTTTTTATAAGTTAAATCAGTAAGGAACTGCCTGGAAAGAACTGCAAAATGATTTCACAATTTTCAATTCCCTTGGCCATGAAGGGGTGATGAAATCTGATAAAACAGAAAGAACTGAACAAGGGGTAAATAAGTCTAACTGTACACACACAGGCAGGGACTACAAATTAACTATTGCTTGAGAAGAAAAAAATAAGGAATTAACATCAGACATCTCTCTGAAAACAGCAAGTCAAGCACTCAGTATCAAGTAAAAATGTGAAACAGGATATTTGGATGATTAAGAAAGAAACTGTAAACAAAATAGAAAACATATATATATATCACTGTATAAATACACTGTATCGCTATATCACTGTATAAATACATCATACACTCTTATGTTGAATAATTCATGCAGCCCTGGTCATTCTACTTCAGGAGAAAGAAGGGCAAGACAGAGAGAGAAGATTGACAGAAGAAGGAAGTAAATTCACAGAATATAGGACAAATTCAGACTACTCATCATAGTGCACCACCCTGATTTGGGAAGCATTTGAACTGTACATATTTGATATAGAGCCCTAAAGATGTCTGGAAGTCAACAGCTGAAGGTGTCCCTAATCTGTAGGGATCAGTGGAGGCCTTATAACAGGACTGTACCCCTACCAAGGCACACAGCCAGGTAAACAGGGCTATGTGGGCTTGTGGCTTAAGTTGGTGCAGCTATTCTTTATGCACAACCAAGTGTCTTCTTGAAAAAGCTGACAGACAATATCAGGGAAGGATTGTGAGGAAAAGTATAGGCAAGGTTAGAAAATAATATATAGTTAAAATAACCATGCTGTCCTTTTGTCTCAGGATACATTATAATAGTTTGGTTTTTTTTCAGTTTTTTTCCTGTAACACCTTGTGGCTACTGAGGTAGCTGGTATTAAATCCCTTCCCAAATCATGCATACAGTTCAGTGTCTGAACTCAGAAGGTAGGTCAAACTGCATTTCCCAGAGGTTATGCCAGATTTCCCAGTGGAAATTTCTTTTTATTCTTTTTTTGGTAGCAGAGGGTGGTTACGTGCCACAGAGCTGAACCCTCTCTCAGCACCAAAAGATAGGTATGGACAACCTCCATATCTGCTATCACGCCAGAAGCAGCGGCAAAATTATGCAAAATCTGGAGCTTGGCTAAATAAAATTAGCAGAAGTATTACCTGTGTTTTGATATTGCTTTATGTTGTGTCTCTTATTGCAAAAAGTTGTATGCAACTGAGTTAATGGGGTTCTTTCAAATATGTAAAAATGATATGTAAAAAATCTGTATTATGTGGCGATACTATGACACTACTTTGCAATCCCATTTTTTTAATGATAGGTGGATTGTTATAAAACTTTGAGCTACATTTAATTGAAGAATAATTTAGGCAGGGAAGATTTTGGTAAATTGGCACTGTGGCTATAGGATTTAAATAACAGTGGAGAGAAATTACTGAGAAATTACTGAGAAATTACATTCTTCAAGCACTGCTGACTGTTGAGTTTACTCTGTATGCCTCGTATGATCTTTAGTAGCCGAAGTTTTCACATGGACAGAAAAGGTCTTGTAAACCTCGCTGCTAAAATGGTACCCTGAGATGACAAGAGCTTAATTAACTCAAGAAAAGTTCAAATTGAAAAAAATGAAAAGAAAGTGCTTGGCCATTGCTGGCATTTGAGAATCCAGTAAGCCACCATTTACCAAAATCTTCAAGCAAATGATGGACAAATCCAACCAGTTAAGGATTTTCAGTAATATTTCAGCCATGACTTTCAGTTGTCTCCTCCTCACTCAGACAAATTATTTGAATCCTATCCAGAGTCACCAAAATATTCTTAAACGAGGCCACCGTCTCCACAAGACAATACTTAAATCATTCCACTGCTAGAAGAAACTAGAAATGGGAATCATATTGATAAGGTGTCACAACAACCAACTTGATACCACTCTGGTGTACACTCAAGATGAATGACTCATGCAAAGCTGTGTTACCCTGAAGGAGAAGAAAAATTTATCCAGTTCTGTCCTCTAAAACTTATAAAAAAATTATAATGCGCAAGTACCTATAATAGCCTAAACATCAATACTTTGGAGTCAGAAGCACCAAGTGAAAAGTATCTATATATGCCAAGGTAATAGAATACTTCATTAACAGCAGTAGTCTCTCAACTGTCATACCAGTACATCTGCTAAGCTATAACTATGTTCAGAAACAGTTTCACTGGAGACAGAAAGATCTGAGCTTTTCCGGCATGCTTTCTGATAAACCTTTCCAGGCAAAATGGAAGAGCTTTGAAGAGGATTTAAATGGAGACGTAGTCTGCAGCAAAAAAGCGACTTCCTGTAAGCAGATCCAGTTAAAAATTCTTAAAGTAGTTGGCAAAATACCTTTTCTCAGGGAGACATAGAAACTGGCTTTGCTCTTTGCAGACTAATCATTAGACATGTCTGATCACAGAAGCAGAGGAGAAGGAAGTGAGGAAGAGATTAGACTGGCCACTTTGCAGCTTTCTTACTCCTGAAGAATTCTTACCTTGGAAATCAGGGTTATTTTAAAATGTCTGACAGACCGAACATAGCAATTTTCCTGTTTCCTTCTAAAAACACCAATTTTCTGAAAAAAAAAACCAAACAGAAAAACCAGCCCTACATAATTAAAATAATTTCCAATTTTATCAGAAATTTTCATGAACAGTTATAAAAAGTACTTTTTTTTTATAATGAGCAAAATCCCCCTTACATTTTTTTGTAATACTGAAATGATTATTTTCAGCATTAAAAAAAATCTGTTAAAATATTGTTCTTCCCTGTTTCCGTTTCACTGTGAGTGGTATAATTTCTGCTTCTTTCTGTTCTAGAATGAAAGGACATTTTAAAATGTCCTAGATTGGCTGGAGTATTATAATTTTGCTGAGTATTTCTCAACAAGGCCTATTTGTAAGCAGAGGCAAAGACTCACATAGATTCGTCTGCAGGAGTATGACTAACAGAATGCTCTCTGCCTCTTGCTACCATGAGCAGTATCAGTAGGAGTAAATCTGTATCATCCCAGCTTAAACTTCTTCCCCAGCAGGATCTTTGGAAAAGTTTATTTAGCTGCTTCTCCTTCTCCTTTGCTCTTCTATATACATATTTTATGTATAAGAGTGGAGCTAGAAAGAAGATGGGGAAGCAGGGTTATGTTAGCGTGAGGAGCTTCCAGGGCAGGCTTCCAGGGCAGCTTTGCTGGCTCTTCTCTCCCTAGCAGCATGGCCATGTCCTGCTTCGCCATCCTCCTGAAATCATCATGCTCTTCAGATGTGGTCTTTCATTGTTGTCATTAGTCATAATCCTCAGTTTGTCAGATGTGTGTTCTGGCCTCTCCCATACACCTCTGTTTACTCTTCCTCCTGTTGCCAGTCTGTTCCTCCCTTCTTCTCCATTCCTTTCCATGCTTCTTTTCTACATTTCCATTCTCTAATCCCAACTACAGTCCTTATGCGCTTTAAAAAAATGCCTCATAGCGTTCACTGTGCCTCCAAACCAATCTCATGATCTTATGGTTATAACTCTTGTTCTGCTTCCCCTTTCTGCTTCCTTTGTCTCCTGCCATTATGCCATTTCTATTCAGGCTGTCATCTCTTCTGGAAAGGGATTTTTCTTGTTCTCTGTTTTGCAAAGCACCTGGCATGTTTTTGATTCTGTCAAACAAATAATAACAACAGATATGAAATTTGCAGTGCAGCAGAATCCTGATATCAGGAAGTAATAGAGGCAAATTAGACTATCATTTTCATTGCCATGTATACACCACTATTTGACAAAAATTCTCGTTGACTGGCTAGGTAAACATCAATAAACTCAAAAATTCCCAAGCAAACACCTCTAACATGAAGGAGATGTAGTTGTGTTTCACGTCGATCTCAATGAGATCACAGGGTTATACTTGACAATTTTAGTATTGGAAACAAAGGAAATAAATGAATGAGGTGCAGTTTTTCAGATGGGGATTAGGGTATAAAATTAAGTACTAGGAGAAGATGTAGATAACTGTTTAAAACAGAGAAGCAGGACAAGGGTGGAATGGGTGTGTTCAATTTAACTCTGCTTAATTAAAAAAGCATACTACAAGGTAGATAGATTCTAGCAAGTAAGTTAATGAAAGCAGATTCTCCCTTAGCCTGATATTACCAGAAGCTCTTAGTATGGCTGAAGAATCTTATAAAACATTTTAACTGACTCATCTCAGTCACTGTATGATATTAGGCACCTGAAGACAATGTTTATGTTACTTGTGCTGCTAAAAAAGCCCCAACAAAACAAACCCAGAGCTTAAAAAAGAAAAGGTAAGAATAAGAAGTGGATTTTACCGTACATTTAGTGACAGACTAGTCGTATGAAATCTCTAAACAGTATAGCTTTAGCACTAATGGATGTACGCCAGGACTGAATGGAAATTATTTTATATATGGCTAGAAATCTCTTAACTAAATTATTTGAAAATTCCTGAGAGAAAAGCAATTTATTATAGACATTGAGACAAGCCAATGTAACACTAATACTAAAGAAAAATAAGTGAGCAGAGGAATGTCCCCCTGCTATACCAACCAATATTCTTACAGCTGATTCCAAAGTAGTATCTGTTATTCCAGCACATGGATTAGATTATTTAACAGTGTGAATCAAAGGGAAGATACTCATTCAAAAGAAGAGCGTTATTAATACATCGTTGCATGCCATACATCTCTGTCACCAAAGTGGACAAAATGGGAGCAGATGTTTTATGATAAACTGAGAAGAGGATCTTATATTATTAATAGCCATAATATCTGAGTCTTAACAAACAAAAAGAGGAAGCAGTCTGATGGAGGGACAGAAATTTTTCTTCTGTCTCTAGTAAAAGTGTCCCAGGGACTAATTTTACATGAAGGTAAAGTATTAACTAAGCTAAATCTCATTTCCATTAGGTTTTCTTGCACCTGCCCTCTGAAGCCCTAGTAATGCATGGAATGCGTGAGAAAAGAATTCAGCAAAAAGGAACTCTGAGGAGAAATCCTTTCAAAAAGGAAGACCTTTTTTACTCTGATAGGTCCTTTTAGTATTTTGAAGACAAGTAAGCCTTTGAATTAGTAAAAATGATTGACATGTGAATTTATTCAAAGCTAAAGGTAAATGGTAGTCACAAATGGCACTTTGATGCATAGGTATTTAAACCCTCAAGTTATATTTGTATTGGCTCTCTCCCTCCTCATATTTTTTGGTTAGCACCAGAACGAAGGTCTCAAGATCAAGAGATTCATGAGATAGTGTACAGGGCTGCCCTGGACTGTGGCACAGCTTTACTCTGCCACTAGTTCTCACTGCCCAAGTACTAGTTTCACCAGAGCAGAGCCCAGGTGCAAGCTAACAAGTAAGAAACATCAACAAATGGGAGATGAGGATCCCTATGCAACACATGGCAAATCAATGAGATAATTTCCTTTCATCTCTATGACCCAGTTACTCATTATCATAATGGTTCATTTGTAGCTGCTGTGCTGTCCCATATCATTCCAGATTTAGACAGTCTATCTCCCTGGAAAGAGATAGAAACCTAAAATGGTTTAGAGAAACTGAAGGCCAGTCAAAGACAGTAGATAAACCTCTGAAGTGAGGATAGGGCTTCAGTTCTTGGTTGCTATATCTGTACGGCTGGATTTAGTACTTATTTATCCAATCTCTGATACGTGCCAAGGCCATATCTGAAGTCAGTAATGGGAGAAAATGCGGAAAAGTTACTACCCACACTGTAACTTCCACATAAAGGAAACCCCATGAGAGCTAGCTCTCCGAGAGTCCTGGGTAAGCCATCATGTATCCCAACAGTAAATCAGGATGTGTCAGGGATTCACAGCCCCTAACTTTCTCTGAAATTAGATGCCTAACAACAGCAGATACATGTAAAGAAGGATCAAAGAGATCACATGCACTTTATCTAATAGCTGAGCAGTGTCAGAAAGATAGGGCAAAGTGTGGTGCCTGCAGACCAAGATATTAGCTCATCTGGGAAAAGACAGGCCACTCAATGTCTTCCAAGAAAAATCTCCGTTTTACTCAGAACAACAGTCTCCTCATTCCCACAGAAGTGTCGTAAACAAGATTTTCAGAGTAAGAAGGAGGGGATTTTTAAAGAGGAAAGGTGCATCAGGAAGGGAAGGGATTGTACAGTGCAGGAAGTAATTTCAGAGGTAATTTTGGACTAGGCTTACCCTAACCAACTTTTTCCCAGGCAAGCAGCTGCAGCTCAAATTTGTTTGGCAACATATGAATACCAATATATGAGTCTCTCCTTTCCCACACAGAGGTTGAAAATATCCTGTTGGCCTTTTTGTAATACCTTCCCACAGCCCAATGCTGTAGAGTCAATCTTAGTCTTTCTATGTCTTTCTCACTCAAGAGATATGTTAACATTTCCACAAGTTCCAGAAAAGTAGGCTATTCATCAAATCACAGAAAAATAAGGTAAGCCTTATCCATAAGGATGCCAGACAGGTATTATATGTCCATCAGCATCCTGAACTATGGATAGCCATGATTTAGCTATCAATAAACATGAGGGGAGACAGTCTGTTGTCTTGTTCTGCCATTTATGCTAAACAAGGAGAGTGAGCTCAGTAACACCTGGATGTCACCTCTGTGAGATACCGCCCTACTTGCAGCAAACAGCTTCTACCAATTTACATCATATTCATCTGCTTACTAATGCTCACTGACCTTAGCTAACAAGGACTTCCATCACCAAAAGGCTTTAAATTAAAAACAATAGCAACAACACAATAGAACTTATGGTCTAAGCACTGCCAAATATAGTATGTTGTTTTGCAAAAGTATGCCGCAATGGTTCAATGACACATTTGCACACATATGTCTTTGCTAAGATATCTGGCTTCTGTTTCTTTGGTAGCCAAAGCGAAGGTCTCTTAACTTAGACGTGAAAATTCATTATCAAATATCATGCAACCACTTCCAAAAGCATTATGAAATATAGATTTTTTTAAATCCTAAATTTAATAACTTGATAGCATCTGATGTTAAAAAAAAAGATGAATTCATCTTTGCACAGTCCTATTACAAATATACAAGTGTAAAAATGGTATTAGCTACTTTAAAGGCTTACTTTATACAGATTTTTTCCCCTTTTCAGTAATTCTTAAGATATTTTGCTATACTGACAGCAGGTAATATTTCTAAGGTATATCTTCTTGCTTTTTCAGCAAATAATTCAGAAGCAGATAACACAGGTCAAGCATTAGTTTTCATATGATTTTCAATAATCCAGCTATATTAATGTCAAAAAATCCATAAGAAATATGTTTATAACAGTACAAATGAATGCAAAGACTTTCCCTCCATTCATTATGAGGAGCATAAAATCACAAAAGGTAACTCTTTTCTCCTGCTCCCCTGAAATAATCCCATAACCAGGTGTTTTGGGGTATTTTTCTGCCATTCAGCTCCCCCTTAGATTGCACTGCCAACAGAAAGATTTTGACATTATTTTAAATACACTCCATAAACTTGTATCACTGGTGTTAACTGGGCAGTCCATGGAAGCTTGACATTCCGCTCTTCTGTATTCAACGATTCCCCACACTGTTAACACACTTCTTTTTCTTGTTTTTTTTTATTTGTTTTGACCAGCACTAATGACTTCTGCACTTAAGAGTGGTCTCCCTGACTCATAGTTTGTTGGTTGTAGATAGGCAGTGCTTTTGTTGTTGATGGGGTAGTAAATGTTCCTTCCTCACGATCATCTTCTACTTACCCTGCAGGGAAGCATGGGTGCTGCTAGGTAAGCCTTAATGACTGATGCCAGCTGGGGAGAAATAGAAGTAGAGTATAGTGTTGCAAATAGTTTCCTACCCTATGGCTGGGAAAATATCCCTCAAAGGCAGCTCTGCACAAGGAAACAAACATGGACAACTGCAGAGGGAATTTGGTGCTGGGATACTCAAGTAACTACTGCAAGAAAGGTACTGTCTGGGACTCACCCTACTGTTAGGAAAGCAGTTTCATGGGATAGGAGGCAGCTTGTGGCTGAGATCTGCAACAAAGAGCACACAGCCTAACTGGGATGTTTTTGCCAGCAAGTAGAAATCATAAAAAAGGATTTGCCTCTTGCACAAATTTAGGTAATGTAGGCATTGGGACAATTATTTCTCTTGAAAAGAGCACTACAAAGAAATGCCTCAAAGCTATTTTTTTCCTTCCCTGCCCCCATTCCTGCTATTGGCAGTGGATGAACTGAAGTGTAAGGAAGCGATGTAGTAAAGTGCAGCCTTTCTCTCCACAACTGCAATCAATCATTTCTCCACAGCACTGGGGCCCAGTAATATTAAAGGAGAATCCTCATAAGGAATACCTCTCAGTGCCTTGCTGGCCCAATTTCTTCAGGTAGGCATATTGGCCTGGATTTCAATCTAACCCTGTCTTTTTTTCCAGCAGCCCATGAGGGTAAAAATACTGTCTACTGGCGAAGGAGACACTGCTATTTTGTATAGACTAATACAAGGGATGACTTATGGGCTACTCCAGTAAACAAACCAGGAGAGATACCTGGAATGAAATTGCCTGCAACTCTTTCACTTTCTGAACAAAATCCTAATCACCTAAACACTTAAATAATGCCATTTCTGAGTGGCCTTCAGGAGGTATCTGAATGATTTTACTAAGTTTCTTCCAGGCAAATCAGATTTCTCATGCAATGTACTATGTGAAACATCAGGAGAATAACATATTTAATTTATGACTATGACTGAAAAGAACATGATGGAGAGAACAAATCTGAGATTCCTGTACCTCCTTGCTCTTAAGCTACATGTGCATTCTTGGCATAGGCTGTTTTTCCCTGAGAAAAGGAAATTGGAACGTTTTACAGCAGACATGGTAAAAATGGACATGGACTTCAGGAAGCCAGTGGAATTTGGCATAGTAACACAGGTTGAACAACAGTCAATAAATTGCCCAAGTAATGTTTCTACAGACATGAAATGAGAGGGATCAATGTGGATACATTCTATCTATCTATCTATCTATCTATCTATCTATCTATCTATCTATCATCTATCCATCTATTATTCAGTCTAGCCTCTTGCAAGCCAGATTCAAATGTACGAGTAAAAATAATGGATGATTTTTCTCCTCAATGAGACAGTATCTTTGATCAGGAAGTTTGTTCCTTAATGTAAATTCATGTTTTTCTTCATAACTCTAAGGAAATAATCACAGAATCACAGAACGGGTCAGGTTGGAAGGGACCACACTGGGTCATCTGGTCCAACCTCACGGCTCAAGTAGGTTTGACCTACAGCACATGGAACAGGATTGTGTCCAGATGGTTCTTGAATGTCTCCAGTGAGGAAGACTCTACATCTCTGGGCAATATAATCACAAGATAATTTCTATTGAACTTGATAGATCCTACAGACTCTCAGCATTCCTTCTGTTTTGTTTTAGCACAAAAGAGGAAGGCTTTAGTTATGGACTTGGAGCTGTAACGTCTCCAGTTTATAAATGACTTTACATACTCAGAGTTATGGAACTCTAATAGCTGTAGCACATGTAAGTCTTTGGGCATAGCTATGGCTTAAAGTACTGTGTGTGTTTTTCAGTGCTAGCCATGTTACGATTCATCAGATGACCGCTAAGTTGTAGTTTTTCGTTATTAATTATTATTAGCAGCACAGTTCTACTATTGGTTATTTGGTTCAATTAAATGCAGAAGCCTTGGTCCATGGATGAATAGATTTTCTATTCCTGATTTAGCTCTTCTGGCACCAGGCATTATGTCTTGTTTTGTCCAAGATTCATTTGGCTGGCTACACAAGTTTTGCCTGGCTGTATCACATCTTTTTTCATAGTCTATCAAGACATCAATTATTTTTTAACTTGTGGTTCTTTTTTGGTCACTCTAATTAGACATTGATTTTACCCGATTTGTATGATATAAGTCTAAAATCTGCTATCATTATACAAGACTTAAAGAGAACTACTCTAAAATCATCTGAGAGTAAATATCATCATAGTTCATGTCTTATTTTCAGGCTTTCATTGTAAAATTCTCCTTTCATATCTCGATTTCAAGTCTGCTTGAATGAGTTGTGTATTACCAGTTGCTTTCCCATCTGTCTCAATTTAGTCTCTTTGACAAATTCCAATCTGGCCTGAGGAAAAATCAGAGTACTGAAACCACTCCACATTACATCATTAGGTATATTACATTAACAATGTCTGTTTACTTAAAAAATCTTCACTCGCCTTAACTCCCCTGCCAGCAATGTCTTGTGGAACCCTACAACTTAAACTCAGACATTCTGAATGACTTCACGGCTCTCCTTCCATTCCCTCCCATCTTCTGACTTCTCACCACGTACAAAAGTGAGGGTTTTCCGCCACAATTTCTAACCTTTCATAATCTTGTTGGATGTAACCTACAGGGTCTACACATCACTCCATTCACTTTCAAACTGCCTAACCCCTACCCACCCTGAAAGTGCTCTGAGAATTTCATGGCTGTTATAGACATGCTAATTTTATCCCTTAGCCTGTCCCAACAGATTTGGCTCTAAATGCATATGTCAATTATTGTAACTTAAAAGTCCCACAAAACCAAATCCAGAGGAAAAACTCACAAAAGTAGCTTGCATTCTGCCACTACTCTTTCGTCAGGATACTGCAGATTTTATGCCTATGGTTTAATCCTTTGTGTTTTTCAAATCCCTATATGGAATGTGTTACAAAAATGGGGAGCCCTGTTATACTTTGGGTTTCACAGGCCATTTGTTTGATGAGGTTTTTCTTTCTTTCTTTCCTTTTTTTCCCCCTGAAACTGTTGTATTCCCTCCCTCCTTTCCCATTCCTCCCCAGTCCCTTTCTCCAGGAACTTTAATTGCAGAACTGCCTATTTCCAACGAAATAGAGGGCTGCACTATGCAAAAAATAAAGATATCTGTTTAAAAGTAATTGTTGGCTACATTTGAAACCCTTAAGGGAATACGAGAAAAAATATAGGCTGCAGCCCAGAATTTCTTTTTTTACTAGAAATTTGTTTCAGACTTAGACTTTTGAGTAGTCTTGCAAATCTCAAATCTACCATATGCAAGTCTATTACAAGTTAGTGGGGGAAAAATTCACCTGTTTCCATATATCAGTTAATTGATCAGAAGTACAATCCTAACAGGTCCTGAAGATGGAGAAACCCTGTTGTGATAGTTGCTCAGCAAATCATAGCACCAAGTGTCTGAATACCCCTGCAGCACCTGCTGCCAGAATGGCTCTTGGACAAGAATTTGTATTGTACTTTTCTAAAACAGCCCATACAGTCATTCTGTATGGGATCTGTTCTCTTCCATGAGAACCTGAAATGTCACTTGTTTAAAATAAAACAAATAAGAGAAACAACCCAACCAACAAACAAAACCCACCAAAGACCAAATGCATACAACGAGCACATCAGTTTTTTAACCACATGCAGGGAGGCAATGAATTAAGGATATTTTAGCTCTAACATGTAACAAATATACTTTTAAAAGGTGAAATGACCATTTTTTGGCCGAGTTGCCCTTCACTCCTTTCACACAACCAGTGGACTGCTTTATGTCATTACTGGGCAACAGAATGTTAGCTGAACTTCCCCTGTGGCAGGGTGTCTCTGTATCTCCTGGCATTATGGCTGTATTGACACGAATACCATCTCAGCAGTAACCCAAAAGTCATGGAATGTAAATCATTCTCAAAACTGCTATATATGAATTACTTAGAAAGTTAAGGACAAGTTATTATTTTTTTTATTTCAACTACTAACCAATAAATGTAAAAAAATACCAACAACAAAACAAAAATAAACCCCTTCATCCCCCACATTAAAGCAATAGTTCTTGTAACATTCAAAACAGTGGAAACTATTCATTGTATATTACTATTAGTGGAGAAAAGCAAATTTAAAATCACTTTTTCAAACTCCCTCAGTGGATGCCAGATAATTCAAGCTTAAACAAATATAAAAAACCTCATTTTAAATTGAAAATAATACAGACAGAGCTCAATTATTGAGATATTAAGGGCAACATTCAATTTGAGATACATTTAAGCATCTTTGCCTCCTGGAGATTTTTACATGACAAGGCTTTAGATAAACATGGTTTTGCAAACAGCAACTATCATATCTGATCACATAACCTCTGGACTAAAGCAGTATGTCAGCAAATATTTCTGATTATTTAAAATATTAAATAACTGTAATTTACTAGGCAGGTCTTCCTCAGAACAATCACAAAAATTTTCAAGAATTGATATCCACATACAAAAAGCATTTAGATGACCTGTTACAAGTCTCTGAACAATAATAATAAGAAAAAAAATCACTTCTCTCTGCGATAAAGCCCAGTTTAAATATATTCTGGGTTACACCTGTGGTGGAGGAGCTGCCTTTCTATGACACTCGGCTTACAAGGAAAACTGTAGCAGCCAAGGACAGATAGGGTAGGAATCACTTTACCTAACTTTAGCTATATAGATATTAGACGCCTAATTTAAGCTAATCATCTGGCTTCCCTCTACAGCTAATGGAGATAAGCATTCCCAGAGGGAGATTCATCCTGCTTTTCTTTAGGCATCTCTCTTCTAGATGCTTGTAGATGGATAAAGTCAAAAAAGATCAGCCTCACTGACAGCCTGATAATCTGTCATTAGCAATGCGCAATTTCCAAATTGTTTGAAATGAAGCCAGAACTGAATTTTTTTTTTTTCATCATTTAGCCTTTCATTCTCCCTGTGACCCAACTTTTTCTTCAGTTCCTCTCATAAACACCAGCTTTCTCTGGCACTTTATTTTTCTTACCCTGGACTGTGTTTTCTGAAACCTGGGGAATTGCAACCAATGTCAATATGTTGCTGCTCTACCAGTTACAAATCCATTTACATGCATGTGCTCTAAATTGCAGTAATGATCTGAACATATAGATAAGTTATCTGATTGATTGCGGTTGATCGCAGTTGTGCTTTCTGGGTCTACTCTACCACTTTCAAATGTGTAAAAATCTGTGGCAACATTAAGGCAGTCAAGGTATATAGATGAATGCTAAAATATATTTACTATTCAAAGAAGATGGCTTAAATCAAAACAGCAAAATTAAGGAAGAAATACCATTAGGGCCCTCACTTGTACATGCGTGAGCCCAAGTCACCACACATGCTTCGAGGCCTCTGTGCTTCGGAATATTGAACAAGTCTTAAAGGTGAAGCCTGGCCTCAATTCTTTTGCATTTAGAGTTCGTAGGTTCTCAGCAATACCAGCATTGCTGCATCGCACCTTTGATGACCAAGCCCTTGGAAACAGTAGCCGAGATTTATAAGGAAGCAGGTGTCTGAACTTAAGACTCCTAAATTCTTTGCTGGGTGCCTAAAGCAGCAGCAAGACTGACAAGCACCCTGCCCAGCTGCCCACAGATGCTCACCTCAGTAGTGAGGCACTTAGCATTTGTTATAATACAAAACGGATGTTTATTAATTGTGTATTTATTAATTGTGTTCTAATGGTTACTCGAAATGCCTTGGCTGAGTGCTTGCATGCACTAATTTCAATACTGGGCATGCAGTCTATTCTGCGTCTTACTCCTACAGTATTTTTAGAAAATTAATTGTAATAGTTAAAAAAACATCTTGAGCTGCATACGTGAAAATAACTCCATTTCTACTGAATGACAATCTAATACGAAATAAGAATAGTCACCTTTTTTTCCTACTCTGCCCAAATCCAGGCAATAAATTAGGCTTCTCAGCATGACTGTAAAGTGCTGTGAATTGTATAAACAATCATATATGGACACTGAAAAATAACCCTTATGCACATTGCATTATAGTTCCAAAAATATATTTACAGTCTATTACAAAGATTACAAATGGAAGTGTCTATGTATCAGGATTATGCTAGTTAAAAGGTTTTTACAGATTTTCCTCAACAAAGGTGGGGGGAACAAAAAATTAGCATAACCGAACTGATTTTTCTAATGAAACAAATAAATAAAATGACAAATATAACACTGTACAGTGATCTAAAAAAAGAGAGAAAAAAGGAGGGGGGGAAAATGATGCATTTAAGTTTTTGATAACTATCTTTGGTCCTAAATGTGGGAAAACACATTATGTAGCACTGAATATACATGTTTGTTTGTGATGCTCTGCAAGTAAAATAGAAAAATATAGTGCATTTTCAATGTATTCAGAGCTCACTACACATAAATGTGTGTACAAAACAAGACAGTATAAATAAAATTTACAAGTTTTACAAAGGAACATTTACAAGGTTTTTCTTTTGTTTTTATTTTTTTTGTGTGGATGCCCACATTATCAAACCAGACCAATTTATGACTGATCCCTGGGATCTTTCTCTATCAAAATCAATAGAAGCAGCCCAATTCTCTTTGGAAGTACAGCATTTCATTGCTGGGGTAGTTCACAATTTTCAGATTTTTTTCTAAAGCATTTCTCTCTGGTTCATATACATTCTTGTAATATCTGTAAAGACACGGTTCATTATTGCTTATGGTAATTAAATATTTTAATCAAACAAAATTTATATATAAGTAAATGGTGTAAAAACATATTCCATTAAGCAACTAATCTTTGCATCTCTGTTCCTGATGAATGACTGTTGCGTCTGTGTGACCATGCACACACATGTTCGTTCAGAGCAGCAAAAGCTTGTAAAAAAATTGAAAATTCTGAACTGCCCCTTGTCTCATGCTCTACAGTTCTCATATAAAAGCTATGTCCTTATTCTGACAGCTGGACTGCATACGGCTTAAACTCATATAAAATATACACCAGCTATTTCTCTTAGATTTGCTAATGCAGAGTACTGAAAAAAAATGTGATGTGCTCAGATTAAATGGTTTAGGTAACACTGGAGAACTGCACCCGTGTTCTGAGACACTCCTACAATCACTTGTCCATTCAATGCTGTGTCTCAGAAGGTTTACAGTTGTAGATCTACATCTCAGAATATATCTCAGTTTAATGCTAGTCCATTAAAATCATCTTGCAAACAATTTGCTAAAAGTGCCTAGAACTACTTCGGGGTCATTATTGCTTTTCTTTTTCTTTACTTTTTTTTTTCTCTTTTATTTTCTTTTAAAAGATAGCATATGTATAACCTTAAAAAATTCTTTAAAAAATATCAGAGCTCTTGGCAACTTGCATTTTCCTGACTCCCTGCCAATTAGCTAGCCATGTCAATACGGTGCTGATTTAACAAAAGGAAATGGCACAAAAGGATACCAAAGTTCGGATAGATATACATTGCTTGGTCATGCTTCTTAAATCTCTAGGAACTCAAATAATCCTTCAGAGGTACCCAGTGTAGTAATGTGTCATTGAATTAGCACTAAAAAGGTCCAAAGATATAAACATCATACTAAAAGAAAGTCTTTATGAAGAATAAACACAAATGATTAAAAAAAGATTCAGAAATCACAGATTTAAGGAAAATATTTTGTTGAATTCAACAATAATATCATGATTTTATCTGACAAATATATTCTTTTTTAAATTTTTATGTACATTTAAAAAGTCTATTAGATAAAAAGGAGGTTAGAGAGCTCAAGGTGTTTGTATGTTTATTCAGGTAGTACTTTGTTTATTGTCACTGCTGTTTTCCTTGCCACCACTGGTGGATCCTAATTCCCTTTTCATAAATTCTGGTGGCACTTAGGAGTTCAAGTCTGTAGGTGCTTCTTGTAGCTCTTCTATTCACTGCAGGAAGGACCCAGGAAATCAAGTGTCTTCTAGCAGCACTTCATATATACTGAAGGCCAGTGCTGTTCTCTCAGTCTGTCACCTCCCTCATAAGGGAGAAATGTCTATCACACTTGGATGCCAGTGCCGTGTAAATGTAGCATTTGTGCTCTCATAGTCTGAATGCTGCTCATGATTTTCTTTTGATGACCAACCAACGTGATCCCTAAACTCATCACATCCCTGGGGAAGATAAATGCGTACATTGTTAATTTTTCAACTTAGACTGCTATTGTACGGTATTCAACTGTGAGTCAAAGCTACGCAGTGGTTTGGACTACAGGTTTCTGACATTGAAGCTACGCTGTAACCTCAGCTCAGTACTGGGAAGTTCAAATAGGCACTGTTCAACCTCTCAGCAAGGAGTGCAATTACATGACAAGTGTCATGTAATTACACTGTGTGGGTCTCCACATCTGAGAAGGAGGTCAGTATGTTTTACATTATGATAATCTTTTATTGTGGCTTTTAAGGACACCCGAAGACAAAGACACTTCTCTTGTAAAATACTTTGGGTGGCTTTCAGGACAAAGTTATGTATAAATACAAGGTTTTGGGGATCTTAGTCTGTTTCCTAAAGAGATGCCTAGTGAAAGCCTTTGCATATTGACACATACCCATCATGCAAATGAATGGGGAGCAGCAGTTTCAACTCTGCCCCTACCAGTGCTAGAAGCTTGTGGACTCTGATGACAGTTCCCAAGCTATAGGCTGAGACCCCTAGTGACATGAGGCAGATAAGAATAGGGTTGAAATCTTGAGAATATCGGGTTAGAAACTTGTTTAGAAACCCACTGCTCTCTAAGAGGAATGACATGTGTTTGGCAACCACCAGGACAAGAAAGTTGTTTGCAGGGTGCCAAGAAGACCTGTTTTAAGATGACAGTACTGATACAGGCCATGTTTGCCTTCAGAAAATTGTTTTGCTTCTACAGACTTATCCTGATGCGAAGTCCTGTTTTGCAGGACACAGCCCTCAGCCAATTAGAAGAAAATTCCACATCTTCCCAGAACACATTGGGAAAAAGGTACCAATTACGGGGTGGAGGCAAAGTGTTTATTTTCCTGTACACACATACTTTGAAAGGGGCCACATTCTCCCTCAAATTCTAGGCCCTTGGTGTTATTTCAATTGCTCTGAAAAGCAGGGAAAAAAGTGATGCCACGCAGAGGTAGCAGGGTATTTGCCCTTTTGTGAGATGCTCTAATACAACATCATCAGCTGCTAAAACGACTGGTTTGACCCCAAGTACAATGTTTGTACTCAGGGTAAAGTTTTGGAGTTGAACATTGTGTATTATTTTACCTAGAAATTCCCTAAATGCAAGTTAAACATGACCAGTACTAACTTACTCAATAGTCATCCTGGCAACTGATTCAAGAGAGTTGTAGCCTGCTGCTGTGAAATTATCCTTATATCTTTCCATCTTAATAGCTTGTAACCATTCGCCTACGGAGCAGAAAGTGGTAAAATCGGGAGTGTTCTGGTCCAGAAGAGGGCTAATTGGTCTATGGAGAAGGAAAAAGGAAAGTAAGTTGTTTCCAAAGAGAGTAAAACATCAGGGAGTATTTAGCAAGGTGAGAGTCAAATAAGTTTTGGGTATTAAAAATGTCGAGAGTAGAAAGTAATAGGCCTTTATACACAGTTTAGATTATTCTGTGAATAGCTATTGACTACTCTGTAGCTCACAATATGCACTTCCTAAGCTTATTCACATAAAAGATGAAAGGTCAGAGTGAGCAAAATCAGCCTAATGGACTACTGTTACCAACAGAAAGTCAACCTTATTACCTAGCATGACAGCAGCTGTCTCTATGTTGCTGGGTAAAATAAAGATGCCATTCTTTTAAGCATCTTAGAAAATATAGTAGTAGCTATTCCCATTTTTCAATTGGATGGGACAAAACAAAGACAAGGGAAGAGCAGAGACACAAAGTAAGTTGCTTAAGGTCACACAGCAAATCAGTCAGTAGAAGAATCAGGAGCAGAACACAGGCCAGTTGATTCCCTAGTGCAGTGATCTAGCTAGCAGATCAAAAGATTACCATGATTAAATAATTCACCTGAAATTTATGAAGAAGCCATTAAAAACTACATCATGAAATACAATGAGATGCAATCACTGAAAGGAGTTAAAAGCCAGAAAATGAAAGATAAAAATCTAGAGTGTAGCATGTCAAGGTACATTGGCCAAGCATGAGTATTGTTAATTACTATTTCTACTGTAGAAGTTTCCTAGGGCAAGGGATGCATCATATAAAACTACAATAGACAATGATCCTTGCCCTCCAGACTTTATGATTTTAAGAAACAAGGAAAACATAGACTAGTGGTGAGAGTGTGGAAAGAGTGATGAGCAGGCAGTAGTTTACTTAGAAATGTGTTAGTTCTGCGATATTTACTTTATTTTGGTTGGTTTTTTTTTTTAATAAGAAAGTCCTTTTTGGCTTTATTTAGCATGGTAAAAAAGAAGGGCAAATGAGGGGAGAGAAGAACAGGGAACAGAAAGAAGGAGGAACTGAAAGACAGATGAAATAAGTGTGAACTGGAACCAGCCACCAAGCAGAACATCCAGAGCCCAGCCATGTGTACAGTCATAAGAACACACAACTAAAGCTTTTCTTACCTGCTACAGGTTCCCAGTGGGGTTTTCAAGCTGTTTGGATTTCTAATCATTTTGTCCAGAATGCCAACTATCTGCTCAAACTTTGGCCTTTCACCGCGTTCCTTCTGCCAACAATCCAGCATCAGCTGGTGCAGTCCCGCTGGGCAATCCATGGGTGCTGGCAAACGATAGCCTTCTTCGATTGCTTTTATAACCTAGTAGCCAACATAGTTAATCATTTTTCATCAACAGTAATTTAAAGAATGTGTATTGCTACCCAGTTCAAATATATAAGAAAAAATAAAATAAAAACCTAAAAGTAAATAAACTAAAGTTTGCCATCAGTGTTGCAAAAATATGAGTCTGTTGTTTTGACACTAGCCTTCAGGTTTTCAAATAATTTCCCCAGCTTTATCTTTGGTCTTATTAAGCATATTGTTCTATATGTGCAGAACATAGCTATATTACCTAGACAAGTGAGTAGCGGGGAACAACAATTAAATTTACCAAAGGAGCAACAGATAGATTGATAAATGGAGTTATTTCAGAAAGCATTATTACTTGCCCCAAGGTTTTTATGAAAGAGTGTGTGGTAGAAGCAACTGACTTTTAAATGGATAGATATCTGTGCATGCACATATAAAATACAAGAAGCCTGAAGGTATTATAAAAGGATCCAAGAAAAATGTGTAGCAGATAGAAATTGTTAGGGAAAAAAGTTGTATTCTATGTCTAGCCATGTTATATTAATGATAAAGCAGCAGAACTGTGCCATGTGAGAGAGAAAGACCTGGGTAAATGCTATTTTAATATATCACAGAAAGTTAGATTTAATAAAAGATGCTGCTAGATGATGATATGATCAAAGGAGAGAATAAATGTCTGAACCAAGAATTACACCCACACGTTGACTTCCTTAGCCAAGTCCATTTGGATTTAAGTAAAAAATAAAAATGGATAAAGTAAAATCACAGCAAACTGCTGTAAACCTTGAGGGCAGAATAAAAAAGCACATCAGGAAGCAAGGCAGATAAGAAAAGCTAGTGAAAAAGGGCTAAAACACTGTTCATGGGGGATTTCAAGTATACTGACATTGATGGACAGAGCAGCATTAGAATTGCTAAGGAAGGGTGCTTGTTCCTGAAGGGGAGTGCATAGGACTGTCTTCTCCCTCATTTTGTAGAGAAAGCAAGATCATAAGCTGTTCTGGATGTAGTTCTGGGAAGCAGATCTGGTATAATAAACAAAGTTGGTGAATATCCAGGTTTTAGCAAAAATGATAACCTCAGACAGAAAATATTCCGCTGGTTGTGTAAGAAAATGCAAAAGCAGTGGATTGCAAAGTAGAACTGCAGACAATACAGAACGACCTTCAAAAAGCTGGCTGAAATCCAGCAGTATCAAAACCTTTTGCATAAAAGAAATTTCATGAAAAGAGAAGGCATAGCCCAGTGGTAGGGCACTGACTGCAGGTTTGTGTCACAGAATGTCCTTCTGACCTCAGGGAAGTTGCCTCATCTCCCTAGGCCTCAGCTTTCTCTCTGAACATTTAGAATGACAGTACTGTCCTACAGCTCAAAAATGACTGAGAAATATTCAATTCCTGCAGAAACATCTGCACCTTGAAGAATGAGTGCAGTGACCTTTTAGAAACGTTGAAGTTGTCTGTCAGAGAGGGTGTGGAGAGAGGTTTTCTGTGGAAGAACTGGGAAATTGGAAGAAGAGAACTATATAGGAAAGAAAACATTAAAAGTAAAACGTAAGATCCTTTAGAGCTATATTAAGAAGAAAAAGAAAAGAACAGCTCCTTATGCTTAGAAGTAGTAGTGGAATAAAAGTGAAGAATAAGCTACAGTGTGTACAGGACAATTGCTGTGCTGTGAAAAGTAGTGCAGAAATTTCTGACCTTCTAAACAGCAAAAGGTATTAAACACTTTGAGCATGTCACATATGATTTACCACAAATGAAGTAGTTGCTTAAGAGGTCAGAAGACAGAGATCACCAATGAAGAATGAAAAAGTAGGTGCCAGCAACAACAATGCAACCACCAAAATATCTAATATCCTTAGAACTGGCAAACTTTCTACTTAAGACTATATCCAGGAATGTAAGGTAGAGTGAAAACATGAATGAAAGGATCAGAAAAGGAGTTTTCCTCATTCACTACGATCCGTAGAGAAACCCAAAGAGAAGTGGGAATCAAGAAGATGATATTGTTTTCGAAAGGCTTTGGTGATACATAAGAATCAGAAAAGGAGTTTTCCTCATTCACTACGATCCGTAGAGAAACCCAAAGAGAAGTGGGAATCAAGAAGATGATATTGTTTTCGAAAGGCTTTGGTGATACATCAGAATCAGCTTCTCTGATGTGTATTCAGAGCAAGAAGGGTGAAACAGAAATATAAAATAATGAGTCAGCTAGAGATGGATGGAATTGCTGTGAATATCCAAAAAATTGAAAAAAAATTCTAAAATATTGGTAAGTAAATTACTACATGTGTCCACTCTGCTAAGAAAGGAGGAGGCGGGGTTCAAAAAACCAGTACTCAAAGATAATGAAATAGATGCAGGATTTTTTTTTTTTTTAAATAAGCAAATCTACGAAGAGAAAACAGCTGGAGTTCTTACTAATTGAATTGATTTATATTATTTACACTTCTTGCAATTTGTTTTTGAAATTCTGCTTTTGCTGCAAAAAGAGTAAAAGGAAATACTGTTAAGACTATGCTTTTGTCATAATCAGGCTATTTGAGGATGTAAAGCAGAAGAAGAGGACTGTGTCTGTTCACTTTAAATACTGGATGCCAACAAGGAAGTATTGAATATGGGTACTGGACAATGTAATGTTGTAATGCTGATTATGGTCATATAATAATAATAATACAAATTAATTATTATGATAATGGTAAGAAATACAGAAGTGTAGCCTTGCCCTTTTCTGAAGAACTAATCTGCACTGGGGTCAGTAACAAAATGAGAGCAAGAACATCAGCAGTCTAATAGGGGAATTAGGGTTTGAGGGCTACTCTTACTAGCCAGGATTAAGCTGAGGTGAGCCCACTGCTCAGGGAAGTTGGGACAACTCTGTCTATCATCTGTGCTCAGCCTGCTTTGCCTCTGCAGGGAGTTTGTAGGATGAGTGTTCTTTTGGTGCACCCTAGCTCCAGGTCATTGCTAAAAGGAGGGTTTTGCTTGAAAAGAGTTCACAATGCAAATATCATCAGTCTAAAGCAATGACTTAAAGGAAGAAGAGCAGAATTAAAGAAATCTAAAGATACAAAGTCAGGAAGGCCTATTATTTAGGAGATCTGGTCTGGTCTGTGACTACACCCACATCCACTTTTAGGCAAAATGATACACTGAAAATATATAAAATGAGTGCAAAATTAGAAGAACACATTTAAAATTTTTCATTCCCGCTAAATACTCCAAGTGGTGACTTTGAAGGAGAATAAATAACAAATTATTAGGTGATTCCAAATTTTTGCATCACAGATTATCTATGGGCTTGGTAGGATGTGTATATGGTGTGGGAGGACATGCTGGAAGATCACAGCATACAAGAATATTTGGAATTATTTTACCCAGCAATTGATGCACCTTTTAACTATGTGCTACTGAAGGTTATCATGAAAGATGCTAAAAAGGGATAAAACCATAAGAAGTGGCAATCAGCTATTTTTTGAAAGAGGCTTGGTCATGTGCTTTACATGCAGTTTTCAATAGAAGGAATACTGTTCAAAATCTAATAAGAAGCATAAAGATATCGAAATTTCTCCTCTGTTTAGAAATTTTTCCTTATTGTTCCCTGAAAGATAGGTAAGGTTTGCCTTTGAGGCATCTTATATTCCTGTCAGACTTCTTTTATGTTTGAATCTAGTACAGAAGGAAGGTGTCAAAAGAAATGAAACTCTACTGGGTGTCTGGGGAATGTAAATATTTCTCTTTCTCTGCCCCAAGGACTTGTTTGCCCATATTTTGACAGTCCATGAAATCTTTGACACTGAGACCTGTCAAATATTAACAACTTTGCACTGTGCCAAACTGACTCATCATCTACACTTTCATCTTTTTTTTTTTCAACTTTGATGTTGATCATTCAATCCAAAATTAAAATAACAATTAAAAAGCCCACTCAAGCCCCCACCTGAAAAACTTTAAATGAGACTCTTTCTGACATCTTCAGATTTCACACTTTTCACACCTGTATGGCTTTTTCCTGTGTAATTTCTATATTAATAGATCCTCCTGTCAGAAATCAAGATTAACACTCATCTGTTCTATTACTGCTGACCTGTTGCTCTGGATCATATTTTATGCAAACAAGAGTACTGTTAAATCAGCATAATTAACTTGAAAAAGCCAAAGCAGGTCATTAACTGCCAGTCAGATTTTTAACAACTTTTTTCAAATGATTAATCATTGCTCTAAGGTCAGAAACCTCAGAATTATTATTATTGGAAAAAAATTAATTCTTTCCATGCTTAAGCATAGTAAAGTGAAGAGCACATATTACTATTTTTGATGTTGATACTTAGGGCAAAAACGTACAATATCCATGGGGCAGAAGAAAGATTTTCATTTCGGTAAAAAGTGAAAGCTCTGTAACTTTTTCATTTTGTGACAACCATACAGTACTTTGATAAATCTTATTTCTAAAACAGCATTTTATGTATTTATAGTGAAATACATATGTATGTGTTTAAAATGTGTAATTTTTGTTTTACTAACACACACACTCACAACCAGACAAACCTACATCTTGATTTGACATGTCCCAGTAAGGCCGTTCTCCATAAGACATTACTTCCCACATAACTATTCCGTAACTCCACACATCACTGGCTGATGTAAATTTGCGGTACTGAATGGCCTCTGGAGCTGTCCATCTCACTGGAATTTTTCCGCCCTATAAAAAAAAAAAAAAAATGGAAGAAATTTCTCTTTTTCCCCCACAGAATTTTCGTATCATCTTCCATAGAATGCATTTATAATTATTTTCATCAACATCAAAAGCAGCACTTACACGATCTGCTATGTTTGACTGATTGCAGAATTTTCCAAGGTGTCTAAGGAACTTTAGCATCTTAAAACACTTGGAACATAGACACTTAGATACTTGTATAAGCTAAGTTGGATGAATTTCTTGGGAAGTGCTTATCTCTCCACTGATTTTAAAGGGCTGCTTGGATGTCTGATTTACACTAGCCATTTAACTCCTGGCTGGCTGAAGCTAGGTGAGGGGAATCCCAACCTGTGCATATAAATCCCATTGACTTGTCATACGGCTCCTCCAAAATCTTGGTCTGACATTTTTAAACCAGGATTCCACTTAGAGCCCAACGGCAGGAGTGACAGCTGGGAACACTGGTGTGGTTTCCTGGATCCCTGTGCCTGTCGGAGCAGATTCCAGGGGCCCCTCCTTCCCTCAGCATGAGAAAATAGGTACAGGGAGGCCCCATGGGTGGGAAAGTGGAGCTGGCTCAGCAAAAGAATAAAGGGCATACTGTGCCTGATGAATGCGTATATAAGAAAAGCGTCCCACCCAAAAGCAAGGGAAAATATAGGAGTTGAGCTTTGTCACAGACTAGCCTCAAGCTAGTCAACCCTTTGGTGAGATAAAATCTAGCCTGAAAAATAGTAATAGCCTACAAATATTTTAATTGACTCATAGTAAATTATATGTTTAAAATTTTTGTGGGTAAAACTTCCTTATTTGTTCAATCAAAAAATCATGAGGAATGGAATAATGAAGATACTGTACAAAGTTTTTAGAGCTTTATCAAATAAAAATGTATGTTCTTACAAAAATATTGTTTCCTAATTAAGAGACAGATTTCTGCAGAGACTCTGCCTTTTGACCAGTTAACATCTCCCAATAAATTAATGTATTTCTCTTATCCTCTCATCTATACCCTCAAGAAGATACACTTCTTGTTAATAACCACATCTCAAAACTATGAAAACCCATGGATTTATCTTACGGTTGTAGTGTAGACAGCCTCTGGATCATCTTCTATAACTCTGGAAAGGCCAAAGTCTGATACTTTACAAACAAGGTTGCTGTTGACAAGAATATTGCGTGCTGCAAGATCCCTGTGTACATATCCCATATCGGCCAAATATCTCATTCCAGCAGCAATTCCTCTCAACATTCCCACTAGCTGAATGACTGTAAATTGCCCATCATGTTTCTGGAGGGAAGAAAGGAGCAGCAATTCTTGTTAGTATAGCTGAGAAGAGAAATAAGAATTAGTTTTACGACTTCAGCTTTCTACTTATTTACTCCTTCTGTGGCAAAGAAACTCATTTCAAACACAGTTTCTTCAGAGATAAAGCAATACATCCGGTTAAGAAATCTGTTAGTAATTAATGTACTGATAGTAACAAAACTTGCTAACCACTGTACATTTCTCGTTAACTCGTGGCAAGTCTCTTCTAAGAGAGATTATCTAATGAAGATTTCCTAATGTTCTTATAGCTTGCTTCTATGCTCTTCATCTCTCAGAATAATTATTTGTATCAAGAAAATAAGATCGATCTCCTTTTTGTAACCCTAGCTACTGATAATTTTTATTCACAGCTTGGAGTTTATTAAAAAAATATATTTTCTGTTCTCTGTGCAGTGTTTAGACATCATCTCACACTGTCTTGCATACCTGGTAAGGAGTCAGAAAAAACCCCACTGAATTGCTCTGAATTTGCATTTACTTTTTCTTTGTTCATCTCTTAAACAGAATCATAGTTAATTTAGGGATTCTTTTATGCTGATTTCCACACGCTGGCACAATAAAATTCTGCTCCCAAAAAGCAGAAGATTTGGCTTCAGGTATCAGTGGTTTTAATTTCAACTGGTGGCTATAATAAAACCCACCATGTCTATGCCACACTAAATCACATAAATTCCTAGAATGTCCCCACATGATCCTGTCTGATCCTCTCATTTTTGATCTGGTTTTGCTGAAATAACATAGAGAGCTGCTAGTATTTGTCAAAAATCCGTTTCAACCTGAAAACCATTTAAATTATATGAATATCATGCATGTATACATATATATATACACACACATATATGCACAAGTATAAGACATATTTTTTAAAAGTGTCAATATATAAAATATGTCACCTTCATATATGTTTTCATCTTGGTACTCACCCTAAGAAATGCATCTAAGGCCCCATTCTCCATGTATTCTATTACAATCATGACTGGTTTCCCTGAAAGTAAAGAAGACAGATATTTGAGAACTGTAAAACAAATGGAGTACTTTTTTTTGATAAAACACACGTTATTCCTTTGAAGGACTGAATCATTCAGACATTGAACATTTCTGAGCCCTGCAGCACTGTTAGAGAGCTCTAATTTCTTAAATATCTGCATGGAAAGCGGTCATGATTCACAAAATCGAACCATACAAATCAAAACGTCAGTGTGTTCTCCTAACTCCTGCTGTGTGAACAGGACTCTGGAATAATGACACTTCAGATAATATGAAAAGACATGAGAAACCTTATCTCTCTGCATGGTCTTTGAGGCTAAATGAAACTAGAAAAATAATATGTTTCAAAGTACTTCATCTTTTAATCATGCGTGCATCTAAATTTTTTTCCTCAGGTTGTAGCATAAAGTAAGTATTGTTTTAGTTAGTTACGCATCAGGGGAAAATCCATTAGGAGTGTGCAGCCTGTTTATAATTTGAGTCTTTGACCATGAATAAGGCAGAGTAATTTCTGCCATCGTGTTGTTATTTGACTGACAGACTGAGCTGCTGCTTACCTCTGGTAACGACTCCTTCTAAGTGAACCACGTTGGGATGGTCAAACTGCCCCATGATGCTAGCTTCACACAGGAAATCTCTCCTCTGCTTTTCAGTGTAGCCAACTTTCAGAGTTTTTATGGCTACTGCAACGTCTCTCTTGCCAGGAAGCTTTAGACGTCCACTGCACACTTCACCAAACTCTCCTAAAATGAAGTAGATCAAGGATGAATTACCCTGAATGCCAGTATTTTTTTTAGGGCTTGATTCAAACAGCTACCTAAGTGTGTGTTTAAATTTAACGTGTTCATATCTGAAATGGATTACTTTGGCATGCACCTTAAATGAATTGCTGACCCTTATGGAATAAACACTTTAGTTAAGCCAACTGACAGGACTGTTATTTGAATATTTTAAAAGACTTGTTAGTAATTTCTTGCATTTTTTAAAAATAGAAAATAAAAAGTGAAGTGGCTTCCATAAGAAAACTTTATTATTGAAATAGTTATACTATTCCTAAGTAAAAATATCATTCTGCTCTACATGGTTTCCCTGCTGTCTTTAGTTCCGATGGGCTTTTTTCTTTCAAAAGGCAGCTCTTGTAGAGCTGCTTTTAATTTAGCATCTTTATGGTGTTAAATGAAGCACTACATTATTACCTTCAAGCAGGATAATTTACTTTACAGATTATGAAATGAAAGGTGTGACTTATAACAATTTTGTTACATTAAACAAACACAAAAGCAAATGCTGCAAGTTTGTAAAAGGTTCAAAACTAACAGACAATTAGAACTTGAAGAAGCCTGTGATAAAAAAGACCAAAGAGCCAGAAAGAATACAAAAAATAAGCCCCACCAACCAAATTTGGAAGAGAAGTAATTTGACTCCATCAGACAGGAAAGAGGATGGAAGCATGTGAGATGTGGAGCTGAATGGCAATATATCTACCTCACTATTAACGAGATTATGAAAGATTTAAGAATTGTCCCTTGCCTCACAGCTGTATCAGCAGAGAGCAAAAGTGAGATCTCCAATTCTGCAGACAGGAAGAAAAATCTCCTTGTATACACAGAAGAAAAGAGCAGTAACATATCTTACACTGAATAAAAGGGAACATCTCTTTAAAAAGAAAGATTAACTACAAAAATATTTAATAATCTGGTACTTTGCAAATTCATCTGGAGTTTGAGAGATATGGTTCCATGTCCCTCTTCCAAACCAAATCAAGTCAGAAATTTATCTCCTGCATACCTGTGGAGTGCCTTAACATTAAGCTGTTACGTATACACAAGTGTGCAGACACACCTACATCTAAGTCGTGTTTCAGGATGAGTGCTGAAAAATATGACTGAACTAGTCAAGACCTACACAGAGAGTTTGATTAGAGAATCCTTTTAGGAGAAACCTTGTGGGATCAGGACTTAAGTGGACATGCACACTGGCAAGGTGTCTGGCTGTCAGTGAAGAGAGGTATGCTTGGAAATTGGGCTGAATGCCTGAAGAGATAGATGTTGGAGTGTTCTAATGGATGGGCTGCAAGAAGTCTTGTTTATGACACTGTCAGTATTTGAACACTACTGTTCTCCTATCAGCCCCAAGCAGAACTTTGGGAAAGAAAAAAAGCAGTATCTGGGTCTTGGCTTCACAGTTCATCCAGAAGGGTAGAACTTTGACCACGCCTTTGACCATTTCCAACTGACTTGTCTGAGTAAATCTCCACTCAGTATGTCTCTTTTTATGAATCTTATAGGAGGTGACTGCATACAGAATCAAACTCCTGTCCCTCACATTCTATGCTACCTGAACCAAGGCTAGCTCAAACCAACTCCATATACCTGTCAATACCATGCTGTACCTAAGCTAATTGACCACACAAGTGTTCCTGCCTGAATATTATACTCACCCATCCTTGGGCACTGAGATAAGTATGGCACGAGGTATAGCTGTTACATACACAATGACTAGCTGCTCATGCCCCTAGCTTGATGCCTTAACCTCCCTCCTGCACTTCTTTAGCAACACGGATGACTATTAATGAATTCACCACTCACCTCACTCACAGCTCCTAGCCGCAAGAACTTACTAAAGGGTAAAAATTTTCTCTAGCAGTACTTTCCAAAATCGTTTCATTCCATGCCGAAAACAAGACGTGAGTATAGGAGTGTGTCTGTGTGTCTGTGATATTTCAGAGCCAGGTAATTAGGATGCTTGGCACAGGAGACACTAAGGCTTAACTCCTTTCCAGCTCTCTGTGATCTGATTTTGATTGATTTCCAAAGGCAGATCACACACACTTGGGCAAACCAGAAACTTGAACTTGTATGTTATGCATTTCAGGCCAGGATGCTAGCCAATGAACTACTTTTATTCCCAAGAAAATAGTATATTCAGCTGAAATGATGCCCAAAAATAAACCAGAAAATATGACAAGTGAGGGAATACTGCACAGCCGCACAGCCACTAGCTCAGCATGTCAACAAAGCAGAGGCTAAAACAAAGGATGTGTGGTATGAACAACTTAACATAGTGGACACCATATTCTGTATCTGACAGGTGGCCGCAGCGGGATGGTAATGAAAATGTTGGCAAGGAAAGCACATATCCCTCATGCAAATTGAGCACAAGCATACTTGCACCCTGTCTGTGTCTGAGAGACGTGGCACTACTCAATAGTTGATGTGGCCAACATTGCTGATGCATATTGAGATTGTTAAGTGGCTTTTCTGGTGCTGTCACTAGCAGAAATTCCATATTCTTCTTTGATGTATGAGTTTCAACTGCTGCTTTGGGTCTGTTTGCTTCTGTTGTTCCTGGACTGCATTTCATTTCACTCCTGTTTGCTATTTACATCAACAGGTTAAAGCAATAGCTAAACGCCATACACAATATGCTTTCACCACTGCACTCCTAATTAACTTTCTTCAGAATGACTACTGACACACGTTAGTTATTTTTGCAAACAGTTATAGTCATTAAAATCAAGAATAAATTCATCTGCAGTCAGGAAAATTAACATTCTGGAATTTGTCATAACAGTGAAAATGCATTTTAAACTGTATACTCTGCAGCTCAAGTGTTTTCAGCACTTTTCTCTGAAGGCATTAGCAAAATCCAACTGAATATATCTTTGTGCTCTGAACTGTTGCTATGCTGGTAGCTTTTTAGCTCAAAGCAAAAGATAAAGCTCAGCAATTTTTCTATGCTAATCTTGCATATTGCGTATTTATTAGAAGAGATGCTGCCATTCTAGCATCACAAAAATTACTAGCTAGCAAGGGCTGGATTCTTATGCTCTTACTCATTGAAGGAATAATTTGCTCAGCAGTGTGGTTAATTTCAATGCTACTACTCCTTGATTAAGACATGATTCAACATGACTGAGGTTACTTTAAAAAGGCATTGTGAATTCTAAGTGTAAAGATTTTTTTACAGGTAAAACAACTTATTCTACAGATATTTCTTCTTCTGTTTTTAAATAATACCACAACATGTAATTTACAGTATCAAACTACAGGGTGATTTAAAAAGTATTCTACTAATACTTGTATAAAACAACAGGAAAGCAAAAGAACATTTCCTCCAGGAATCTGAAGTATTTGATATTTTTCTTACTCATGGAAACTTAATTTCACTACATGGAGTAGTGCAATAAAAATGTCACATATCTTATTAATGCAAACAAATGAAACTGCCTTTTTAGAGTATGAACACCATGGCTTAAGTAGGTGGTAGACAGTTCAAGAGAAAAAAAAGCAATGTAGTCCTGGTGCAATTACAATCAGTCATAAGAAGTTAAACAATAACTTTTTGTATTCATAAAATATCAAAAAGAAAAATGGTAGAAGAAAAAACAGCCTTAGGGAAGATTTTGTTATACAGAAACAAGACCTTCCTACTCTCTGTTTAAGATTTTGTACTCCAGACAGTTTTCCTTACTCACATGAACAAAGCTGCAGAGGTCAAAAAGCCCCCCTGCAAAAGGCAAGTGAGCAGAATTTGCACAAATGCCTACCGCCTTTACTCTGACAGTAAATAATAGGCAGCACAACTGGCCCACTCCCCCAGTTCCAATTTTAACAGCAGATACATGATTTAAAAACCCATAAGCTTTCAATGTCAAGCAAGACTTTTAATTTACTCATTTATTTGGGTTTTTTCAGTTGGGCTTTTCCCCTATTTGTTTTTACATTTTAGAAGCGAGTGCAGCTTCATTGCTCTTAACCACTCTGGCAAACGCAAAAAGTTCTTCTATACCTGAGGTATAATTATTTGCCTGTCATTATGATGTATGAGTTTCGATCCCGGCTAAATGGAACAGTTGAATCAGGAAGCCACAGCAGCCTTACCTGCGCCAATCACACGCTCAATTTTAATACAAGAGGCATCTAGCTCCTTGGCGAATTGATGGACAGCTCTATTTGGGTCCTCGTAGGTTTCAGGGTCAATGTAGGTTTTGGTGCCTGGAAATTTAACTGTAATGATGTAAGAAAGCATGACTGTGATGAAGCAAAAGCACTTATTGTGCAGTCAGCCCAGGAATTTCATTATGCAGAGTGCTCCTTGGAAGAGTGAACCTGTTTCCATGCTGCCTGAGTCAGAGCTGCTCTGAGAGGCAACCTTAGTTTTAGGCATCATCTGCAAGCATGCTGACACAAGTATACACAATCCCATCTCTAAAAAATGACTAACATTAGCATCTGCATCTCCTCTTGAACTGAAAGAAGTAATAAATATTAAATAGTGCTTAACAGAATAAAATGCAAGGGTTGAGTGGTAGTAAAAACAAAGCGGGGGAAATGGTATAACACCAGCAGAGGAGGTGAAAGTTTCTTTTCTGTGTAAGGACAGCTTATCCTCTTCACCCAGGATGTGTAAACAGCATTTCTTCATGTTACTTCTCTCCTCTAGTGGGATTTGAAAGGCTCCTCCATACCCCTGAATTTGCTTAAACTGCTGGATATAATATTGTTTTTAGACTGTGGCAGTAGTCAAAACTATTCACAGCACTTAGAAATTACATCCTTAGGTGTATTTCTTGCACTATAATATGACCATGAGAAACACTTGTAGCCAACTTGTAAAGGCACAGGAAGGGAAAGTGGCCTCTGTGGCACAATCATTTCCCCTCTCAAGCCCCTAAGTGAATAATATGCAGTAACGTGTTTTTTGCTCATCTTTGTCCATGCTTAGTGAAACTCAGGCAGCATAGTGCTCTGGCCAGCATGCAGTTTTTTCCCTTAGTTTGCTGATGATTCAGGTAAATTATTTTTTGCTCTTCTTTGGTCAAAGTACAAACTCCTGGTGATAGTAGAGCAACCCTGGAAATCTATTAATCAAGCAGTTTTTATGAAATAAATTTTCTCACAAGGGTTATACTCGAGCTTTAATTAAATCAGTGAATTAAAACTCAACATGAAAATGCAATAATGTTCCTCTGTTAATTGATATACTGATACACAAGAACAGGATCAAAAGTCAATATAAAACATAAATAATTTACAGTTGCTTTGTCTTCTTTTAATTTAATATGAAATATATTAAATTTGAAAATATATTGAAAAAGAGCTTAGTAATCATCTGTATTTATGTTTTAGATGATATTAATGACCTAAATCCACAAACGATAAGAAAAAAAAACAACCTAGAAAAATTGTTTCAGTAATATAATGAATTTATAGCCAGAGAAATTTGAAATGTTGCCCAGATGTTGTTATCTGTCACATCATGTATTTAAATGGATGTTCTTTTAGTTGTATTGGAAATTTGTATGCTGCAATTTTTTAAAATTATAAATATTTATTTCTTAAAACTAAAAGAGACTGGACAAAATGAGAATTAAGCAGTAGGTTGATCTCCAGTAGTAGTGCTTTAAGGCAAGGAGATGGAGAAGGAGACATCCTCTTGTGTTTGTGATAAAGGGCCTGGATTGGAAGTAACCTTGCGAATCTCAAGTGGGCCTCTGATGGTTCTTTGTTCAAGCTGTCATAAAACATTTTGACAGGCCAAGGCTATCCTGGCATAGCAACGTGAAATAATGCTGGCCTGCATTTGCAGACATTGTTAGATGAAACAGGGAGGAGGAAACCAAATATAAATCTGAATTGCTTGACTAAACTCCTCCACTGTACTTGTATCTTCAAGTGTAGCACTTGAGGTCACAGGGAGATGAAGGGAACGGAAATGAAATATATGACAGTCCATTAAATGCACTGGTTTAAAATCTGCTTTAAAAAAAATGTTTGCTTGTAAGTTTTTGTTCTAAGTGCGTGCTTGTTCTAAGTCACATTTTTGAAAATCCAGTCTGGTACCTCAGCGCAGAAGAATGTTGTCTAGATGTTACGGAGCAAAAGGCCACCGAACTGGTGTTCACAGCTGTGACCAAGCTGGTGACCACAGCACTGGGTTCCACCTCATTCTGTACATGGCTATCCAGTAAAATTAAATACTATATCTACAATCAACAGATGATGAAAAACTAGTTTGGCAAGAAGTGACCTATATTTGGTGCCATGACTTAAGAAAGACTGTGTATGCTCAATATTCAGACTAATTTGCTAGATAACCAGATTTCTTGAACGTAAAATGAGGGAAAGGAACACTTGTAAAATCTCACCAGTCTTGGATCAACTATCAATTATTAAGTAGCAGCTTTCATATTAATTAATTTACACTTTTACTTAAATTTAAAAAAAAAAGTCACCAATAATGGAGACAAGAAATTATTTAGTTAGCGTATCCCTTTTCTGTATATACTGACATACAAGAATACATAGTTGATCTTTCCCTTCAAGGACATAACGGGGATTTTAAAAGTAAAAGCAGTAGCTCTTCTGGAGATGTGAAAAGCTTATAATGCATTATGAGAGGCAAATTTCAAATCCATCACTCCCAGAAGAGTAGCATTTAAGTAAAATGAGATTTTTGACAAATTCTTTAAAATACACTGCACTGCGAAGTGCATGATAAATAATTCTTATCTCATTATTATTTTCCACCTTTCTTGCACAGTTTATGAGTTGATCGACTAAAGCTGCAATGATGTCACTACTTAGTTTGACACTCACTGTATTTAAAGAATTTAGGTAACCACATCCCCAAACTTAGGAAATGTGATCACTTTCCAGTGGATTTCTTCAGGGAAGAAAGGTAAAACTGAACCTTAATCTGATTTTGAGTGGCGATTTGGCTAGAACTATTCATTTAAAGAGAAATGCATTGAGAAAATGCTAAGAATTTATGACTAGTGGCTACTTCATTTTCCATGTGACATTACTTTCAGATAATAGCTCATGATTTTAACATATCTAAAATAAACCCTATTGCTTTTATAAAAAACCATAATAATCTGATGGATTTAAGCTACAACTGCAATTATTGGTAGACAACAACAGCTAAATACAGCATAGCATGACTAAATGGCAAGTTGCACTAATATGAGAGTGACCAGGTATGGGAGAACACTGGAAACCTAGGCATTGTTTGGCACCAGAACTTATGTTAATTCTGTGATTTTTTCAATTACGGCTGCTCAAAATAATTTTGCAACTTACTTTACCACACTTCCTGAGTTAATGACTAATTCAAAAAGAAATTAAAACATTCCTCTCTCCTTACATTTTCAATTGTCATTAACCCAAGAAAGATGTGTTTTATTGAGTTTTCCCAGGGTTCTAGCATAAACTGAGATGGTAGACGCGATTTTAACAAGAGAGGCTTTAGGTACTATTCTTAGCTAGGCAAGTAATTCTAGATCACAGAACAGTAATGAAGTGCCTGACCTTTCTCTTCATATTAAATATTCTATTTTTAAGGACATTATGTTTTGTAAATATTGATGGTACTGTATTCACAGTAGCAGAAAACAGCTTTTGAGCAGAACAGCTTCATTTTAGGGTGATGCAGTAACTCACACTTTCTTAATCTGAAGTTTGCCTGAGGTAAAGATCAAATAGTCACTTAGGCAAAGGTCTCTTGAATACTGCACCTCAGAGGGATCATTAGGACAACGTGAAACATGTATTCAAAGAACCAAAATAAAACAAAAAATGCAGAATGAAAACAACAGTATATCATAGACATGTATAGAAATAAAACCATCTGTGTCAGCAATGTTGACTTTAATCTGCGTTCTTTTTGTGTAGGTCACATTTTTACAGTGTTTAACTTCCCACTTGCTATTTACACAGCATTTTTGAATTTCCTATGGCATTATCTTTCATGGAGTCTTGGTTTAGTATTGTCTACACTATTTCAATTGGGAATTTTTGAAACAGGGAAAAAAAAGGCAAAACACTTACAATGAAAGTAAAGTTCTTCATCCCCTTCTTGATCCGCTTTGCTATAGCCACAATGCCTGAAAAGAAAGTAAAACATCAGTTTTACTGGTATATAATTATTTACTTCTCACATCTAAAGTCCTGACAAAATCAGTTCTGCAGGCTGGGATTTTCAGGCACTGAGCACCAAACTGCTGTAGGCCCTTTGAAACTTTCACCTATAATTCTATTGACAGCAGAGTTCTAAATAAATCATGAACAGCTGCAATCAAAAGGCTTTTGTATCAAATACCAGTCAGGACAGGTCCAAGAGAAAAAATTCTAGTTCTGGTGAAAGGCTTCTATAGATAAAACAGAGGATTAAAGAACTTGAAAGTAGAACACTGTTTTACATGAGGTTATTCTTAAGCTTACTGCTGTGTCTCTTTTTCTTGAATGTAAAATCATTTAAAGGCTGATCAGATAAAGTGTCAGACTTCTCCATGTGAGAAAACTGAACAGAAAGAGAGACTTTGAGGAGTACAGGTAAAGAACCTGCTAGCGGTTCCTTTTACAGCACATTTACATAGGACAAAAAGAATATCCTGATATAAGTATCTTGCCAAAGTAAGAGGACGAACCATATAATTGATAATGGGATTTAAATCAAAACTGTTCTTACTAAGAATTATTTCTGTTTCAGTTTTGCAAATTACTATCCCAGGTTCGACTATGTCTCAAGAGTTCACAAGAGTGGTGTCAGACGTGCTTATGCCCATCAAAGATGCAATACCTTCGTCCGATGATGAATCCAAACACCATGAAGACCAGGATGATAGTTCCTGCCACAGCAACCACAGCTATGATAATAACAGGATTCTGTTCACTGGAAACAGCTGTGGCTACAAACAGAACACAGAGCTGAGATTAGTTAAAAATTAATCCCTACAAAGTGACTTCAAAAATCACCATGGATTGTAGACTGTCTACTGTTGTAAACTGCCTTTGTCTGAAACAATTACATTGATAAAGTTAGTCTAAAGAAGAGTCCCTATTGGAAATTCAACTAAATGCTGTATGAGTTAATGATTGTCTACATTGAATATAAAGAAGCCAAGCCGGAATTTCCTTGGGCAAAGTGGTACAGCCATTAGCTGAAAGCCAGCACCACTAGCATCAGTCACTTCCACTCCCTACTACTGCTTTGCTGCCTTCTGTTTTGACTCCCTCCTAAAAGGGAAGTCCTGGATATCCCTGTAAGGAGGGACAGTAGGAGAGTAATCCCTAACTTTGCTCCTAGCCTCCCCTCTAAAACTCATTCATATGACTTTGATCGTTTCCAAGGAAATAGTGTCTTTAAGAAAAATGTTCGAGCTGAAACACTATTAACACAGATTTCCTAGGTAGCATATTTCAATCTCTTACTGCTATTAATCATTGTAAATGGCTATTATTACTTACCATTTGTTTCTGTTAGCAACAAAAAGGTGCTTCCACATTAATACAAAATGGAATTCTCCATGCTTCAGAGAATTTACATGCTAAAATATCCTCACATTATCGCTCTTTTTATTCAGATATGCCAATTCTATTAATAGATGCAAATTTATACATGTCACATTAATGTAAACTGAGGATGTAAATACTTAGCCTGAGAAACCTTGAGGCTTGTTAAATACATTGCTTGCCTGACATCTAATAAGGGTAGCTATGTACTCAGACATATTAAACAAGCACAGCTCTACTGAACTCTGTGGAACTGATTTATAACAGTGAAGATCTAAACCAGGAGATGAATAGAGGATGAGACATCAGGGATCGTGGAAGTGAGAGTCACCTGGAATCACAGAATCACAGGATCATAGAATCATTTAGGTTGGAAAAGACCTCCAAGATCAACAAGTCCAACCCTTGACCGAACACCACCATATCAACTAAACCATAGCACTAAATGCCGCTTACAATGCACTTGGAACACCTCCCTGGGTGGCCCATTCCAATGCCTAACCATCACTTCAGTGACACAATTCTTCCTGATATCCCCTGATACATCTTGAGGCTCTGTCTTCTTGTCCCATCACTAGTTGCCTGGGAGAAGAGAACGACCCCCACCTTACAAAAAGCTCCATTCAGGTACTTTTAGGGAGTGGTAAGGTCACCTCTGAGCCTCCTTTTCTCCAGGCTAAACAACCCCAGCCCCCTTAGCTACTCCTCATCAGACTTGTGCTGGAGACCCTTCTCCAGCTTGGTTGCCCTTCTCTGGACATGCTCCAGCAACTTAATGTCCTCTTTAAAAAAGTGAGGGGCCCTGAAGTGGATACAGGACTCAAGGTGTGGCCTCACCACTGCCAAATACAGAGGGATGATCACTGTACTAATCCCGCTGGTCACAGTATTCCTGCAACAAGCCAGGATGCCATTGGCCTTTTTGGCCACCTGGGAACACACTGGCTCATGTTCAGTCAGCTGTTGATCAGCACCCCTAGGTCCTTTTTCACTGGGCCATTTTCCAGCCACGCTTCCGCTGGCTTGTAGTGCTGCATGAGGTTGTTGTGACCCAAGTGCAGGACTCAACAATTTGCCTTACTAAACCTCATACAGTTGTCCTTAGCCCATCTATTCAGACTGTCCAGATCCTTCTACAGAGCTTTCCTACCCTCCAGCAGATCAACACTCCTGTCCAACTTAGTGTCATCTGTGAGCTTACTGAGTGTGTCCAAATTGTCAGTTATGATATTAAAAAGGACTAGCCCCATTTTCGAGTTTTGGGGAACTCTACTGGTTCCCCACCAGCTGGATGTAGCACTATTCACTACCACGCTCTGGGCCTGGACATCCAGCCATTTTTTAACCCAGCAAAGAGCGCACCTGTCTAAGCCATGGGCTGCCAGTCTCTCCAGGAGAATGCTGTGGGAGTCAGTATTGAAGGCTTTACTGAAGTCCAGGTGGACTACAGCCCCTAAGCAGGTAACTTGGTAATAAAGGAGATTGGGTTGATCAAGCAAGACCTACCTTTCCTAAGCCCATGCTGGCTGGGCCTGATCCATTTGTTGTCCTGTATGTGCCATGGGATCACGGCAAGATGGTCAAGATGGTCTGATCCATGACCTTCTCTGGCACCGAGGTCAGGCTGACCTTGGCCTGTAGTTCTCCAGATCCTCTTTCCAACCCTTCTCGTAGATGGGTGTCATACTGGCCAATCTCCAGTCGTCCAGGACCTCAGGCTTTTCACTATCCTTGGTTACAATGTTCTCCTCCACATCCAAAAAAGGATGGAGA
>VZTD01001806.1:3314-33369 GCA_013397725.1 Rhagologus leucostigma
TTTATATCCAGCCCTGATCTGCTGTCAGGTCCTGGTGCTGGGGTGTGGTGACAGCAGAGCCCTGTCCTTGCCCAGTTCCCAGCTGAAGGCTGAGACGGGTTTCTCCCTGGCATCCCCTCACTTCCCCGTGCCCAAGGTGTGCCTTTATTCCACGTTTTCCCTGGATGCTCCACAGCTCTGTCCCCAGGGAGAGTTTTTCTCTGTCTTTGAAGGGTTTTTTGTGGCTTTTTCTCCTCCCTCCTGTCCCGAAATGACAGAGGAGCCGCCAGCTGCCAGCCCGTGCTGGTGGCACCTGTCAGTGCTTGTGTTCCCCGAGGGTGTCTGCTGCCCCTGAGCAGAAAAATAAGAAGGATTTTGAGTGGTTTTGCTGTCTGGGAGACCTGAAATGATCAGAATTCCCATTTCCCAGCCCCTGAAGGTCAGGGTAGATATGTTTTTGTGGTATGGCCTCAGGATGACCTTCTCTACAAATGAGACCCTCCCAGGGCCTGGTTAATCGTCTCCATTTATTTTATCATTTTTATATTTTATCATTTTATATTCATTTCTTTTATCATCTTCATTTATTGCCTTTTCTTCCCAAAATGCTTTCAAATGAGGAACTGCTCATTAATATTTGGAAAAACCCTTCTTCTGGCCATGCAGGCTCCCACTAAAATCCTCAAGGACCTTTTCCTTTCCTTTCCTTTCCTTTCCTTTCCTTTCCTTTCCTTTCCTTTCCTTTCCTTTCCTTTCCTTTCCTTTCCTTTCCTTTCCTTTCCTTTCCTTTCCTTTCCTTTCCTTTCCTTTCCTTTCCTTTCCCATCCTTTCCTTTCCTTTCCTTTCCTTTCCTTTCCTTTCCTTTCCTTTCCTTTCCTTTCCTTTCCTTTCCTTTCCTTTCCTTTCCTTTCCTTTCCTTTCCCATAAAATCATTTGATTTGAGTGTAAAATCCAGAACCTTTGGGCAAAACCTCCCTGTTTGTGGCTGATGTGAAGCTGTGCCAGCTCCAGGTCATGAGTGGAGACTTTCAGCTTTTGTGACACCTCCAGCAGTGACTTTTGACAGTTTTTTGGGGGTTTTCCAGCTGCCCTAAATCTCACAGGAGAATCCTGGAAAAGGATTTTACAGGAGGCAAACCCCACCAGGTCTCTTTGGCCGTGTCCCTTCTGCTCACACCTTCACTGCAGAACTTATAAATTAAATACAATCAACATAATCGAGATTAAATTAGATTCCAAATGTTGTGAGGCAATCTCAGCTCTGTGCAAAAACCGATGAATTAAAGCCGGGTCTAATTCGAACCGCTCAAAATTAAATTTTGTGTAGGAAATTTGACTTTTTGGGATTTTTTTTTACTATCATCAGTGAGGTTTTAGAGCGATCCTCTCACGGGAGGCGGGGAAGGGAGAAACTGATGGCTGAAATCTGAGTGGTGGCAGCAAAATCCTAGAACTCAGCCCGGAAAAGTCCCCTCAAATCTTGGAAAAAAACCCTTAAAGTGAGGCTTTATTGGCAGTTCTGCAGGAACAGTGAAAGGCTTGAGCAAACCCCGAGTGATTTATTCCTCCTTGCACCATTTCCTTGCTGTTCGAATCAAGGACCAATTTTCGTGCTGCCCCGTTAATAAATAATGGTCGGGAAAGTGAAGTGGCTGAAGGACCAGGACAAGGGCCCTGATTGGAATATCCATGAGCAGAAATTGGGGTTTTTCTGGTGGCCCCGCTGCGCTAAATCTGCAGCTGCATTAATCCCTTCCACCCTTTCCAGCCACTGAGTGGGGTTACCTGGAGCAGCTGTTGAGTAAACTGCAAAACCTGGAGGGTTTGGCAATTATTGTTATTTATTTTGTGGTTTAAATCATTTCTTTGTGCGGTTCGCAGCAAATCCAGCATTTAAACGTGGGGTGGGGGGGGATTGGAAGGGGGGAAAATCGCCTTTTTAACTCGAATTCCTCCTCCCTCCGTCTGCTCCGGTGCCAGATTTGCAACTTTTGTGTTGATCCGAGAGGTTTAAAATGGGGAAAAAAACAACATTTCCATGCTCTGCCTGCTCAGCTCAGTGCTGACAGCTCGGCTTCCTCGGGATGAGTTAATGCATTCCTCCACCTGCTCACCCAGAGAGGGGCCCGACCCCACCAAATCTGTGAGAAAACCTCTCTGAAATCATTTCTAACTCTCGGGGAAATGTGGATTTCAGTCCTGCTGGTGGGACGCAGCTACGGAGGGTGGGAGATCCGAGCTGGTGCTGCCGGGGCTGGGGCGGAGGGGTGGTGGCCAGGCTGGAAGGGGTGAGATCCCTTTGGAATTGCTCTGGATTTCTCGGGATCACTGAATAGGTCGGGCTGGAAGGGACCCCGGTGTGTCACTGCTCCAGCAGGGCCATCCCTTGGTGGCCCAGGACCAACACCTGAAAGCAGATCAGGGCTGGATGTATAAAATATATAAATATATAGAAACTATATAAATATATATAAAATATATCAATATATATAATTATATATAAAATATNTAATATATATTATAAATATATAAAAATATATAAAATACATCAATATATAAAATATATCAATATATAAAATACATTTAAAAATATAGAAAATACCTATATAAAAAAGATATATGAATATAAAAGATATAAATAAATATATTATATATATTCTATATATATAAAATACATAAATATATATAAAATATACACATATATATAAAAATATATATATATAAAAGAACTTCCTTGCAGCAGCAACAATTTAGAAAACAGCATTAAAAAAATGATAAACACCTATCAAAATATGGTCCCACCTCCCCCAAAGAGCATGAAATTCAAACCAGCGACAAAACCTGACCCTCTCCTCAGAATTTATTGCTGTTTATAGACCAGTCAGAGCTTTAATTCCTGCTTTTATTCCCTTTTCTCCCTCATGTTTTTCCCCCTCCTCATTCCAAGGAGGGTTTGGTTTTCCTGGCACATTTTTCACCCCCCCAACCAGCTCCTGACCTCTCATCCAGGGGAGTTTATTTAAAGCCCAAACACCACAGAACCATAAGGGCTTATTTAAGTTATTTAAGGTGTTTACTCAGCAAAAAATAGATCGTGAGCTCACATGGCTGGGACAGGTGACAGCAAAAACCCGAGTTTGCTGCATGTGGTCCCAGGGCAGAAACTCGAGGTGATCCCTGAGGGCCCCATCCTGCCCTGAGGGTTGGGAGCAGTGACAGAGGCAGGGCTTGGTGCTGAAATGATGCCCCAGAAGCCAAATGAGCTCCCCCACACCGATGCCCAGCTGGAACATGGCCTGAGAGCTGCACCCCAGGTTGCCCCTTGCCCCTTATTAAGAGATTTCTTGCAATTAAGTGTCCATAAAACACAGCCTGAAGTGGGTTAGGGTTAGGGTTAGGGTTAGGGTTAGGGTTAGGGTTAGGGTTAGGGTTAGGGTTAGAAAAGTCCCCAGGCAGAACCTCTGGGTGCTCTCTGCGAGCCCCATCCCGTGTGTTTGGGGCAGGGACAGGAACAGGGGCAGGATTTGTGCTGAAATGATGCCCCAAACTCCAGGTGAGATCTACCACAGCAGCCAGCACCAGTCTCCAGGTGGAACCTGGCCTGAGAGTTGCACCCCAGGCTGAGCCTTTCCACTTATTAAGAGATTTTGGATAATTAAGTGTCCATAAATCACAGCCTGAAGTGGGTTAGGGTTAGGGTTCAGGGTTAGGGTTCAGGGTTAGGGTTAGGGTTAGGGTTAGGGTTAGGGTTAGGGTTAGGGGTAGGGGGGGAAGAGTCCCCAGGCGGAGGGTTAGGGTTNGGAAAAGTCCCCAGGCAGAACCTCTAGGTGCTCTCTGAGGGCCCCACCCCTGGGTTTGGGGCAGGGACAGGGGCAGGGGCAGTGGCACAAATGATGCCCCAGAAGCTGAATGAGCTCCCCCACACCAATGCCCAGCTTGATCACGGCCTGAGAGCTGCACCTCAGGTGGAGGAGGCTGAGCCTTGCCTCTTATCAAGAGATTTCAGGCAATTAATTGTCCATAAAACACAGCCTGAAGTGGGTTAGGGTTAGGGCTGGGGTTAGGGGCTAGGGTTAGGGGTTCGTTTTAGGGTTAGGGTTANTTGATCACGGCCTGAGAGCGGCACCTCAGGTGGAGGAGGCTGAGCCTTGCCTCTTATCAAGAGATTTCAGGCAATTAATTGTCCATACAACACAGCCTGAAGTGGGTTAGGGTCAGGGTTGAGGTTAGGGTTAGGGTTAGGGTTAGGGTTTAGGGTTAGGGTTTAGGGTTAGGGTTAGGGTTAGGGTTAGGGTTTCAAAAGTCCCAAGGCAAAACCTCTGGCTGCTCTCTGATGCCCCCATTCCTCGGTTTGGGACAGGGAGAGGAACAGGGACAAGGACAGGCACTGAAATGATGCCCCAAAATCCAGATGAGCTCTCCCACACCAGTCCCCAGCTGCAATACAGCCTGAGAGCTGCACCTCAGGTGGAGGAGGCCTTGCGTCTTATTAAGAGATTTCACCTATTTAATCCTCCCTAAAACACAACCTGAAGTGGCTGTGGGACCAGGGGAGGTTTGCATCAAGCCTTGGTCTGCTCTCTCCTGCTGCTTTGCTTCTGGAAAAGGCAAGATTTTTTTTTTCCCTCTTGCAAAGCCCAGCCAAATAGAAAAAAAATAGGAAAAAATTGCTAAGAAGTTAAATGGGGACAGCAGCAGCCCACCAGTGGTTGCACTATTTCTTGCAACGTGTTATTTTCTCGTCTGATTTGTCAGAGAGTTTCCTGTTCAATGCAGAAACATCGAATTTAAGTCTGGCTTCTGCCTCCCTTCCCAGGGAGACGGGAGAGACGGTGGGGAAATATCCACCGGAGCCTCCACCAACCCTCGTGGGCACCACCCCACTTTTCTCCATTAAAAAATTCCTTAAACATCAGGAAGAACCTGCCTCATCCTTATAGAAATTATGGGAATAAAAGACTGTAAAAACGTCCAGGTTTCTCCAAAGGTTGGCCAGAGCCAGAGCCGGACTCAGGGGTTCCCCCAGCGCAGCACAATTGTCTCGTTCTCACTTTCAAAAGTTCGAAAGGACGCCAAAAATTAAATCACTTTTCTGCCTGTGCTGACGGGAAACCCTCAGAGCACGGATGACCCGGACTGGGGAAGTTCATCCCAGGAAATGGAAGTCGGGAGCTTCAGCGTTTCACTTTCCCCATGGAAACAACCACAGCAGATGTTGACCGGTGTTTCCTCGTGGAGTTTTCCTCTCAGAGCAGAGCAGATCCCAGGAATCGGAGCCAGGGGAGGCTGGGATCCAGGAGGACGGCATCGATGCACAAGGAGGAAGATTTTTAAATCCTAAATCCTTTGAGACAAGAGTTATCCAGTCAAATTAAAACACACGAGCGGCACACGAAGGAATTTTCAAATGGGTTGGGATGGGTTGATACCATTCCCGTGGCCATGAGAGACTCACACCCTGAATTTTGCCCAGGGTTCCAGAGCGATTTTTCCATAATTCTTCTATAAATATGCATTTTTCCCACTCGAACACCGCCCTCTGCCGCAGGCAGGGCTGGATGCTCGGGAACAGATTCCCGAGTGTTGCCGTTGGCAACGCAGTTGTTGAAGGCGATAAAAATTCTGATGTCTCGGTGCTTTAGAAAATGCCAGAGCATCAAAATGCAAATGATTCAGCCTCCTGCAAAGGGCATCTGAGGTAAGGGATGCGTTTAACTCCGGGAGGAGCAGAGCGCTGAGAACCGAGCCCCAGCTCCTCGTGGCACCTCGGGCAGCTGGTGCGCTGGCACCTCCTGCCCACTCCTGCCATGCTCGGGAGCGCTTTGCTTCCAGAGCCAGGGCAAGCTCACCCCAAACCCATATTTTTAATCCTTCTTTGTGCACATTCCCTCTTCTCCCCGGAGCTGAGTGCTGCTCCAGCTCAGGAGAAGGCGTTTTATGATCAGGTATAATCGCCCCAAGCTGGCGCGGGAGGAGCGAGGCCAAGCCAGCCGCTGGAATTCGCATTCACCCCTCGCCGCTCTCTGCTCCAGGCCAGAGTTGCTCAGGCTTGGCCCGAGAATTTCACAACTGGCTGCGAAATACCCACCCTGCCCACGGCAAAAATCCCGATTTCACCCCGCCAGCCCGGGGCTCCCAGCGAGTTCTGCCCACGCTCGAGCCACGGGGAAGCATTTTTGTTGGGAACAGCCCTTCCCAAACCCTGGCTGATGCAGGAGCAGATGTAATTTGATTTGTGGTTCCCTGGGCAGACCCAGTGTCCCTGGGGCGGCCGCTCCAGCTCAGCACAAGGCCCTGAAAATTCATGGAATTGGTCCTTTCAAGTTCCCTGAGGGAAATCATTGATTTCTGCTTGTCTGCTCTGCCTCAAAATGGATCGAGAGGAAAACGCCTGAGCTGGGCGAACATTGGGAATTGTGTGTTGCATTCGGGATGAGAAAAACGCAGAGTGAGCTCCTCAAAGAGTGGGGGCAGGCCCTGGGATTTCCATTTTTCAGCTGATCTGCCAGAAAATGAGCTTTAATGAACTCCTGGAGCTGCTGCTGCTGCTGTGCCTTCCCTCATAAATTCCAGGGGGTGCTGGATAAATCCATATCCTTCTCTGGGATGGGGAATTTGGGGGAACCTCAGCAGCAGCAGCAGCACTCCCTGCCAAGCTGTGGCTGCCGAAAGCGAAGCAGAGCCTTCCCGGCCAGAGAGCAGAGTCAATAAATTCACAGCAAATCCAGAATTCCCTCCTAGGAGAGGAGCTAAGGAACATTTCAGCTCCAGGGTATCCAGACACAACAGATGCAGAGATTAAAAGTCATCACAGCAGGAAGGGTGTGAAATCTCACCGGAGAAAAGGGACCTGGTCAGGAAAATATTCAACATTTTCTTTGCTGTTGCTCCTATTTCCTGGCTCCCAAAATTCCACAGCAAGAAAAATTGTCAGGATGTACGGGAAATCCAGGGAATCCAGTTTTCCAGCACTGACCCCGCGAGCCCAAAGCTCTGCTCCGCCTCCCGCTCCGTGGGACGCTTCCTAGCACAGAACCCTTGAAAGTGCTTCCCAGCTTATCTCAGCCCAGGGAAAATGGCTCTGAGAGTGGTTGAGGGGAGAGGGAACAGGGAAAGCTTTGTTTTCCTGGGAAAAGGGGTTGTGGAATTCCCGTGCAGCCTTTCCTCCGAATGCTTCCATGGATGGGGAAGCAGCAAAAGCTTTGCCTTGGGACCTTCCTGGCCACCCCAAATCCCAACAGCCCCGAGGCTCCCAGGACGTCCAGGTGTGAACCAGGGCAGCTCCAGCGAGGGCTGGCAGAAAACATTCCCCGGGTTCCCAAAATTCCATAACAACAAGGATTGTCAGGATGTGTCTTCCCCAACAACCCCACAGCGGGAAATCAGGGAAACCAACTTTCCATCAGTTTTTTTCCAGCTTAGGGCTCACAGGGATCCTAAATCCCAGCCCCAAGGCTCCCAGGACGTCCCGGTGTGAACCTGGCCTGGCCGGAAACGCTTCCCCGAGCTCTCAAAATTCCACAACAACAGGAGTTATCCCAGTGTGCCTTCACCAGCAGTCCCACGGCGGGAAATCCAGGGAAAACAACTTTCCATTTTTAAAAATTTTAATACAGTTTTTTCTTCACTCTGAGCGTTAAGTTTGTCCTCTTCCCTATCCGACACTTTTCTGCAGGTAGTTCCATCCAGCGTTTCCTCAATTCCTTCTCTCTGAATAAAAATCAGTGAGGAAAAAAAGTCACAAGCCCTCAATCCATGGCTAACGTATTTTTCCCGAAGTGATCAAATTCCTCCTAAAGATCGGGTTGAAATATCCCCGGAAAACCCCCAAAAGCAAAGATATTCCCCACAAAGGAAGGATTCCAACACTCTCTTCCCTCACCGTGGTGAAATCCCGGGTTGTGCCTTCCTCTCTGTGAGATTCTCTTCTCACTCCAAGTTAATCTTTAACAGGAATTTCCATAGGAATAATCTCACAGAATTCCAGCTTAGTCTGGGACAGGGAAAAAAATATTCCCCTCTTGTTGAACACGGAGCATTTTCCCTTGGAATAACCAACTTATTTAGGGGAAGGGAGAGACAGAGCGTATTTTGGCCGGGATTTTATCTTCAACTCCCTGTTTAAATTGGCCAAAAAATGTCCACAACTCTGAGCAAGCTTTTAAAAAGTGAAAAAACGAGCCCTGATAGCTGCCCGAGCCTCCAGCACAGCAAGATTTCAAATTCTTGTGGTCTGAAAGCCACTCAAAGATGAAGATTCCGGACGGGTTTTACGACGTGAGGCTGCCCCATAAATTTGTGGTGGCTCTGCAAGTGCTCCGGGAACCGCTGGGGACGGATGGGGAACAGAGCAGTGAGAAATTCCCTGTTTATTGTAAGGAAGTGGGTGCAGGGATAGCTCTGCACCCTCGGAATGGCTGCTGGGGGTGAAATAAGCAGAGGGAACTTTGTCAATAAAACAGACCCGTGGAATGGTCTGGGTTGGGCGGGATCCTAAATCCCATCTCATCCCACCCCCAGGGACACCTCCCACGGTCCCAGGCTGCTCCCAGCCCCGTCCAGCCTGGCCTTGGGCACTGCCAGGGATCCAGGGGCAGCCACAGCTGCTCTGGGAATTCCAGCCCAGCCCCTCCCCACCCTCCCAGGGAACAATTCCTGCCCAAGATCCCATCTATCCCAACCCTCTTTTAGTTTGAAGCCATTCCCTGTGTCCTGTCCCTCCAGGCCTTGTCCCCAGTCCCTCTCCAGCTCTCCTGGAGCCCCTTCAGGCCCTGCAAGGGGCTCTGAGCTCTCCCTGGAGCCTTCTCCTCTCCAGGTGAGCACCCCCAGCTCTCCCAGCCTGGCTCCAGAGGGGCTCCAGCCCTGGAGCAGCTCCGTGCCTCCTCTGGACTCTCTCCAGCAGCTCCACGTCCTTTGGATGTTGGATCTCAGCTCTGCCGGTGGGGAATCACCTGAGCAGAGTGAATGTCCTCAGCTGCAGGAATCAGGCATCACTTTTGGGACATCACCTGTGACAGCGGCCCCAAGCAATTGCTGCTGAAATCCTTATTAATGATAATGAAAATCAAAGCAAAGCGGCTGCGTTCCGCAGAGATGTTGGAATTTTATGGACAGGGAGGGAAAACACTTCTGGAAGCATCTGGGATGGGAGTCACCAGGGTGGGGCTGCCTCATTCTTGCGCTCAGCGCTGCAATAGGGTTTTGCTCTGGGCTGCAGCAGGATCCCATCAGTTTGTGTTTGGGGTTTTGCTCAAGTCAAGCTTGCTGCACTCCTAGGGCTGTGCCAGGACTTCCGGGAGCAGCCTTTGCCGGGTTCTTGGGATCCACGGAACCTCACAAAGGTTCACGGAGCTGCTGTCAAGGATGAGGTCTGCTCAGCAGCACACAGGGCAAAACCCCAAACCAGTTAGTGGGGCAGAAATCTGGGGCACCGCTGGGACACCGATGGGCCCAGCGGGGAGAGCTTCCCCCTGCCCTGGCCGGTGTGGAGAGAATCCCTGGAGCCTCAGAGCAACTCCCCACGGCAGGGATGTGCCCAATCCTGTGGCAGTGCCCGTCACCCCTGGGTGTCCTGGCAGCTCTGTGGGGGACAGCAGGGATGGCCCGGGATGTGGGATCGGGGGTGGAAGCTCCCCACGGAGCACAGCAAACCCCATTCCCTGTGGGGAAAGACGGGATGGCCCAGGATGTGGGATCGAGGATGGAAGTTCTCCATGGAGCACAGCAAACCCCATTTCCTGTGACGGAAAGACAGGATGGCCCATCCGTGTGGGATCGAGGATGGAACTTCCCCACGGAGCACAGCAAACCCCATTCCCTGCGGGGGACAGCAGGGATGGCCCGGGATGTGGGATTGAGGATGGAACTTCCCCATGGAGCGGGATCCATGTCCCAGAGCCTGGGGCAGCTCTGCCCACACAAATCCTCGGGAATTGCACGGATCCTCCTGTGCCCACGGGAGCCTCGGGCTGTGCTTCCTCCTCCCGGAGATGGGAACACCTAATCCAGGAGTTAGGAAAGGTCGGGGCTGGCACGTTCAAATCCCACAGTCTCAGGCCACGGGTCCTGGCTGTTGGACAATTCCAGGGTGGGGATGGGTGGGACCAACATTTCACCTGGAATTCACCTGAATCCCTTTCCTGGTGCTCATCTTCTCTGTGAGTCCCACGCCGGAGTGCCCGTGCAGAGCCCCTGGAATGGAGCCCTGGATATTCCTGGGTTATGTGGTATTTATATCTCTATTTTGAAAACTGGCTTTTTTTTTTTAGGTTTGAAAGCCTAATTGGAGCCTCTTCTGGGGTTCAGGTGGCTGAAATATTTGAGCATTTTCCCTCCTGAGGAATCCACCTTCTAATGTCCAAAGGTGGCTTTGAGGCACAGGGAAAATCGAGGTCATTGAGGTGGGGACAGAAGGGGGACAATGCCCCAAACCTGGTCTCTGCCTTCCTGCTCCTTCCCAAATCCCAGCCTTTCACTTCCATGGGTTTTGTTCTGCTCGGAATGTGCCACCAGCTCGGCAGGAGAAGGACAAGTCTACGAAAATGCCAATTTCCTCCAGGAATTCCCTGGATCGTTGTCTCCCTGGTGCTTTTCAAGATGGAAAACAAAATTGGCTGTAAACAAAAAACAAAACAAAAGTAAAAACAAAATCAAACAAAGAACTCCACACAAAACAAGCAAACAAAAAAAGCCCAAAACAAACCCCCCGCCAAAAACCCCACAAACAAAACCCCCCAATATTTAAAAACCAAAAAAAATCCAAACCAAACAAAAAACCTCAAAACAACAACAACAAAAACCCAACCAAAAACCCCAAAAAATCCAGGATAAAGCTTTTAACGAAGAAGATAAAGGCAATTCCCCAGTCCAAAATTCCCTTTGCCCAAAGACCTGCACATCTCAAAATTGCAGAACCATCAGGGGGCCTGATCTGTGCCACTCCCCACTTCCCACCAGCCCACATCAAGAACAGGGATCCAAAACCAAAATCCCAACTATATTCCGTGACCTTAAAAACCTCCCAGCCCCAAAGCACGTCCCCAGAGCGAGGAGAGGGTGCTGAGGATGCAGATCCCAAATCTTTGGGGAGAAAACCATTCAAACGTGGAGGAAATGGGGCTCTTTTTGTGCCTCTCCCTCAGGATCTGCGTAAAATTGATTTGTGGGAGCCTCAGATTTGTGAAGAGTTGTTGAAAAATGGCCCCGTTCCCCAAAGCCCCACTGTTATTTTAGAGCGTAAATAAAAATAGCGGCATTTCCTGACACTGGAGAGCCCTAAAACTCCAGCTGGGGAAGGATGAAATCCTCTTCTGCAGCCTGAAAATGATGATTCACGGGGCTCTTTCCACTCTCTGTGACAGAAAATGGGAATCTTGAGCGTTTGTTTTTCATTTAAAAGGTCTCGTTAAGCCCAAACCCGAGCTGCCCCAGCCCCATAACGGCCCTAATATGTCAAACATAATAGACCCTCCCCGCCATGGGGTGCCTTTGGAGGACACCAAAAGGATCCTGCTGCTCTCCAAGCCCAGCATCCTTCTTTTCTCCCAGGAGCACCGTTTAGCCGAGGAATTGAGGCTGAGCTCGCATCCCTTTATCTGCCGGGGACACTCCGAGATGTGCTGAGGTCCCACTGAAGTGAGAGCGTTGAAATCCAGGGAAATGAAGGATTTCTTGGCTGATTCCCGCTGCAGGATCAGCGTCCCCTCCCCTGTCCTTAACTGAAAGTTCCTTTCCTTTCACAGATGCTGCATCAGGCTGGATTTGGGTTTCGGGGTGGTTTTGTTGGTTAACGGCGCTTTGGGGGGCCCCGTTGTCGCTTTTCCTACAGATGCAGCCCATAATAATGCACCGAAGGTGTGCTCGCACCCATTCGTGGGGGACAGAGCTGGTGGCATCCCCGTGGCCGGGACTGTAAAGCTCTGCCTGTTCTAACTTCACCCAAACGCTGCTGTTCCGCCCCAAATTCCATACGGGAATTCCATCAGGAGGTGGGGTTGGATTTATTTAGGAAGACAGGTGATTGCACAGAATTGTCAGCAAATGAAGGGCTGGGAGAGGGGACATTGAGGGGACATTGAGGGGACTTTGAGGGGACACTGAGGGGACATTGAGAGGACATTGAGGGGACTTTCAGGGGTCATTGAGAGGACACTGAGGGGACATTGAGGGGACACTGAGGGGACTTTGTGTGTCCCTGTGTGCAGGGCCCAGGCTCTGCTCCGGGGCCCAGCAGTGGCACCAGAGGAACAGGCAGGGACCGATCCCAGGAATTCCCCCTGGAAATGATGAAAAACTTCTTCCCTGGGCAGTGCCTGAGCTGGAACAGATCCCAGAGAGGCTGGGGAGTCTCCCTACGGGATATTCCAGAGCCACGCGGACACGATCCTGTGCCCTGCCCTTCTCCCGGAGCAGGGATGTGGCACCAGTGACCCTCTGGGGTCCTCCCAGCTGCCCCATTCCGTGAGGAAAAACTGAGGAGGGAACAGCGAATTCCCATTTTAATGATGCCTCTGTCTGCAGAAAGACCCGTTCAGTGAAAAACCCATTGGGAAAAAACCAGTCTGGAAAAAAAAAATTGGCAATTTTGGACTTTGTTTCGCCCCTGCCTCAACACCACTGAGCTGTTTTAAAGGAGCGAGGGCCGAGTGGTGTTTTTGGTCAGGAAAACAGCAAATATCACCCCTGTCTCCAGCAGCAAAGCCCCTGCATGTTTCTCCAGCTGGAAATATTCCGTTTTTCCCTTTCCTGGCCCGTCTGCCCACAGCAGCTCCTGCTTGGAAGTTCCCATTTGTCAATTGTGCCGTTCCTGGCTGCAAAACCTCTGAGGTTTCCAGCTGAGGATAGGAAATTTTGGTGGTTTGGGTGTTTGGATGTGAAAACCAGGGGATTTTCACTCTGTCCCGCAGCATTCCAGCTCTGCTGAGCAGGATTTACGTCGGAATTGAGCCACCAAATACCAGGATAACTCCTTCTTTTTTTTTTTTTAAATTTTTTTCTGGATGCTCCTGCTGCCCACCAGATCCCGCAGGATCAGAGCTGAGTACAGCAATGCCTGAGAGCAAACCCGGGGTTACTCCACAGCAACTCAGCCCTCACACCACTTGTAAACTTCATGATCTGGCACTTTCATAATGAATTTATAACCCAGGGAAAAGGCCTGACTAGAGAGAAAAACCCAGGAATTCAGCACTGGGCAATTATGGGAATGAGGGAAACGAGGGATTTCCAAGAAATGCTTCATGTTTTCCTCCCTCTGCAGAGATTTCACTGGGGGAGTTGCCTTTCTTGCCCTCCCTTTATCAGTTTTATTGAAGGAAAACACTGTTTTTGGCCAAGAGGATGTAAAACAGGGGCTGATGGAGCCTGATCCAAACATCCTGCTTGGAATTCTTCCCGTTGTCCCATGGAATTCCTCCTTTCCGAGACACCCGGGGCATCATCACCCCGTTCCTCCGATGCCGACAGCCCAGCATTTGGAATCTGGGAGGATGATTCAGGCAGGAAACGGTGAAGTTATTTTCCAGAACCTGCTCAGGCTGTTTCCCATCCCAAAGAAGCGCTAATGAGGGGCTCGGTGACCGCACTAATTACTCCTAATTTCTCCCACCTTCCAGATGGAATCTTGGAAGGGAGGGAGGAAAGAAGGGGCGGATCCGAAGGGGCAGAACCTGGGACACTTTTCTCAGAGGAGAAATCCCACGCACAAACAGTGATGATATTTTAAGGGCTCCTGCGGTGGGAACACAGATTTGCGTCCCGAGCAAATCCGCATCCTGTGCCCGCATCCCACTGAGTCACTCCCAGGGTGGGATTTTCCTGTAGCCCAGGTGGTCGGGAGCTCGGATTTTGGCAGTGTAGGTTGTGGTTGTGATGTCCACCCTTGATGAGGGGTTTGGGAAAGGCTGAGAGAATTTGGGTTGTTCAGCCTGGAGAAGAGAAACTTTGGGGCAAAATAATCGTGGCCTAAAGGAGAGCTGGAGAGGGACTGGGGACAAGGAATGGAGGGACAGGACACAGGGAATGGCTTCAAACTAAAAGGGGGTTGGGATAGATGGGATATTGGGCAGGAATTGTTCCCTGGGAGGGTGGGGAGGGGCTGGGCTGGAATTCCCAGAGCAGCTGTGGCTGCCCCTGGATCCCTGGCAGTGCCCAAGGCCAGGCTGGACATTGGGGCTGGGAGCAGCCTGGGACAGTGGGAGGTGTCCCTGGGGGTGGCACTGGGTGATCTTTAAGGATCCCTTCCAACCCAAACCATTCCCTGATTCCACAGAAACCCCCCAGCGATGAAACGAGGTGGGGTTTGAGCTTTTCTGGGTCTGGGATGAATTTCTCTGCCACATTTGGGCTCCAGCCATGTCTGGGCCAAGGCTGCACCCCCAGGTCAGGGTCTGACCGTGACATCGGAGGGGAGGCCTCCAGTCCCAGGTTTAAAATCCCCTCTGGTGCCAAGCTCTGCCTCTCTCAGGAAGCTTTGGGCACCTCTCAGGGTTTAGATTGCAGCCCAAAGCTCTGGGCTGGAGCCCGCAGAGCTGCTGCTGTCAGGGTTTTGGACCATCTGCCTCTTCCCAACCGGGGACACTTCCTGTTGCAGGAACCGGAGCCCAGCCTGGGCTGGTTTCAAGGTTTCCAGATGCTTCTTTGCATTTCCATGGCAATAAAAGCCTTCTTTGCGCTCCTGAGCTCTGCCAGGTGCGTCCCATGGTGGTTCAGCCTTGATCCAGCGCGTGGATGACACCAAAATCCTTGGATCAAGCTCCAAGAGGAGCATCCTGGAGCTCGAAGGGTGGGAGCCTGGCTGAGCCTGGATGGAGAAGGGGCAGGAGGATACCTGGCATCATTCCTGTCCAATTCAAGCTGATTTATTGTCCATTTTCCTCCTCGTTGCTGCTCTGATATTAATTGTTAATGCGGCGGTGCAGTCGCTGCTGTGCTGCTGGGAACGGCTGAGGGGAGGAAAAACGGGAAGGAGAAAGGAACGGGGAGAAGCTGGGCCTGGAAAGGTGGAATCTGAGCAAAAACTGGGAGCGCTCGTGGCTGGCTGGGCTCTGCAGGCGCTGGCAGGAAATTCCTGCTCTCAGAACAAGAAGGCAAAAGGGTGGCAAAGAAAATAAAATGCGTGGGGTCACCGGGTTCCTGGAGTACCGGGCTGTGTCCGTGTGAAACGCCGGCAGGGAAGGAGAATATAAATTCCTGGGAATGGGAATTTGCCAAACCCTGTTCAGGAACCGCACGCTGATTTCCCTATAAACAGAAACAATTCCCTGCTTCACACTGAAACCCCAAAACACTGCGCCTTCGGGCAATCACCGGGTGCTTTTCCATCCTCATCTGGTCATACGAACTCCCTGGGAATTTTTTAATAAAACCCAGCACTGAGCACATGGAATTAGAGAGTCTGAAGTGCCAGGAGATGGACAGAACAGAGTGAAGAGAGATGAAGGGAGGAAAAAAAGGATATCTGAACTGGAGCTTTGAGGTGATGCTTCTCCTCCTGTGGACCAGTGTCCCGGTTGTACCCGGGTCGGAGAGAAATGAGGCAGGCAGGATCCAGGAAAAGCGGGATTAATTATTTATTTTCAGACCGGTTTATATTCTCTAGGTCGCTTGAACAGCATCAGTTGATTGGTCCCTTGACCATCCACCTCTCAGGATGATTGGCTAAATCCTACAACACCTATTTCAAAACAGTTCTGCAACTAGACATAATAATACTGCATGACATCTTGCACCTGCAAGATAAAGGAATTAATTTACAAAAACCTCTAACTGTTTTTCGGCCAGCGCTATGCAAAAGTCCTTGCTTTCACATGGATGCTGGCAAAAAGCTGGAAATACTCCCTGCGACCAAACCTTCAGCATCCACAGAGCAGGCCTCTGTGTTGCCAGTTTTCCAGAGGGATAAGCTGCTAAAATCCCGGTGGATTGGGAAGAGGAGCCCGGGCTCTGACAGCCCAGCCAGCGCTGCCTGCGTGCTCACGCTCACGGGAGGGCTCCGGGCCGAGACTTCAAGGGAAGTGAGAGGAACTGAACTCTCCATCTCCTCTGCGGCCGAGCATTCCCACAGCTCCCAAAAACCTCCCAGGCCATGGAGCCCAGACCTCTGCAGGCTGGAGCTTGACTGAGGGAAATGCCAGCATCCAGAGCCGAGGCCCAGCTGCAATCCCGCGGTTGCGTAACTCGGGCTCAGCTTACAGAGCTCCCACAGCCCCCTCGGACTCCTGGAACCAGCCCCGAGCCCAGTCCTGCATTCCCAGCTCCGGCAGGGCTCCCACTGCACCTCCGGGGCGAGGGAAAAGCTCCAGGTGAAGGAGTGGAAGAGGTTCCAACCCGACAGAGCCGAGCGGCTCTGGCAGGCCCAGCACAAAACCTGGGGGTCCAAAGCCTCTCCTGAAAACCAAAATATTTTCGGATTCAGAAAGAAAGCAGAATTCATCCACAGAATTCATCTGTGCTGCTCATCAGAGCAAAGCCAGAGCTGCCCTGACAACATCTGGCCTGGCAACATCTGGCCTCCTGCCACAGCCTCCCGAAACCGCTGCTGAGGCTCAGAGAGGTGGCTCTGGATGCCTTTTTTCATTTCAGGGCTGCCTCGGGCCCTGCTGTACATGAAGGTTCCATTTATAGACGTTTTACAGAGTGCTAATAAATTTACAGGGTGTTAACAAGTGGGGGAGAATCGTTTGTTGGTGTTTCTGATGGAATCCAATGGGGCCAAGCCTCCTCATAAAGGATCCCCAAGGCCGTGCTCAGGTGGGCACCTCAAACACGCCCAAAGCAGACGCGTCTGTGGGGGGGACACGACATCTTTGAGCCATTAACTCTTCGTAACTTCGAAAAACAGGGCTTAAATGTGGAAGGAAGGGAAGGAAGGGAGGAAGGGAGGAAGGGAGGAAGGGAGGAAGGAAGGAAGGAAGGAAGGAAGGAAGGAAGGAAGGAAGNGGGATGAAGGGATGAAGGAAGGAAGGAAGGAAGGAAGGAAGGAAGGAAGGAAGGAACGAACGAACGAACGAACGAACGAACGAACGAACGAACGAACGAACGAAGAAAGGGAGGGAGGAAGAAAGGGAGGGAGGGAGGAAGGAAGGAAGGGACTTCGACAGCTGCAAAAAATGAGCTGGAAAACGCCAAGTGCACCCTGGTGAGCCTGGAGAGCGGCTCCTCAGTGTGGATGAACCGTGGAATTCCGCATTCATCCATAGGAAAACAGTCCCAGGCCTCTCCTCAGCTTCCATGGCTTTTTAAGGCAATCCCTGACTCCCATGTGGTGCTCTGCCTGTGCCTGTCCACTCGGAAGGGCTGGGACCGGGCCCTGTTTCAGGTCCCGAGCTGCTGCTTGGAAATCCTGGCAGCTCCCAAACTCCAAATTGCTCCATCTCCAAACCCCAAATAGCTCCAGCAGCTCCCAAACTCCAACAGGTCCTGCTCCAAAACTCCAAATAGCTTCAGCAGGTCCCACACTCCAAACTGCTCCATCTCCAAAACCCCAAATAGCTCCAGCAGCTCCCAAACTCCAAGCAGCTCCAGCTCCAGATCTCCAACAGCTCCAGCAGTTTGCAGAGGGACAGACCACCCCAGCATCCCCAGGTTGCACTGTCCCCCTGCTCCAGAGAAATGTGATCCCGGGGAAAAACAGCTCCCTTTAGCAGGGAAAGGGAACAGCCAGAGTTCAGGAGGTCTCAGGGAGTCTCAGTGCTGTTGCTCACTCAGGGCTGGGGCGGCTCAGGGTGGCACCAGTGGAGTGCTGGGGGTGACACGGAGCAGTTGGGGACTGTCCTGGTCACCCTGAGCATCCTGTTGGATAACTCCATGGCTGTAACAGCTCCATGGCTGTAACTCCATGGTCGTAAATCATTCCATGGCTGTAACTCATTCCATGGCTGGAATTCCATGCTTGCAACAACTCCATGGCTGTAACTCCATGGCTGTAAATCATTCCATGGCTGTAACTCCACGGCTATAATTCCTTCCATGGCTGTGACTCAATGATTTTAACTCATCCCATGGCCATAATTCCATGGCTGTAACTCCATGGCTGTAACCATTCCATGGCTGTAACCATTCCATGGCTGTAACTGCATGACTGTAATTCCATGGCTGTAACTCCGTGGCTGTAACTCATTCCATGGCTGTAACTCCATGGCTGTAACTCACTCCATGGCTGTAATTCCCTGGCTGTAACAACTTCATGGCAGTAATTCCGTGGTTGTAATTCCATGGCTGTAGCTCCATGGCTGTAACTCCATGGCTGTAATTCACTCCATGGCTGTAATTCCATGGCTGTAACAATTCCATGGCTGTAACTCATTCCGTGGCTGTAACAACTCCACGGCAGTAATTCCACGGTTGTAATTCCATGGCTGTAACTGCATGGCTGTAACTCACTCCATGGCTGTAATTCCATGCTTGTAACTCATTCCATGGCTGTAACTCCATGGTTTTCACACAGAATCACAGAATCACCAGCTTGGAAGAGACCTCCAAGATCTTCGAGTCCAACCCATGCCCTCACACCTCAACTAAACGACGGTTCCGAGTGCCACATCCAATCTTCTTTTAAACACATCCAGGGATGGTGATTCCACCACTCCCCGGACAGACAATTCCAGTATTTTTAACTCACTCCATGGCTGTATCTCCATGTCTGTAATTCCACAGCTGTAACTCAAGTATTTTAACTCATTCCATGGCTGTAATTCCATGGCTGTAAGAACTCCATGGCTGTAACTCAGTTTTTTTAACTCATTCCGTGGCTGTAATTCCATGGCTGTAAAAAGCTCCATGGCTGTAACTCATTCCACAGCTGTACCTCAGTGACTTTACCTCACTCCATGGCCATAATTCCACGGCTGTCCTGCCTCCTTCCTGCCCGGCACAGAGTTTCCTCCGAGCCGGTGATGTCATGGCAGCTAATGGGCTTTAATTGTGCCTCTGCCCTCAGGAACAATCAGCTGAAAGCTCATTAAGCACCAGCCTGCGGCCGCTGAGAACAGCGCTGGCTCCTCTCAAACCCTCTGCTGGGTGGAATTTTCCTTCAGAGCACAGCTAAAGCGGTTTGGGGTCGGCTCAAGGGTCCTGCAGCAGGGTGCTGAGCCAGACCCAGCCATTTATGGACTGCGGGATGTTTTCCGTGACTGGAATTTGTCCCAGGCAGCTCTGGGTGCTCGGAGAGTGAACAGAGACAGGAAGGAGATGGTTCCAGATTCATTTCCCCACTGGTTTGTGCCTCCGGGATTTGCTGGGATAGAATCAGAGGATGATTTAGGGTGGAGAAGACCTCCAAGGCTGACCAAATACCACTTGTCAACTAAACCGGAGCCCTGAGTCCCACATCCAGGTGTTTCTTTAGGTTTTTCAGAGTTAAAGGGGGAGTTTCGCAGTCAGGAACCCTAAAAACCTTTTCTATCTGAGAATTTTTTCAGTTCTCTTCTGAACCCCTGTAAATTTTCAGCATCCCAGTTGTGCTTAGAGGTTTCCCAGCCGCTCCTGGCTCAGGCTGGGAGCAGTTCCCCATTATTTCCCTCTGCTGCCATCACCTGAAGGATCCTTTCTGAGAGGAAGAGGGTCAGAGGAAGGACTGCAGGGACCCTGGAACGAGGCAGGGAAACGTGAGGCGTCCGGTGCCAGCTCCAGCAAAGGGGCGTGGGGGGCATTTGGGGCTTGCACGGGATCCCCAGGAATATGGGAAGGGCAGGAAAGCCCTGGAGCAAGTCAAAACCAGAGAAACTCAGGTGGGGAAAATGTCTCGTGCTGCTCCCTCGTCACCCCACAGTGTCTGGGGTTGTTTCAGGTGTGAGATCCCTGGAAAAGGCCCTGGGAGGCCTCTGAGAGCTGGGATGTGCCCCTGGAGCAGCTCTGTGGACCAGATCCAGGGTTTATGGGCTGCAGGATGTTTTCCTTGGCCGGAATTTGTACCAGGGCAGCCCTTCCCCTGCCGAAGGCTGCGGGAGGATTCCGGGAAGGGCTCAGGACACCCCACCTGATGCTGGGCCAGCCTTTGAGGTGCTTCAGCCTGGACTGTGGGGTACCCTCAAGGGGTTTTGGAGCTCCTTGCTGGCACAGAAGGATGGAGAAACATCCGAGCTGCCTCTCCTGCCTGGTTCCCATGAGTTCCAGATGGTTTCCGGCCAGAGCTGGTGGATTTGATCCCGTCTCCCTGTCCCACCCTGCTGACCCCACAGGTGCCTTTCAAGCACGACAAAAATGTGGTGTTTGCCTCTTAACCAGACAGCAAAGGAGAAAAATCCTTGGAAATGGAGAAAACATGGAATTCATGACAAATTACCTGGGTCTTTAAGGTCTTTAGGGTGGTGCCACGGCATCAACAACTCCCTGTTTGCCTGCCCCTCCCCAGGGATGCTCTGGACATCAGGAAATGGATACAGAGCCTCCTGCTCAAGTGTCCCGTGGATTGCTCCGTGCTTTTGTGGCTAATTGGATCAGGGAGAAATAATTTAACGATCTGGAAGTGACGAGGGATGGGACGGCTGATCCCAGCGGTGGCACCGTGCCAAGGGGAGCGCGTCCAGCCAGAGAAATCCCGCTTGGAGCTCGGCAGGGAGGCAGGGATGGGCCTGGGGCAGGGCGGGGAGCTCCAGGGCTGGTTCTGATCTCATTTCACGCCTTCATAGCTCCCGATCTGCACAGATCTCACTGAGGTTCCGAGCAGGGATTTAATTGTTCATCCGGCTTTTCCTGGAGCTCCGGAGCCCTTCTGTGCCTGTTCCGCTGATAACGACGGATCAGGAATCTCTGCACCAGGAGTATCTGGATTTCTTCTTGTCTGAATTTCACCCAGAGTTTTTTTGGAGCCAAAACTCCTAAATTTGATGTGTTATGCTGAGGTGTGCGGGATTTGGAGGTGAAAAGGGAATTTCTAGGCCATATTCCTGGGAAATGGGCTTGGATACCCGGAGTGGTTCTTTCTCGCCTTGCAGGTGCCTCCCTCCAGCTCTGCAGGGAGCCCAAGGATTTCTTGGCATTCAGAGCTCTCCCAGCCTGCAAAGCCACTCATTTCTTGCTATTCCTGCATCTGACAACCTTGAATTCCATGGAAATCCGAATTTCTGTTGTGATTTTAAATGGGTTTTCTCATCCAAGCTGGATTTGTGCACGGCAAGAGGCGCCCTGGCTCGCTGGGATGAAATGTGGGGTTGAGCTGCACAGGAAAAGAATCTCTGTAAAGGCCAAGAAAAGGGGATTGACCCCACGGGAGAACCAGGGAAGAACCCAAAATCCTTGGGCTGGGCCATTGCCTGGATCAGTAACTGCAGACAGAGCTCCCAGGCCAGGTTTCCTCCTTGTGACAAGGAAGGGTTTGCTGTTATTCACCAAAGAAGGTAAAACAACAATCAGTTCCCTCCAGGGCTATAATTAACTGTGTTCCCTGCGTTGTGCCAAAACCAGGGAATAACAGACAACCAAGGAAAACAAGTCTGGGAATGTCATTTCCTTCATCCACCCCTCAGAGCGGGGTCAGCTGGGAATTTCTGAGACTTCTGTCCTTCAAAATCCCGGGAGATGGGGCTTCCACGGCCACCCCAAGCGATTCCCTGTGCCCAGAAATCCTCCCTCATTGGATTGTTTTCCCAAATCTCCATTCCAGCCGCCCCTCTGCAGGATTGTCGGGTCTCGTCCTGCCTGCCCTGCTCGTGGAGCACCTGCTCCACCCTTGCTCTTCCTGGAGATTCTTGTTGTGCTTCCCTCAACCTCCTCATTTTTGGACATCTCAGCCCGTGGTCCTTCTTGCTCTCTCCTGTGCTCTTTCCCATCAGCATTATATTTTTTGGGGATATTTTTCCGGCCGACCAAGGTCATTTGAAGCTCTCTTTGCTGCCTCCGTGGAGTTATTCCCTGGATGCCTGGCTGTGGTCATCCCTGGGATTCGGATAGGAACTTGTGCCCTTTTCCTGGGAAGCTGCTCACACGGAAGCTTCACAGCGAAACTCAGGGCAGAAAGAAAAAGGTCCTGGAAGAGCCATTGTTTTTCCAGGACTGCAAATTCCAAGGAATCTCAATTATAAACAAATTTTGCATCAATCATAGAAAAACAAAAAGAAAAATCTGCGATCGAACCCTCCTTGGGTGGTGCAGCTGCTGAGTTGTCCCAGGAATGTTTTCCTGGAAGGAAATTCTAAGTTGTTCTAAAGAAGTTGCTTGGAAGTTGTGCGGAAGGCCTGGATCTGGGAATGCTGCTGAGTCCTCAGCCCCGTCCTGGTGGTTTTGGCCATGTGAGGAGCATCAAATTCCTTGGAGCCACCCCAGGGACGTTGAGTCTGTGCCCTGCTGTGTCTCTTTGCACAACAGGAACCATCTGATTTCCATTTATGCGCCATTTATGGAACCCTGAAAATGTCCTCAGAGAGAGGCAAAGCGAAGCTCAGCTCAATATTTGGGCCAGGATTGTGTGGGATGAACCTGAGCCAGGCTCGGGACAGCCCTAGGATAACCCTGGGAGCCACAGGGAAGCCAAGCACGGCACGTGTTCAGAGCGGCCAGTTTCAGAAGTCCTAAACTTCTCCATGAAGTTGGTGGAAAATCCAGGAAAACCAAACCAAAAAGAAAAGAACGGAGAGGAAAAAGGACAAGGGAACAACAGAGCAAGTGTGCCCTTGGGCCCAGGCCCTGGGGAATGACATGAGGAGCTTGACGAGGTGACAGCAGGACACTCCCAGTGTCTTCCTGCTTTATCTCTCGGGAATGCTTTATCTTCGGGAAGCGTTGTCTCCTTTGGGAATGCCGTTTCCAAGAGTGCAAGCAGGAACTTTCCGTGCCCTCAAACAACCCTTCCGCTTATCTCAAAAGTCAAGCTCCAACTTCCATTAATTTTAGAGGGGTGGGAGGACTCCTCGTTCGGTTTTCCTCATTGCGATTTCCAGGGAAGAAAGCAGAGTCAGGAGCTCTGTGCTCTTGGATCTCCTCCACGGCCTCGTGAGCATCGTGGCACAGCTTCCCAGTGTGGGAATTAACGAGGAGAAACTCGTTTGTGGAGTCCCAGGAGGGCCATTCCCTGGCTGAGGAGCTGCTGGCACATTTATCCGTGGATGCACGCTCGGCCTGGGAAAAGAGGATGTGCTCTGGCACGGCGTTTGGAGAGGCTTTGGACACCCGGCTCGGGATCGGAGCTCGGCACAGACTCATTCCCTGTGCTCCTGGAGCAAACTCCTCCATGGGCCTGCGCAAAGCACAGCAAAGCTCTGGTTTTTCACTCAGTGCCAAGGGAAGGTGCCAGGATTGCTCCTTGAGGCTGGACCCAAACAGAACCTGGCAGGAGAAGGGTTTTCCTCACCTGAATCCAGAATTTCTGCTGATTTAAAGCAGATTAACTCCAGCGAAGGACTGGAATTTGCCCTAAAATGGGGTCTGAAGCAAGGGAAACCACAATTTTTGATATCCGTGGATTTGCACCAACGCTTCACCCAACAGCACAAATGATTCACCCTCCAAAACACAGACTTATGTTATTTTCTGTTTACCTCCACTTACCAAAGAGCTGAGCTGGTGATGCTCAAGGTCTGTTCCTGCCCTGGACTTGCTGGAAGCTGTTTTGACTGAATTTTTCAAAGCTGTTCAACGAGCCTTTCATGTCAAATGAACAAATTAAGCAAGTTTTTAACTACTCTGCTGCATCAGCTCTTGCTGTTCTGGGACAGCCAAAACTTTACAGCTTGGCCTGGCTGGTGGATTAGAGGATTCCTGCTCATTAATACCTGCTCTGATGAGCTCCGAGGTCTTTTCCAACATCATTTATTCTGGGATTCCATAAATATTTCACTTTGGGGGCTGAGTGAATGCCTGGGACCATCTTCACCCAGCCCCGATGGTTTCAAAACACAAATCTCGCATTTAACATCTCCTCATCTTTAAACAGCCTGAAAATATCGGAGTTCCGTCCCCTCAGGAATTCATCCCTTTATTCACAGCGTCCATGGGGTGGGGAATGTTCAGGAAGGGACTTTCCAGTCTTGAGACTGTCACTTGAGCATCTGTGTGTTATCAGCTGAGCATCTGTGTGTCTGCAGCTTCTTCCCGGAGGAAAATCCACCCAAATCACCTTTAAGGAATGACCCAGGGAGCAGGTCTCTGGCTTCTCATCGCTGCCTGGGGTGGCCACCTAAAAACCAGAGGCTAGACAGGAATAAGGGAATAAAGGTGGGTATTTATTTGAAGGGCCCTCAAAGGTGCACCCTGGGCAGGCCAAAGGTGACACCCAGGATGGACCCCGGGTCACGAGTTCTTCACACCTTTATAAGTTTGGTCCATTTGCATATCAGGGTTAATTCTCCAATTAAAGCTTCAGTTAATGATGTCATTTCCCCAAGCTTACCCCCCATTCTAAGATGTTGGTTTACACATTTTGGGCCTGGGACAGTCTGGGTGGCCTTGGAGAGCAAACCCAGAGAGGTTTGTTGTGTCCAACCAGCAGGAGAGAACAGCAGCTAACAGGCCACAGGAAACTGCAGAGTCACACACCAGGCAGTGCAGCATTTGAAAATATAAAAGTTAGAACCTAAGGCATCATCATTATCCCAAGAATCAGAACAGCTGAAGCTCTGAACTCCTGCACCCTCAGCAGCGCCGTGTTAAATTCAGGCATCTTCACTCCCGGTTTAAAAATATCTCTGAAGGAAAACTGCGGAGAGCTGAGTTCTCCAAGAGCTGTTTTCTCCCAGGTGACAGGGCTGGCTTGGACACCTCCAGGGACGGGCACTCCAAACCTCTCTGGGCAGTTCCAAGGCCTGACCTCTCTTTCCATGGAGAAATTCCTGCTGATGTCCAACCTGACCCTCGCCTGGCACAGCCTGAGGCCGTTCCCTCCTGTCCCATCAACAAAGCTCCCTTTCCCAGGGCTGCCAGAAGGCTCCTGCGCCTCAGGCCTTCCCATTTCATCCCTTCTCCTCCCTCCCCGATGGAATCGGCTCTCCCGTGCATCCCGGAGAAGAAAAGCTCTCCATCACATTGAAATGCGGAGTTTCCTCATTAGAATTTAATTTGCAGCGATAGAGAGGAAATTATCCTGTCAGTGCCGAGAAAGGAAACAGGCACTGAGGGCAGGAGCTGGTTGATAAATTGTACCGAGGACTTCCAAAGGCTTAAAAAGAAGATTTGGCTGGTGAAGGTTGGAGCGGAGCTTCAAAATGACCCCCCGTGGAAGGGACAGATGGCCCCAGTGACAGTGGGAGCTGTCCCAATTTGTTCTGGGTAGCTGGAGCGGTTGCCATGGCAACCCCCATTGCAACAAACCCCCAGAAACGTCTTTGCAATTAATTCCTGAAAAACCCGCGGAGTGGGACGCGTTTCTTGAGGAGACCGAGACTCCTGCGTTGGCATTTTCCTGGTGGGCGTTGTTCTCCCGCCAGACGCTCCACGGGCAGCGGGTGAGAGCTGTCCCGAGCTCTGAGACGTCTCGGGAACAGGGGATTTGTCAGCTGGGAATGCTGTTGACCCTTTCCCAGCCCTCCCGGTGGGAGATGCACATCCCACACTCCACAAACACCTCGGGAGCGGGAAATCTCCATCCCCACCACCCTCCAAAGGGACAGCGGTAGCGCTTCCTTAGCAGAGGTGCCAGGGAGACCAAACACGGAACCAAAAAAGGCGTTTTGATGCCTCGTTCCCATCTGGAAGCTCTGGAACGCCACAATCCTGGGTCCCTTGGCTGTGAGTGTCCCAGAGGTTGAGGGAAGGCACCTCCACGGGCAGCCGGAGCTTGGGCTGGAGCTCTGACTCATTCCAGGCTGTGGGAAACCATCTCCCCTTGGGATTTTTCCATCTTTCCCACCTGGATTTCTGCGGTGCCGTGTCCAGACCTGAACTTTTCACTCAGTGCAACTGCGTTTTGCACATTAATTTATTTTTAGTCATTTCCTGCTCTTTTTCAAATCTTCCACTGCCTTTGAAGCTCCGATTCGTCCTTGGGGATGTTTCACAATTTTTCGACATCTTCCCAGAGTTTCCCCCCCGTGCACTGCTCCTGTTGCCACATCTTTCTGGAGAAGGAATTTTTCTTGTTCTCCCCGAGCCTGAATTCCAAAGCTCCCTCACTTCGATGTCTCTCTGGGCTTTGTTTCCCCACTGGGGAAGGATTATCTCGTCCAAGGCGTGGGGATGTGGAATTTTGGGGAAGGAATTTTGGAGTTTGTGAGGAAAAAAATGCAATTAGTGGTGAGAGAGCTCCCTGGGGTGAATCAGAGCACTTTGATGTCGTGGCTGTCCACACCGGGCAGCTCCGAATTCCCAAAGCCCGAGTGCAGGTCAGGACTGGACCGAGGCGTGTCCCACTCCACACCCTCATCCCCACGGGTCACGAGGAGCCTCGGGCAGCCTGGATTATCCAGACCGGGAAAGGGATGGTGCAGGTGGCCTGGAGATGCTCTTCAGCCACCAAGAAATGGGATGAGGGCATCACTCCCCGGATGAAACCCTCGGCCAACCTAAAACCTGGAAGAAGTTCAACATTCCTCATGCTAAACCACCCCAGCACCACCGGTGACCCCCAAAACCCTTCCAGGGGGAGGCTGTGGGTGGTTTGTGGGAGATTTGGTGGATCTGGAGCCCGGCTCCAAAGGAGGAGTGGATGCTGGAATGCTGATGGAGGCAGGAGAACCTCGTGGAGGGTGAGGGTGGCGCAGTTTTGACCAGGACTTCGTCTTCCAGAGGAACCCCAGCCTCACCTGCTGCCACCTTCCAGCCAGCATTCCGAAGCCCTTCCCTCTATTATTCCCTTTCCTTAGTAACGACACATTAAAAATATTCCATCCAGAGAAAAACAAATTTCCTTGCCCTTCTCAGACTTATTCATTCTCAAGGGTTTTGTCCCAGAATAAACATGGCCATGGTTTGGGGCTCGTTGTGGAAAGCTATTAACTCCAAAATCTGCTTCAAAATCTGCTTCCTGCCTCGGAAGGCTGCAGCCCAGCTTGGATTTTATTGGGAATTCTTCATCAGGCTGAGTGACGCACGGGAGGAATCACTGCCTGCCTGGAAGATGCTCATTAAGAAGGAAAATATTCGGCTTTCCGAACAAAGCAACCCCAGGGCTGGGGTTGAGCCGGCGTTTTGCTCCCATGGGATGGGGCTGAGCTCGCTCTCCCAGGGATTTGGGAATGTGGGAGGCTGGAGCAGCTCCGGTCCCACCGCTGTGGCCGCATCCCTGGGCTGGGCAGAGTCCCTGGGAGGTGGAGGGATCCCGGGAGGAATTCCGCAGGAGCAGGGTGGGGGTTGGAATAAGCTGCAGGAAGCAAGTTTAGGCTGACTAAAATTCGTAGGAGTGAAAACGTGCGGAAAATGAGGATCTGGAAGAGCGGCCAAGCCCTTCACTCAACAGAGCTGCATCAAGGGTCCCAGAAAGGAAATAAGGGGTGACAGCCATGTAACTCCTCTGGAAATCATTATTATATTCCTTTAAATTTAAGATAATTATTATATTGACTTTTAGGTTTAAAATAATTATTATATTACCTTTAAAATTTAAAATAATTATTACAGTGCATTTTAATTTAAAATAACTATTATATTGCCTTCTAAATTTTATTATTATATTGCCGTCTACATTTAAAAGAATTATTATTTCGCCTTTTAAATTTAAAAGAATTATTAGATTGCCTTTTAAGTTTAATTATTGTATTGCCTTTAAATTTAAAATAATTATTATATTGCCTTTTGAATTTAATCCTTTTGGTCCTTCTAGTAATTTGCCATTCAAAAAAAAAAGCTTTTCTGATCCACCCTTTTATACTTCCCAAGGCCCATGTGCCTCGATTCATCCCAGGTTGTTTTCCCACTTCAAGCCATCCCAGTTTTTGTTCCCCTTCCAGGCAGTGCCGTTTCCACCTGACAAGCAGGAGGTTGTCTTTGAGCTGAGCCCTTTCTGTAGATCCTGAGCACATTTAGTCCTTCCCGCCTCCAAAAAAAAAACCTCCCTGGAGGAATTTGCTGCAGTTCCTCAGCATCACGTTGCTGATGAAGTGCCTAGAAACAGATCCACAGCGTTCCCGGCGAGCGGCGGGACCCGGGAAAAACGGGAATGCTGCGGCTCCGAGCTCTGCCCCGCGGGCTGGGATTATCCACGGCCATTCCCGCTAAAGCTGGGCAAAGGCCCAGCATCCCTGTCCCAACAGAGGTTCCCATGTGGATTCTGTACGGACAAGGACGGGATGAAAATCATCCCATATGTGGCCACCTTTGTTTGGCGGCCTCGGAGGTGAAAATCCGCTCACTGCCACATCCGACAGGGAGAACCTTTTCTCTGGATCTGGATCAAGCTCCCTCCAGGCTCCTCTGCTCCGTGAGGTGACACTTTGAGTCTGGTTTGCAACTCTCACCCTGGCGCTGGAGTGGCAGGGCCACTGTTGCCATGACAGCTGCTCCCATCCAGGGATGGCACATGGAACAGACCCTTTGGTTTCTCCCATGGCAACCACGGGAACAGAATTCCCTCTGCGATCCCGACACTGCAGGGTCCATCCGGAATGGAATCCCTGACTGGTTTGGGTTGGAAAAGACCTTCAATCCCATCCAGTTCCCATCCAGCGACACCGTCCATTGTCCCAGGCTGCTCCCAGCCCCAATGTCCAGCCTGGCCTTGGGCACTGCCAGGGATCCAGGGGCAGCCACAGCTGCTCTGGGAATTCCAGCCCAGCCCCTCCCCACCCTCCCAGGGAACAATTCCTTCCCAAAATCCTGTTCGAATGGGAACGACTCAACCCACCTTTACACACCTCCTAGGATGAGCAATGAGCCGGTTTGGAAAGGGTCACATCCTGTGGCCGGGCAGGGCAGTGCGGCCGTGCCCCCTGGCAGGTTCCCTGCATGTTTTTAGGATTGCCCAGTGTTGCTGCGGGGCAGCAGTGCCAGGCTGGGCTCATGTCCAGCCTGACCTTGGACACTTCCAGGGGTGGGGAATCCACATCCTCCCTGGGCAAGCTGTGCAGCGCCGCTCCATCCTTATATTCAGGAAGGACCTGGAAGGCACAAGGGTTGAGATGATGGGATTTGTGAAAACCCGAACATTTTCCACCGGAACGCCTCCCCTTTCCCAGCAGAGGTTTATTTTGGATGGCCCTGGCTCTCGGGCTGCTGCATTTCTCCTGCTGCCTCTCCCCGCTGCCTCTGCCTGCAGTGATGTAATGCCGGAGCCAGCACACGTTCCCAGACATCTGCAGCCGCAGCTCGGGGACACGTGCGGGGACAGCGGGGGGTGAACGCCTCGGAGAGGGCTCAGCCACCTTCACCTCGCCGTTCCTGCAGCCCCGTCCCCAGGGACTGCGGATCTCAGCCTGTGACGCACGGAAATCAGGAGGGTTTGGAGCCTGGAAACTGCTAAAAATGGGGTTTTCAGCCCGAGCTGGAGCAGGCTCACGGAGGGTGAAGTGGTTCAGCTCCGAGACCATGGTTTGGCTCCGCTCTGCTGGAAACATTCCCTGGTTTTGGCCGACACCCCGCTGTGGTTGTGCCCTCTCCCTCCACGGTCTCTGTGGGGTCTGCAGGAGGGACCTGCAGCTTCTCCCTGTCACCCTTCTCTCCTGTCCCACCCCTGAGGGCTGAGGGAGTTCTGTCCCCCCTTCCCTGTGGCTTTGGTGTCCCTTCCCTGCCCTTCCCTCTCAAGGTCAGGCCCCCACCACTCCTCCCCTCTTCTCTGCCTTTATCTTCCTCAGAGGTTTGGGGTCTCTCCCTGTCCCAGACCCTCTCCACCCCATCCAGATATCACCGGACACCTTCCCTCTTCCTTTCCACCACCCTCCCCCCTGCAGGGCTGCTCATCTGGGGTGGATTCCATCCCTTCCCTGCATCCTGCCTCTCTCCCACGGTAGGGCTGAGAGGGAAGGATGCAGGGATGGGAGGGAAGGATGCAGGGAAGGATGCAGGCATGGGAGGGAAGGATGCGAGGATGGAGGGAAGGATGCAAGGATGGAGAGGAGGATCCAAGGATGGGAGAGAAGAATGCAGGGATGGAGAGAAGGATGCAGGGATGGGAGGGAAGGATGCAAGGATGGGAGGGAAGGATGCAGGGATGGGAGGGAAGGATGTGGGGATGGAGGGAAAGATGCAGGGAAGGATGCAGGGATGGGAGGGAAGGATG